>RSEF01000007.1:39723220-39773545 GCA_003993805.1 Himantopus leucocephalus | reverse complement strand
GCAAGGAAGGCCTACGACCTACAGAGCGATGTGCGTATGGGTAGAGATGTGGTAGTTACTACTGTTGCTATTTAAAATATTATAGCCTTATTTTGATGGTTTGATATTATGCAGTCACAAAAGGCTTATCTTTAGGCTGTTTTCTTCAGTTTTTCATGTTACTGCTGGTATCTGCTCTTTTTATCCTTTAAAAAGTATTGGTGTTACCTTTCAATTTTATAAAAGCTTTTTTTGACAACTACAATGTTACGTATGCTTTTGGAGTATTACCTTGAGAGGGTGAAGGATTTTCTTTTCTTTTGATGGGACTTAGGAAATAACATCTATTTACTACTTTGGTATCAGGTGGCTTTTATTACTCCTGTTTATCTGAGTCAATTTGGAAATTTATTTAATTGAAAGAAAACTATGTAAGACAGCAGGTGAGATGTTTTAGTGGCTGATTTCAAAGCAGGAGGAGTCAGTGCAGCTGATTTCCTGACTTGGCTTTGTTGCTTATCAGTCAGTATCAGTCACTCTTCCTCTGTTTCAATTATGAGCTTTGGAGGTGATATTCATGTTCCTTGCTGAAGCATTTGCTTGATTAAAACTTAAATAATGTTGCCTGATACCACTTCAGGAGTTATGTCAGTTAGCTCTAGTCCCCATTACCTCTATAACCTTTTTTTTCATTCTTTTTGTCAAATTTCCTGGTGGGCAGCTTTATTTTTTTGTTTGGACTTGTAAATCGTTGAAGTGACTAGAGGAATAAATATTTTGGAGGAGACAGGAAGGCTCTTTTAAGATCTTAATACTCATCATCATTAACGGCAGTTCTGTTCAGTTGTTTCCCCTCTATTTAACTGCATAAGGTTTAGAATGTATTGTTTAAGAAATGAACTACTAAAAACCTGGTTTCCAGACTGTATTTTACTTATGACACTGAAGATCTCTTGCATATAGAAAGGATTAATCTAGCTGTAGCTGACTGGACTTTTTCTAAAAAATAAACTTTCTATTTGTATAGTTTAAAGTTTAAACTTTGCTTTGTATAGTTTAAAAGAATTGACAGGCATTTTAAACACAATGTTTTCCTTTTCTGACCATGTTTGCTACAGGTTGTCTATAAGTCAGACTTAGAGTGGCTCCGTGGAATTGGCTGGTTGCCAAATGAGTCTCCAGATGTTAAGAGAGTGAAGCATGCCCAGGATCTCCTGAGTGATAATGTGTATCGTACACCCATTGAAAGCCTGAAATACACCAGTGTTGTTGATTCTCCAGATGTTGTTCTAGCTAAAGTGAATGCCGAACAAGTCAGCATTGTACGTTTCAATGTTCTTAAAGTTGTTTTGAGGCTATAAATGGGTAAAGAGAAATCTCACTGCTAAAATATAAAATTGATCAGTGCTATTTTAAGTCAAGTTTCATGCTTTTCCAGCCATTTTATTTTTTAGACATGATAATTCAGGAGAGATTTATGGGATTTTATGTTCTTGACAAGTGAAATTGCATAATTACAATATCATAAAATGAACTATTTTAACAGCCAAAATACAAAGAAGCTTGGGAAAAAGACAAGACTATGATCCATATTATGCCAGACACACCTGAAATCAACCTAGCCAAGGCTAATGCTGTTAATTATAGCCAGGTATGCTATTTTCTACATTTCTATAACAAACTATGTGTATCCTGTGAATTTTAACATTCTAAGATGTTAGTTACAAAGTTGAAGATTAAGGCACAGGGCTTGCAACATTCCCTTCCCTCTGCTGAGTATTCTTAAAATATTTAGACATTTTAAAGTAAATGCTTGCATACAGTTGTTTAAAAATTATTAATAATGTGCTCCATTGAGATAATATTTTGTTGAAACGGATGAGAGCCCAAGGCATATAAGCATTTTCTAAACTTTTACAAATACCTTTCTATGCAGTATAAGTTGCAAAACTGGTGTTGCAGGTACTGCACGTGTTTGCAGCAGTATTTATGGCTAGGAGCAGGAGTAATGCACAAAAAAATCTCATGGTATTTCAGCAAACAAATGGCAGTAAACTATGTGTTTCTTTAATGGCAAATGCCAGAGTATTTAGCATATGTGTGACATTTTGCTGTCTTTTCAGAAACTGTATAAAGAAGCTTGGGATGAGCAGAAGATGAGTTACGATTTAAGAGCAGATGCAATCCCAATCAAGGCAGCCAAAGCTTCTAGAGAAATTGCTAGTGATGTAAGTGCCAAAAGAGGCATCTAGCTCTTCACATGGTTTAAGAGCTATTTCTTAATAACTGTTAGCGATGGTGATCTTTGCTCTTTCCCCAGTATAAATACAAACTGGAACACGAGAAGCAGAAAGGACATTATGTTGGAGTTCCAAATGCAAAAGAAGATACGAAAATGCAGTTTGCCCTTGGCATAGGCAAAGTTCAGAGTGAACTAGAATACAAGAAACACTTTGCCAAATGGAAGACACAGTGCCACCTACCAGTAGACATGCTATCTATCCTATCAGCAAAACATGGTCAGTCTTTGGTCAGCGATGTTGATTACCGTCAATACTTGCATCAGTGGATCTGTCTTCCAGATCAGAATGATGTCATACATGCTAGGAAAGCCTACGATCTTCAGAGTGATGTAAGTTAACATGAAAACTTAGCTTAACTTACTACTGTATTGTCTCTTCTTAGTCTGCTTCAGGTCTAAGTAGTGGGAATCTTCTGCTGAATTCGGTCAGTTGGCTTTGCTGTTTATTAGGAATGCATAAGTGTATGCCACTGTTATATATTGCCAAGTTTGAAGTGTGATAAATTCAGATCTAGTGTTCATGTTGGAATTACTGCTCTCCTTTTAATCTGTGGAAGTAAATGACATTATTTATGAATCGTGCTGGATTGTACAGGAAACTGTAGCTAACAGCATGTACCCTATTTTGTTTTCCCAGGCTATTTACAAATCTGATTTAGAATGGCTACGGGGTATTGGATGGTTGCCAAATGATTCAGTTGGAATCAACCACGTCAAATATGCTGGAGATCTCCTGAATGAGGTAACAAAATGTTTTTCCGTACTAATATTTTCTTAAGGGTATTTGTAATTTAAAGTATTTTTAATGATTGAATACATCAATATTTTTTAAAATAAAAATACAACTGGAGTATTTCAGCAGCATTCATTTTGTAGGGACCGATTTTCTTCTGATGTAAACTTTCTTGTTTTGTCTATGTATTCAGAATTTCTGTGTTAGCGATAAAATATTCCCGTACAATCTGACTGTTCATCTTTTTTCTTGTATAGAGAAAGTACCGTACAAAAGCCGAAACTCTTCCATTTACTCCAGTGGCGGACAGAGTTGATTATATCACAGCAAAGAATAGCGGTGAAATTCGTAGTGATGTAAGTTTGCTAGCATGTTTCCAGGCTGTTAACTTGGTCTGTATATTTACATGGTAGGATTTTATCTTTAAAATGATATTTTAAAAAAAAATGCAAAAGAATTCTTGGTCAGTCTCTGGGAATTTTGTGAATGTATGACATAAGATGAACAGGACTTCACTAGCGCATCTCCATCACTTATGAGGGAAGAGCCTCCTCAGGCAGAATAACATCTTTCTTAGACATGTGAAAAGCCAGTGCTAGTTCTGCAACCAGTCCCTTCCTTCAGTCTTGGCTGATACCTTTGGCCATCAATGACAACAGGAACAGCCACTTGCACTTTGGCAACTGTAATCTTTAATCCTTCTCACTTACATCAATATGAGTTTACACTTTTTAGTTAACTACTGTGTAACAGTAAACATGAGCAAACTGGTGTGCTTTTGAGGCTAGTCTGTGAGGAGCTGGTCTGTGAGTGTGAAGTGACATGACCCCTCTCCGTTCATGAGTTTGTTTCCTTTTTGCTATATGCTTCTGTTAGAGAACAGGCCAAGCTAAACATTAACTCAAACACTGGTAAAAGGTTGGCAATAACAATGAGACAGTGGAATGGCACACTGCCATGCAACCACATACATACATTTGGGCATGTCCTGTGCTTGGGAACGTGACTCAGTGTAGGTATCTGTGGTTGGGAGCTGCTAGAATGCTGCATTCACATAGAAATCATGCTGAGTAAAGAGATGTGCTCTTAAAAAACTTTAAATCTATTGCCCTTGTTCAAACACTTCTTGCTTGGCTATTGGCTGTACTTCCCTGTAGACCAAACAGGTAGCATAACTTTGTCTTCTGAAGAGTCTCCCCTGTCCATCCAGCTGCCTTGGAACAAGTTTTCAAAATTTTCTCTGAGAAATTTTGTTATTTCTTGTCTTGTATAATCTTTTTTAAAAAGTACCCACTCGGATGTGTATTTCATGTGTCATGTCTAATAGCCTTGCAAAATCAGGGTTTTATACATTATTTCATGCATAAAGTATGGGTCTTGGTATTATGTTTTCCCGATTTTGTGATGGTGCTGCAAGGCAGTAATTTCTTTCTCTGTTCTAGATTAAATACCACAAAGCATGGAATGAGGCCAAGTCAAATTATACTCTAACAGATACCCCACAGCTAGATATGGCCCGAGAGGCAGCCAGAATTCTTAATCAGGTATGTGATCTCTCTGTGACAGTTTCTACTCACATTAATAACTCTTTTGAGGAATTTAGAAATCTTGCCTTACTAAGAACGTCTTAAAGGAAAGATTCTTTATCATTATACTTTAATACAGGTTATATATATGTGGTAATAATTATCATTGTAGCAGCGTTGAATTTGTCCTCACTTTTATTTCCACAGAATTTATACAAGGAAAGCTGGGAGAAAGAAAAAGCCACTGGTTACCTCTTACCTCCTGACACTGTGCAGATCTGTCATGCCAAACGCTCAAGTGATGTCCAGAGTGAGGTAATAATTTTTCTCATTAGGAAGGCAAGTGCTTGGAAGCCTGGAAGTGTTAAAGGCCTTGCAAATTCAACAACAGACGTAGAAAGCTTTCCGTTAGGGGTAACATTCGGTCAACTTTTCATGAGCTGTGAAGTCCACTGTCCTCCAAACAATTCAGCCATCTTTGTTATTACTGGTTTTACAGATACCAGTGCTGAAAGATCAGATATTCCTTTCCACTTTCACTTTCTCCAGAAACAGTCCTTTCAAAATCAACTAAGGTGGACTTCCATATTTAATAAATGTTAAATAATTGAAGTGATATCATGGTTATAATGTATAGCTCTGATTTCACTTTTTGGCTTGTTATGGAGGCTTCCTCCTTGAAAGACTATAAGGTGGTATGTACATTTCATTTTAAACTTTTGCATAATGGATGTTGAAATTATTAAAGGACTCTTAGTTTGAATATATGTTTTATCAAAACAGTGTGATGCAGATACCTTAAATAAGCATCTACTCTCCAGTGTCAAGTACCTTGTTACAAAAATCTGTTACAAAACTGAGGCCAAGTGCACTTATTAGCAAACAGATTTCTTTTTATGTTGAAAATACTGTTTACTGAAAAATGGTAGCATATTTGTCTAGAATATTACATATATTGTAGATAAGTGGAAGGACTAGACAAAGTAACATTACTGTTTGTGTCATATCTTTATCTGGTCATGTACTGAAAACCTAAGAGTGCAGTTGACAACTCCGTTTCGTCTATTCTTTGTGTTGACAAAACCATAGCTGTTCACAGGTTAAAAACAGAGCAAATGATAGAATCAGTGTTGATTTTATACATATTTCTCCCCTCTTCCATCAGCTTAAATACAAAGCTGACTACGTCAAACAAAGAGGTCACTATGTTGGAGTTTCCAGTATGAGAGATGATCCAAAACTGGTGTGGTTTGAGCATGCAGGCGAGATCCAGAATGACAGATTGTACAAATCAGACTATCACAAAACAAAGTCCAAAATTCACATCCCTCCGGATATGGTGTCAGTTGTAGCAGCAAAGGAATGTCAGACCTTAGTCAGCGATATTGACTACCGCCAGTACCTGCATGAATGGACCTGCCACCCCGACCAGAATGACTGTATTCAGGCAAGGAAGGCCTATGATCTGCAAAGCGATGTAAGTGGTATTACATACGCACTATGTAATTTCAACTTAGTTTGGTCGAAGTATATTGTCCATATTGCAGAAGACTGAAAAATGTCATCCTGAATAAAATATTTTTTTCCTTTTTTATTATCTTTTATGATTTAGAATATTTATAAATCTGATTTGGAATGGCTTCGTGGCTGTGGTTGGATTCCTCTGGATTCAGTGGAACATAAGAAAGTTAAGAATGCACAAGAACTGATAAATAAGGTAAGAGAAAATATTTGAGCAGTTATGCTATCAGCTCTTCTTTCTCATGCACAGTGTTTAAGTAAATATTTTGTCTCTTTGCAGAGGGCCTATACGAAAGAAGCCCTTGATAACTTTTCCAATTATACCAGTGTGGTTGACACTCCTGACATTGTTTTGGCAAAGGTTAACTCCATCAATCAGAGCGATGTATGTACTTTTTTAAAATAGAAACTGTTATATTACTAGAATTAGTAGATGATGTAATTGCTTTTGCTAAATTTTACTGAGTTTAGCCTTTTGTATGAATGTGTGTGCGTATGCATGCTTCATTAATAATAGACGTCTACTGGGGTAAATAAGTTTAGTAAGAAGTGTAATAAATGAACAACACAATATTGCTATCCAAAATAATTTTTCATTTTTCTGCAGAAGAATATAACATGTCCCTTACTTTGAGTTTACATAGATTTTGCTTATAGTAGTTTAAAATTGAGTCCTGTTCTTGTGAACAGCAGTTAGTTGTATAGTGCTAGTGGAGTTCCTGGTGTTGCTACTAACATGTATTTGCTGATGAGTGTGTTTAATTTCACTCGAATACTTTGTGGATTTTGTGGTGTGACATACTGATGACATTTGCCTGTGTATTATACTGGTTGGAATGTACTACACAACATTACTGAAGATAGGATAACACAACAGAAAATTAATGTCTACTTCTAATGGATGGACTAGTTGGGATAACTTATTTCTCCTGTGGAATTAACATTGTGTTTGTTTTCTTTTGCAGCTGAAATACAAAGAAACATTTAACCTTGAGAAAGGCCAGTATATTGGGTCTGATGATACCCCTGCGCTGAACCATGCCAGAGACATGTCCTTACTATACAGTGATGTAAGATTTGATAAATATCCAATTAAGCTTTAATTTGTTTATTTTGAAAGCAACAGAATGTGGAGTGGACTTCAGAAATCTGTTCTATTTCTGTTTCCGTCATTAGTCTGTCGGGTGTCACCAGGAAAGTTATTTAATCTCTTTGTTCTTCAGTTTTTCCCAGTTTAGATCACTGGGATAAGGATAATTTATTTCGTTATTGAACTGATCTTAAAGCACTGCTATGTGGTGTTTGGAATTAGTAGTAGTAGTAGTAGTAGATTTTGTGTGACTAAACCACTTCATAATTCCATCCAATATTACCTCGCTAGACTACTGATGAAATTTACTTTTTTTTTTTTCATAAGAGAGGATTTACAGTAGATGATTTACATGTAAATTGTAGATGATATACATTATTAAGCAGTTACTTTTGAGGAGCCTCACTAATTCTAATGGGAAATCTCTACTTTTTGAAAATGTGACTACCCATTCAGTAGGCGCTTCATAATTTAGTCTAAAGGTAAATATATTTAATGTTTAACAAAATATGATGTATTAGAAAAGTGCCACTGACAGTTAATGCTCTTACAAATAACAATAGTATTGGAGATTTTTCACAATTTTGCACATGTATCTATAAAATTATCAATGTCAATTCTATACTGCACTTTTAAACAAGAGTTCGTATCTACATTTTGGATATTTTTGTTAGTCTTCTGGATGGGAAATGTTGAATTCCAAATATACTAAAGGAAGCAGAGATTAGCTCAAATTTGTGCTCAGGTACCTTCCTGAACTGGAACACTTACTCTGTTTGCCTTACTCGCACTGAATGAGTGTTCAAAATGAACAATCTTCATTTCCTTTATTGGGACAATTCATGGAATAAGGAACTACTCTATAGAAGCAGTCATATTCTAAGTGCATATAAAGGGCAGAGTCGGGTTTCTTGGAAAGAATAATGGATTTTTACCAAAACCTGTATGTGTTTTATTTCTCTAGAAACTTTATAAAAATGCTTGGGAAGTTAGCAAGCCCATTGGGTATACTTTGGATGAGAAATATATTCCAGTTGTTGGAGCGAAGCGTGCAAACTACATAAATAGTGAGGTTAGTATGAATTTTCCATTCTTTCTCTTTTTTTCCCCTATATGTTGTTAGAATGAACTTTAAAATTTCCACATGAATATTTTGCAGCTTAAATATAAGGAAATATATGAGAAGCTGAAAGGCCATTACCTGGCTGGAAAGGAGATTGGTGATTTCCCCAGTGTCATTCATTCACTAGCATTCCAGAAAATAAGGAGCGCGGTAAGGAGAGAATTTGTCTTGCTGTAGTATCTTCCATTTTCTTTATTTTAGTGTGACATGTTTAAACATAAATATTGCAGTGCTTAATAATGTCAGTAAAAGTGTTTTCAATATGTTTGTTTCCCGAATGATTATTTTGTATGTAGGTTGAATAATTGAACTTGAAATTATTTAGGAGATTAGAAAGGGATTTGTTTAGCTATTAGACATATTAGCATAGGGATAAAAACTTCTTTCTATTTCAGTTTAGCAGTCTATTGAGTCCCGTAGCCACTAAATCCAGAAAGCAGACCTCAGATTATGCTATAACCTGTAGCCTATTAGAGTCAGAATTATGCAGAAAACTACTATTCTCTCTTCTCACCTTTTCACCAATCTTTCCCTGTTAGTTGGCATACAGAAAGAATTACGAAGACACCAAAGCACATGTCCATATTCCAAGTGACATGATGAATCACGTACTAGCCAAGAAGTGCCAGTATATCCTCAGTGATCTTGAATACCGAACTTACCTCCATCAGTGGAATTGTTCACCTGAAGAAAATGATGTTATTCAAGCCAGAAGAGCCCAGGAAATTTTGAGTGATGTATGTTTTTCATTTATTTGTTTGACATTGTAGTAGCCTTTCATGTAATTTTTTCTAAGGTGTTTAAATATAAAATACTTTCAAGTATCTTCCATAGTATTTAAATATGAAATTAATAACCGTGGTCTTAGATTAGTTAGTAGAAAAGTACTGAATATTACATTTTTACAGTTTTCTCTGGGACATTTTAATGGTCTGGTTATTTATTATTCACTCCTAAATTGGAAACATTTTAAGTTACCACTTAGGAAACTTTCCCAAAGGTCACTTCTAATAACACAAAATCTATTTTTGACTGGATGAGACTGTATAGAAAGCTCACCACCTGGCACATGCAGAGAAGAGATGTGGATGCACCATGGTACAGTCAGAATGTTGCTGCACTGCAATGATCTTTATGTATTGTAACTGGGAATGTTGTAATTTGCAGAGGGGCCAGGACAGCATCCACAATCCTCCTGAATCCGGTGGGTCTGGAAAAGACTTCTCGTCGTTCGTTTGGGGTTGTATCAGCCCACAGAGTCTGAACTGAGTGCATGGCACACTGAACCACAGCACTTTTTCATGTTATGTAGTCAACAGTATCTCAGCTTTGGCCAACCAACCTTCCTAATAAAATTTGGTGATATGTTAATTGCCTGGCCTATTACTATGCTCTATTATTTGGTTTAGTTTCCCCTGCAAATCCTGTGGGTAAAAATCATTCAGTCAAACCGTGAGATGGGCTAGTCTTCTCTGTGCTCATGTTTAAACTTCCAAATAAATTGAAATTACTGCATGAGCCTGTTCAGATTCAGAGGTAACCTTCTGCATTGAGTTTGTACAAGTGGAAGATAATGAATGTAGAGAAGAAACAAATACTACTTTCTTCAAGCAGAAGGCAAATTTCTTCCTAACTTAATAGTCTGTGCTCTTCCATATAGGTGGTGTATAAAGATGACTTAAATTGGCTGAAGGGACTTGGATGTTATGTCTGGGATACTCCACAAATCCTGCATGCTAAAAAATCATATGACCTCCAGAGCCAAGTAAGCATGTTTTCCTCAGATAAGTAAATATTTATAAGATTTTTTTCTTCCATTTATGATTCACTGGGAATGACACCTGTCCTAGTCCAGAGCAGAATGAAGTAATTCCTATTACATCAGAAATATTTTGTTCAAACTATTATAATACACTCTTTCAGTTTTGTCTGTAGAGACGTGATCACTTTTGTTATTGAAGGAGCAGGAAACTTAGGAGAATGGAAGGACAGCAAGGTTGTGCTGTTTAACAGTGAGAAGATAACACTTTATTTTTCTGTGTGCCACCTGTGCACGAGATACCTCTGAGACATTTATGTTGGGAAAATTGTGTCTCTTGCCTTGCTGATTGTACTCTTAGCTTACTAGATGCTATACAGTGTTGTGCAATTTTCATTATTCCGTAGTTCCTATTGGCTATATATTAAGTATTTATTTTCTATGGCCTGTCACTTTTAAAGTTGTTCTTAAGTGGGCCATAATCCTGAGCTTCAGTTGTCTAGAACTGACCTTAAAGGAAGCTGGCAGGGAATTTCCTTGTCACGTTCAGCATTAATGTTTGTTTTGTTTTGTTCTGTTTCCTCAGATAAAATATACAGCTGCAGGAAAAGAGAATTTTCAGAACTTTGGTGTTGTTACTGACACGCCTCTCTATGTGACTGCTTTGCAGAGTGGTATAATTGCTAGTGATGTGAGTCTTCCCACTTTTTCTACTTGGGCTTTTCCCTGTGCTGCTTCTGAGAATTGAAACAACTTAACTAAATCTGTCTTTCATCTTACAGGTGAAATACAAGCAAGATTACCACAAAACTAAGGACAAGTATACAACTGTGACTGAAACAGTTGATTCTGAAAGAGTTCAAAATTTGAAAAATCTCTTCAGCAATGTAAGTGTTTCTACACAGATTTTTTTTTTCCTCTTAAGGTGGGATTTTTGTTTTAGTTTGTTTGCTCACTCTGTTTGAAGATAAACATCCAAACATGTAGCTTATCAGAGCCAGTGATAGTCTGCATTGCTCGAGTATGGGAAAGATGCTGTATTTCAGGCAGAGGGCGTATTTTCTAACTGTAGTTTTAGTCTTGTCAAAATACATGCATTAATAAGTGGATTCCCTGAGGAAAATTGCTCCTGAACAAAATTAAGACCTTGTATGAGAATGGACATGAATAGTTAGAAAGCATTTTTGTCACCCTTCATGTGCGTTGTCAAGATGAAACTAGTGTACAGGCTCTTGATATTAAGTAATAGTTATGGCCTGTAAATAAAAACTGAAGGGCTTTTAGTTTCTATTGGTCCTTGGTTATTACCCAGGAGAAGAATTTTTCCACTTACAGAGACTTTCTGTTTCCCCACAGAACCTCTACAAGGAAGCCTGGGAAAAAGTAAAAGCTACTGGCTATATATTGCCCTCTGATGCTGTATCCCTAGCACGTGCAAAAGAACTGAAGCATAATGCTAGTACTGTAAGTGAATTAAAGACTTCCTTTTTTTTTTTTTAATCAGATCATCAATTCTAGCAATGAAATCCTTCATGCCTTGCATATACTACAGGGATAAAAAATTTTCTTCTATTTTTAATTTAGATATGGTAAGTATCTGCAGATAATCAGTTTTCTGTGATAATCATTTGGATAACAGTTACGTAGCCCTTTGCTGCTTACTTTCATGGGGAAAAAGGTCACATTTTATAGTAATAGAAACTGTTCCTTGAAAATGTCTGGTTAGGTTTTTTCAGTCTGAATTGCTTAAGCATCCAGGTCAGAAAAACACCAAATGTCTTTAAATGATGCTTTACTGCATATAGAAAAACATAATCTTATGCTTTAGTGAACTGAGGCTTATGAGAGATCACTCTCTTCATGGATATCTTTAAATGAAAGAACTGGAATGATTAAATAGCTAGCTTATTCTACATCTATTTATTTTTAGTCTTCTAGTCAGCCATTGTTATTTTTACAACATGATAGTTACGATATGCTTTCTTTGCCACGTAGAATCAAATAGAAAACCAAGATCCTGCTTTAAAGGCTTTCTTCGCTTTTGGGACTCAGCTAATTATTTTGCTCACCGATGAATTTTGTTCCAAAAATACAGTTGACTCATTGGAGTCACTTAGTTGTTGTCTGTCTTTGCATCTGCTTAGGTAAAATACCGAGAAGAATATGACAAGTTTAAAGCGCTCTACACGCTACCCAGAGGTGTTGAGGATGATCCCAACACAGCAAGGTGCCTTAGAGTTGGAAAGCTTAATATTGATGTAAGTGTTGTTTTCTGATGCATGTTTTCCTGATAAAACCATACTTATCTCAGAAGAGGCTGCTTAAAGACTCCACATGCCTTCATTCAGACATTCAGATAACACATTTCCACGTGCATTTGGCAGTGTTCAGTATTTGTTAAATTCTCTAATAAATACACCCACGAATGTCTTTTCAAGCTTGTGACTCAACTGTTAAATTGCCCACACGGCTAAACCTTTAGTGTCACATGTTTATGTGTAAAACAGAGCACTACATAGTCTTCCTCCTTTTACCACGTGAGTACAATGAAAATGAGACAAATCGTATTTTGTCACTCTTGACAGGGTTCTGTAAATTATTTTTAGAGCAAGCAAGATGTAAATTTTAGTCATAGACAAAGTGATTGCTCTCCCACTAACATTCCATGAAAATATCAATAATTTTGCTTCAAATTTAAAAACAGTTAATGCTTCCTACTGCTTGTGAGCATTGTTAATGTACTACTTTACTGCTTTAACTCTGCAGCGTCTGTACAAGGAAGTCTATGAAAAGAATAAAGCCAAAGTCCACATTATTCCAGACATGGTAGACATCATTTCTGCTAAGGATGCACAGAAGAAAGTCAGTGAAATTGATTATCGCATGCATCTCCATGAATGGATCTGTCTGCCAGATCTTCAAATCAATGCCCATGTTCGAAAAGTAACTGATCAAGTCAGTGATGTAAGTTCACAAGTCATGTGTTCATGGCTCACTTTTTAAAAAGATTCTTGCATTTATGGTCTGTTAAAGGAAATAATTTAACAAAAACTTAGTTGGAGCACTCTGAAGTTGCCACTGGAATCTGTTGCGTTATGCACTGGTAAACCGCATCTGTGTCATGTTTTCGTAACACTTGGCAATAAGTGAGTAGTTGAGATGTGGTTTACTGTGCATAATTTCAGTGTTATCAGTGTAGGCATTGGGTCATAACGTTACAGTTCTACCAGTTCAGCCGACCCTGTCTGTAAATTGTCCTTTATTATTTAATAGATTGCATAAGGTGTGGAAACTTTGGAAGTTTGAGAAAATCCTGATGGTGCAAAGCTTCTATGCACTTGCTCTGCATAGGTCATCACAGGAGTAGCCCAGCGATTGATCAGTAAATTGTTGCCCAGTAGGATATGCAAATAGTTTTTTTAAAAATCATTGGATTTTTTTATTTTCTGGCCAAATTGAAGCAATGAAGAAAAAATATTTAAATTCCAAAAGAAATTGCTTTGATTTTCTCAAACAAAAAAAAAAAATTTCAAAATACTGGGAACCTTACTTGCCATCATTTGACAGTTGTGTTTCAGACTGATTTAGCAATAAAGGATTAGATCCTAGCGGAAGTCTTACATATTGCTTCTTTTCTCTGATACCTTAGGTGATATACAAGGATGACCTGAACTGGCTGAAAGGGATTGGCTGCTTTGTTTGGGACACTCCTGAAATTCTTCATGCCAAACATGCCTACGATCTGCGCAGTGATGTGAGTGGATACTGGTTTTGCTTCTTATTTTTTTACTCCATTGTATTAAAAGGATGGGGTAGCTTTATTCTACTCCAGATATAAACTGAAAAATGTTATATATCCTTCTCTACTGAAGTATTCATTAAATAACTATACATGGTTATTTAAACTTTGCTGCTCTAGAAGTACATATAATTTCAATACACTTTCTGTTTAAATGTTGGTTCACTAATAGAATCGTTCAGTAATAAAATTAATAGTAAATATAATAAATTCAGTTAACAATGACTAGCCTTACTAATTAGAGCTCTTGAATTTCTCTCTGCAGATTAAGTACAAATCTAAGGCAGAAAAAATGAAGAACGACTACACTGTTGTCATCGACACTCCTGTCTACGTCCAGAATGTCCTCAGTGGCTTGAATTTAAGTGAAGTAAGTGTTTCATTGCTGNGTATCACCTTTCACCAGCAGTATTGCTTATGCCGTCACCTCACAAGTTCTAGAAATGTGACTTTTAGTATTTTTTTAATAATTTCCTTTGGCTCATTTAATCATTGCTGGTTATCTATAACTCATTGCCTATGCCTTTATGAAGATATGAGAACACAATCACTAAAATCATTAATTGCCCGATTCCAAAAAAACTTTCATCCATTTTTTTAGGAGAAATTCCCTTATGTATGCAAACAAGCCATACCATGAGAGAATATCACAACTCTCCTCTCATTACTTTTTCTTTTTCTCAGGCTGTCTATCGTGGTGAATATAAACACAACGTTCAAGGCAAAATGATTCCTACCGATAAAACAGTAGATTTGGAGCGGGCATATCACGCGAACAAAATACAGAGTGAAGTAAGTGTAAAACTTCTGGGTCCACAGAGTTTCTGATGTTCAGAAAGCAAATTCTTTAAAAGATAATGTCTGTCTTTAGCTTTTCAGATAAAGAAGCTGGATTTCACTGCTCTAAAATGAAAGTAGGAAAAATGTCCTCATTTAAGCTACAAGTATGCATTATAATGCAGACCTGGGGGAAATCTTTTGCCAATTGCGATTAAGAGATTTCCTGTGCAGCTCATGGATACTCTCAAATATTACAGACAGTTGTCACAAACTCTCTCTTTCTCTCTTCTCTTGCAGAATTTGTATCGCTGGGCTGGTGTGAATGCTCTACCTACTGGATACAGCCTTCCCACAGATACCCCCAGCTTTCAGCATGCTAAACATGTCCGATACATTGGCAGTGATGTAAGTAATGTACTACGTCCTTGTGCAATGTGAGTTGCAAGGGAACATTTGATGCCCATCCTGTATAAGCACACAGCTGTTTGAGACAGATATTTCTCAGATACGAGATTGTTGTCAGAGAGCAGCAAGAGCAGGATAGTTCCTTGTGGATGGCTGAGCCAGGAACTGAGGGCGACCATGACACAGGCAGTGGTCACTCGTCCATGGTGAAGTCCCACTGCACTTGAATGGGGTGGGCAGAGCAGGGTGCTGAAAACAGGCTGCATCAGCAGCCTCAGACAAGGTGAGAAACCAGGGCCAAGGTCCATGCAGGGGGATCCAGTCAGGAGCTGTGGGAAACAGAGCAGAAATTGGAGACAAGCTACCTACAACATAGGTCCTAGATAAATCCAGGAGACAAGGCTAGCGACAGGTTGCCAGTGGTGTAGGACCAATGTCCAGCCAGGAAATGAGGATGGAGAGAGGGCAGAAGACAGGTGCACTTACAACATAGCTCAGGCAAGGCCTGACATCCCAGATGTGGCTAGTCAGGGCAATTAAAACTTACTAGTGCACTCAAGCCCAAACATGGATAACGTTTGCCTTAACAGAATTAAAATGTTACCAAACCCCATAATTATCTGAAGCAATTACTATCAAAATATACATTTCCTCAGGCAGATGTGAATACCTTATTAGATGCAAGAGAAATTTAAAACGTTATTAATCTTGGGCCACATGATAAAGGTAAAAATAATGATGATGTGTAGTTTATTTAACTCTGATATAGCTACATCTCACTTGTTTATCTCTAAAAATCTGTCTCTTTATACTGCATAAATTACTGTCAGAACTGCAGTGTAAGTAGAATCACAGTCAAATTTAGTTTCTGTATGGTTTTGTTCCTTTCTCCACTTTGTAGCTGAAATATAAAGAAGCCTATGAACACATGAAAGCTAAAGGCTATACTCTGGGACCTAAAGATGTTGGATTTGAAAATGTGAAGAAAGTGAATCAAGTCATTAATGAGGTACAGTAAATATATGTATTTGCTTTTAATTGTATTTGTATTGCCCAAAATATGAATGATGGGAGAACATTGACTGGGAAGGTTGTAGGATCTGTGTTCTTTGAGGCTTTTAAGAGCAGCAGTTTAGACAAATATCCATTAAGAATGGCAAGGGATCATTGATCCAGGCTTGGAGTTGGGCTGTAGGTCTTTTTGAAGTTCTTGATAACTCTAACTCTCTGTAATCTGATAAAACTGTTACCGTAGTATAAAATCAATTGCAGCCTATTTTGTTAACTGATCCGCTGCTACTGGATTAAAGGCGCATAGAAATTACTGTATCTGTATGACATTGGGTCTCGATAGTTTTAGGATATATATGTACTCACTTCTTTGATCATTGGCTTTAAGAGGACAAAAATTAAACATACATATTTACCTATTTGTAGAATTAGAATCTCATATTAGCCATGTATTGGAGATGCTGCTGTCAAAAACAATTGTGGGAAATCTTTGCCTGATTACAAAACAGTATGTTTGCTCCCTTCTCTCTGGTAGTTAAGCACTACCTAGCAAAAAACTGCCCTTAAAAGACAAATACTTACACTCTGCCAAACTGCTTGCCATTTTAAGTTTTTAACATGTAGAATGCTGTCTCCTTTGATACAGAGGTTGTATCGGGCAACATACCACAAGTACAAGGACAAGATTCACACCACTCCGGACACACCAGAAATCCGTCAAGTCAGAGCAACACAGGAAGCTGTCAGTGATGTATGTGTCTTTCTAACATAAAAACCAGAAGATATTTAGAATATTCAGCATGACCAAACATGTGAAATGCTATTTTCATTTTGTCTTTCAGCTGATCTACAAGTCAGATTTCTTTAAGATGCAGGGACACTTGATTTCCTTGCCATACACTCCTCAGGTGTTGCACTGCCGCTATGTTGGGGACATGACGAGTGATGTAAGCGACTTCTGTTAAGATATGTGGTATTTGAATACAACAGGCCTAATACTTTTATACTGAAAGTGGAATTTGGCTTCTGTCACTTGCATTCTATTCTGTAATAGATAAATGCTTTGTCCCTGCGTTTAGGAACTGATTAATAAAATTATCCCTACAGTTAACTTCAGAGTTTTGTTTTTCTAATTGCCTCATAGAATAAATACAAAGAGGATCTGAAGTGGTTGAAGGGCTTGGGGTGCTTCCTGTATGATACTCCTGATATGGTCCGTGCTCGTCAGCTGCGTAAGCTTTGGGTAAGATTTTTCTTCCGAGAACCATGTATAACACTGATTGATTTACTTATATGCATGCTATGTACTTCCAGGAAGTTAAGTACATGAAAATGAGTAGAGAGTTATGACAGATTTTGTTGCCGTGCAGCTAGTTAGTTGTTTCAAAGCACTGTTAGGTCACACTGTAAGATTTTCTTTACTACTGAGAATAATAAAAGCTTCCTAAGTAATACTGCTTTTCTTTTTACAGTCTAATTATATATACACTGATACTGCAAAGAAGATGTGGGCTAAATACAATGTGGTATTGGATACTCCTGGATACAGAGCAGTTCAGGAGCTAAAAACCCATTTGAGTGAAGTAAGTTCTATATTATTTTTGCACATCCTTGTTAGCCATAATTAAGCTCAGACCCTCTCACTGTTTTTTCTGAAATGCATGAGATGTTATAACTGCAAAGCTATTCAGCTGCTAAATGAACATATGTGACAGAAGAAATAATTCATGGACCTGTCTTTTTCCAGCTGGTTTACAGAGCTGCAGGCAAGGAGCTGAAGACTAAATACACTTCCATCCTTGATACACCTGACTTCTTGAGAGCCAAGCAAGGACAGAAAATACAGAGTCAGGTGAAAAATTTGTACTGATAAAAAAACAATCAGGGGATCCCTCTTGATATACTCTTAAAGTACAGCAAAATCTTTCCAGGCCATTTCAAAGCCATGTAGAATTCCTAGAGAGGACCTTTAAAATGACTGTTGCTCATTTTTAAGCGGCTATGAATTTTAATGTTGACCATATCTCTGTAATGGACATGTTCAGCTTTGTCCATCTGAACTAGAGTATTGAACCCTGGTATAGTTCTGTTCAAATTCTCTGAAGCTCTGACTTCATCAGAAGAATAAATATTTTTATCCATCTACTTTTATTCATCATCATTTCTTTATTCATATAGTAGTTTATTACCTGAGTTTGTAGCTACAAAGTTTGTGGAATTTTTAAATTTGCAGAACAAAATGAATATACCAGAGAAAAAAGGCCTCATGGATGCTTTTACCTCAAGCTAGGTCTGAATGTAGGGCAGAGAGGTCATTAACATCGCATGTTTGACTTCTTGGTTTGTGAGCGTGTTACTGGCAGTTATGGAATATCAAGAGTACCGTTAGAAAAGGATAAACTGAGATAGTATGGAAGAGAAAAGGGCACATTAGTTTTTCCTGGGATAAGTTGTGTGGTTATGTATACATTGTGAATTTACAGACATTTTTCAGAGAAAGAAAGTAAAACTTTTTTTTTTTCTTTTCTTCTTGCTGCAGTACTTGTATGTGGAACTTGCCACAAAAGAGAGACCCCATCATCATGCTGGTGGTCAGACTCCAGCCTTTACACATGCTAGGCAAGTAAAGGACATGGTCAGTGAGGTAAGATATTTCGGTTTTTTGTTTGGTACCACTATGCTGAACTGTTTAGAAGTTTTATTTCTAATTTTAGTGGTAGTTTCAAGGCTCAAATCTGTTTATGCTTCATTTAGTTTTCTGTCTCTTAAGCTTAAGTTCCACATTTCTTTTGTAACTTGTGGTAAAAGAGTACACTTTTTAAATATGTTTTAGTATTTAATTAGATACCTGTCTCTAAGTGGTTTTTTGTGGAATCTGAGGTACACTGGCTGCAAGACCAGGAAAGGCCTAGAAAGAGCTGAACAGCTGAGCTTGTTTCCCAAAGTTTTGACAGAAGCGCTTTGCAAGAATGACTTTATGCACTCGGTGTAGCACCCCTGGGTGTTAACGTAATACCAGATTAGCACATGCTTCTAAGATTAAAGATATAATTTCTCCCTTTTGCTGTCTCTTTTAGAAAAAGTATAAAACTCAGTATGAGAAGATGAAGGACAAATACACGCCTGTCCCTGACACACCAGTCTTGATTAGAGCCAAGAGAGCATACCTGAACGCCAGTGATGTATGTAGTCCACGAACACTTTCACTGCTGCTTTTTCTTGGTTTCTTTGTGAAAAGAACAGGAAAAGGATCAAGGGAGAGCAAGCATGCAAAGCATAGAGTATCTCAGTGTGGGTCATAAACTAGGTCACCCCATTTGCATGTACATTTCCATTTGATATTACAGAGATTATTAAGTTTTTACTTGATGTCACTGTAGTGCTTTTTCATTTATTATAATTCATTTTCATTTTCCGTTGCACTGAAGTGTGGTCTTACAATAAAGAAAAAAAATAGATTTAAAGTAATTTGCTTGCACATGAAATCTCCAAATAGTGCAGACTGGGGTGAAATGATTGATGCTGGAGCCAGGATAGGATACATTTAGCAGATTTTTTAATCTCAGTTTTCTGTTAGAAGTAAACTTGCATGTCACTGAGAATGTGCTCATTTCTTAATTTAGAAGTAGATTATAGAGAAAAATTATCTGAGCTGCTGCGCATAAGGTTATTAAGGTGAAATTGATTTTTCCTTCAAGCACAGAAAAGTGATTTGTGAGTTAAGGCAAAGAGGACTCTACTCATTTGAGAGATCTTTGCTGTATAGTTCAGATTGAAAGTTGTATCCTGAAAGGATATTTGCTGGGCTGGTGTTTTGATCTAGTGATTAGTCATACTGCTCTCTTAAGAATGATTTTTAAACACCGTAAAGGAGCATCCCAGTTCTTTTGCACATTTGAATTTCTCCTCTGAGAAAGTCTTTCTCCAATTACTGGAATGATCTTCCTGCATGTCTTCCAGGACATGGAAGAAGGAATAGGTCTTTTTTTATGCCAAAAGTGGCACTTTTGCTATTCTAGAAAGTAGTCCTGTGATACATGGATGCTTTTTCCCCAGTCTTCAGTCTGAAAGTGAATAGGATGAAAAGTTGCTTTAGATGTACCAACTCCTTTTCTGTCTAATTTTCACCATAAGTCTCAGTCAAGTTGCAATTGCTTGTAGACAATTGCAGCTTCTTAGAATTCCTCAGGGCTTACATTAGGATGCTGGACAGCAACATATACCTGGATGTCATTCCTAAGAGGTAGGAAATTTAACTAAAACAATTCCTGACAGATAAATATAATATATTCTTTTATATGTTATTTTTCTTACCAGTTACGCTACAAAGAAACCTTTGAGAATACTAAGGGCAAATACCACACAGTGAAAGATGCTTTGGATATTGTCTATCATCGAAAGGTCACCGATGATATTAGCAGTGTATGTATACAAGATTTTCACTCCTAATTAATGTTTGTCGTTTAATAACCTAGAATGTGCCATTTATGCTATCATTCTATTTAAGTGTGTCAAATAATTAGAAAAATATTATCAGCACTATTAATATTAACTTCTTTCCTTCTCTGGAATATTATACACTTGATTGCCTTTCGTGTTACAAAGGTGAATGCAAGTTAATCTCATTTCCACTCTTTTAGTTCTGATGTTTCAGAAAAAGGAATATCTTGAAACTGCATGGTCTAGAGTGTTCTGTTCTCAAATTGGTTTACTTCAGTCTTCAATTTTCTTTGTAGGTGAAATATAAGGAAAATTATATGAGTCAGTTAGGAATCTGGAGATCCATCCCAGACCGTCCGGAGCATTTCCATCATCGTGCAGTCACGGATGCTATTAGTGATGTGAGTCCAAATAGTTTCTGCATGTGAGAGGTTGGAAGTTGGAAGTAGGTTTCCAAAATGAAAACCAAGTCTTATTTCTTGAGAAAGGGAAGGCAGCTGAAATTTTTGAAGTGATTTACACTTCCACCTGGCAGATCTGTGAAATGACAGAGCAAATCAGATGGCTAAAATTGCAGCCCATCTCCTTTTGAAATTAACAGAACAGTCTTAATTCATTTCAGTTGCATTTGCTTGGATTTGTTTCACCCTATAGCAACCTTCAATTGTACATATCTGTACATATACGACAACCCCTTAATTGTACAAGAATAAATGTTTATTAATTCACACAAGAACTCCAACAGCTAATGATAGATTAGGTACGTGAATAATCTGAGTCCATCAGAAGAGTATGACTAGCTATAACTTATTTTATAATGGAATAATAGTGGATGTAGCTCTGTTTGCTGCACCTTGTGTTGAGGTGCTGTTTCAGCATTGATCAGCTACCACTTGGTGCTGCTTTAAACTGAATCCTTTTACTTCTTTTCTAAAGGTTAAATACAAAGAAGACTTATCATGGCTCAGGGGCACTGGCTGTTATGCATGGGATACTCCAAGTTTTGCTCTGGCAGAAAAGAATAAGGTGCTCTACAGCGGGGTAAGTAAAACAGTCTGAATTGGTGCTAAATGTTTTTTTGACGTTTGCTTATATTGTAGATAATTTTTTGCAGGAGAATCCAATTCTAGCCTAGACATTGATATGAATAAGTCATGGTAGAACTTAATATATAGCAGCTAAAATTTCATTCTTAGTATAAAAGAAAACAGAGGCAAAACGATCTTTTACTTATCCCCTCTGTTCCTTGCAAAGCTATCAGCTCCATAGTAATTTTTGTAGTCATTCTAAGTCTAGCTTTAAAATGATGAAGATTTGAAATTTCCATTGCTTTCTTGATGTGATAGGTCCATCCTGCAAACTACTACATTTACAACTATTTTTTGTTTGTAAATACATTAAACGCACATATGCAATAATTCTACCATGGTTTTGCTGCAGATTGTTTCTAAAATCATATGTTTTCATTGCCTTACCCTTCTTTGGATTAACATTGGAATGGGTTTTTGTGTTTGTTTTTTTTTTTTTTTCTCCAGTGTAAGTACAAGGAGATATTTGAGAAGACTAAGTCTCAGTTTAAGTATGTAGCTGACTCTCCAATTAACCAGCATTTTAAATATGCAACTCAGTTGGTGGATGGGGTAAGTGTTAAAGATTTCTGTAGAGTCTCACACTGAAGCAGTAAGTGTGTGTATGTTAATACCGAGTTGAAGGCTGATCTTCCTTATGAAATTGTAAATAAATCTAAATATATTCAGGCTTAAAGGTGTCTTAAGGTCAGACTAAAATCATAAAGACCGAGGTTGTTCTTAGTGTCTGTCTGAGTATTAGGACGGGGCAGGTTTACAATACCTAAAAAGTGAAATCCTGACCCCTGTTCCATTACTTTGTCATTGCAAAGAAACTTCTTTGCTGACTGGTAAATAAATGCTGAATTAAATAATGCTGCTTGCTTAGTAACACTGATTGTTGATTGTCATGTGAAAAAGGTATAGAGAGAATCACAATTGCTTTCCTGAAACACTGAAAAAAACCCTTTGTGTTAGAAAGATAGTATTATGTCCGAAGTTACCGTAGCTCTGTTTCATTTCCGATATTTTGCCTTGAATTCTCTCACTCTGCTACTTATTTTTTCTTACTTTTCTCCTGCAGTGCTGAAGAAACAATAAACACAACATAGTAGCAAAGGGGGTTAATGAATGTCCCTGGGTTTAAGATTAAAATCACCAATGGTGTTTCTAGGAGCGGTGCTGTACACCCACAGGACAAAGCCCATTGAAAAGCACTGTGTTCTACGTGAAATCTTGTAAGCTTAGAGCTGCCGTAGCACACCAGACTGATGCTTTTCATTGAAGCAGCATATACTTAGACTCTCACGTCTTGGTATTTTATTCTTTTTCACCGGACATTATGTTAAATTGTTTACCTGTCAGTAAATATATTACAGTATTATCTGTTCTAGTTAAGAAAAACCGTTTCACAACAGATACCATTCCAGTGCCATTGCTGTCATTTCATACTATATTTGATAAGCAGTGGATCAGAATTTGTTACAGAAGACTGTTAGTATTCAGTCTTACTGTTTGGTAAATAAGGAAAAATTTAATATGAGAAACATAAATTAATAAAAATTTAGCAACAGGGCCTCCATACATTGAAATGAACTTGCCTAAATGTCTTCTGTGATATAAGTGATGGTTTTTATGATGAATGATTATAATTTTTCTTTAAAAATGTCTGATAATAATATAAAAAAAGTCTGATAATAATATAACACTATTTTACCCTTGCATCTCATTGTGTTCTCTTTGTACTCAAATCAAGAATCTAGTTGCGTACAGAGTTGCTTCTGCAGTTATTTTACATGAAGAAAATCAGTCATAAAATGGATTATTGAAAAGTAGGAGGGATAGAATATAGGCATCCTTAAATTGTAGATTAGGCCTTCCAGTGGAAATTTAGAAATGCATATAGTGTTTGGAAATATTTTCTCTCTGTGTTTTTTTAAAATATATTTTTCTCTTTTGGATGTGAATTTCAATCTCAGCCTTTAAATAGCCCATGTAAAGAGGTTTCAATGGATAGAACTATGATCTCTTTGTGTCTTCACTCTCTTTTAATTTGTTACACTGTACTATGCTATTCTGAGCAGAAGTTATATAAAGCTGCCTATGAGAAGCTCAAAGATAGGTACAGCGTTATTGTGGATGATCCTAGGAACCTCCTGGCCAAGTGGGGGACTACACTGAGCAGTCAGGTACCGTAGGAGCACTAGCCGGTGCTGCCAGAAAGTGCCTGGTTCACTCACAGCTACTCTGTCTGTGTGAAATGTCTATAGCTAGCGGTGTCACGGGTTTCACCTGTGATGTTGTGATGTTTTAGTTCAGTTGATCAGACAGTCTTTGTTTTGCCACCCAAAAAGAATTACTACTTTTTGAGTGAGCTAATCTCTACTGTATGTACTTTCATATATTGTGCATCAATTGACATCAGAAATCTAATGCCTCTTGAAGTCGTTGGAGAGGTTTTAAAAAATGCATGTTGTATCATGCATTTATTTTTATTACCTCTCTTAATGGCTTTTATAAACATTATCTTCTTACTCACTACTCAAGCAGCAGTGACAAATTCGGCTTTTGTGTGCCCTCACCTTAGACTATTATTTACTCTTATCTCCCAAAAAATATTTTTGCAATTTCCTTAATGGGATCGTATGCAAATCTTTTAATATATACTCTTGACATTCTTAATTATATAGATGTAAGTTGTATGCACATCTGAATGAATACATATAGTACCTTGCCTAAATCTCTCCACTCTCAAAGTGTCTGGGATCTAGAGCTGTGTTGTTGTTTATGGTGTTCACAAGTCTCTTTTGTGCTTCGTTGCCATTTGCATGAACAGAGAAAATATAAATCCTTTGCCAAGATGCTCCTGCAACATGGATGTAATGAAATTCTGAGGCCAGATATGCTGACAGCACTCTACAACACATACTTATGGAGCCAGGTAATACGAAGAACTGCTGCTGTAGGAGACATTATACATACAAAAATATATATATACACAAATCAGCTGCTTGGACTTCTAATATTTAATGCTTGGGAGTTCTCTAAATTTCTACGGATATCAGACTCCAGAGTTTTGTGGTTGGGCTTAATGCTGGCTATGATAAAATATTTTTGAAAACAGAACATCTGAAACTATATTTACGGTAACTTGGACTTCACTCAGCTTAGGCTGATCTTGCCTCCGTTTTCTCCTGTCATTATAAATAATTTTTATGTATACTTCTATATAATATGTCACATACTTTCATAAAGAGCAATTTTCCGTACATTTAAGATAGTGTATGTTAGCTATTCCTCATATTTTCCTAACCAAGTTCTCATTCTATCACCATTTATTGGACTGACTGCCTCTCAGAACACAAGTCCCTTAATTCAGTATGAACGTGATTAAGTAATTTGGCGAGTCGATTACAACGTTTATCTATCACTCTGCCTGAGGATGGTGTCAGATTGTGCCTAGATACAGAACAGAGTCATGGCTGACTTCTGAGTGCTCTTAGAAAAGGTATAGGTGCACAGGTCTATAGTAAATCATGTTTTATTCAGTCCCTTTCTCCACCTTCTGCTTTTAAGCAAGACTAGAAAAGTAGTTCCCATGCAGTCACATAATACAGTTTATTAAAAAAAAATTACTCTTTCCTCTTGCCAGTTTTAATCAGAATCAGAAGGTAAAAAGTGAGTATGATTCATCTATCTGTTCATACAGAACAAAGAGCCTAATATATTTATATTTCTGATGATGCAAAAGAAAGCCTGTAATGACTCATATCATTGTGAATCATTAAATTTCCATATTCTACCTTCCTTTAATCTGGATTCCAGCATATATATTTTGGTTGTACCAGCTGGATGAAAATGTGGCTTATTTAATAACATACACATATTTATTTCTGCTCTGAAATCACAGCTGCTAGCAGTAACCTTACTCTTCTCAATGATAAAAAAGATTCCTGACTGTGCCAGTTGAAACCAGCATATAACATTTAAATTGTAAACTGGAAATGCAACAGTAGAAAACAATTACATGAGAGGGAAGGGCTTGTTCTTCTTTGTAACTATTAGCACCTATTCAGTAATAAGGTACTGAAGATCTTTACTAGACATTTTTGTTCAGTTTTTTCCGTGGGTTTCTATTATTGCATAAAAAACTCCTTGCAGGTATGTTTGAAGAAAAAAAGCATTTTGCCTGACCTGCATGTTCATCTGAGTTGACTTCATGTTATCATTTGTTGTTTCTGTATAATTTTTTATATTTTTGTCTGTCGTAGTCCTGTTTCAATAGCATGGGTTTATATTCTGATGCAAGATAGAGCATGAAAGTTCTTTTTTAAAAATATGTTCTAACCTCTTCCACCTGCCCTCAGGCTGTCTACAATGAATGGTGTACAGTCTGTTCTCACTGAATTCTGTGAAAACAGGTTTAGAGTCCTGAGTAGGGCAAGATGATCTTTAAGAAATTATCAAGATACAAATTCTGCTATCAAAGCCTTTAAAATTGCCTGGCATTATGATATATTCAGTGGGTATTTTTATCTTCTACTGTGTAAGATGTTTTACATTTCTCTTCATTTGATGAATATTTAAAAATGAGATATTGTCCAGTTATGAATTTTAAAAGTCACTGATCTGCCAAGATTGCTTTTTTAGCTCAGCCTTGGAGATTTAGGATAGAAGTGAAGCTTTTGCACTCAGTGAAATAAATGTAAAATTAATCACACAAATAGATAGGCGGCCCCTTAGGCAAATAAGAGGTTTGCAAAGTTTAGCTCATTGTGCACGTTCAGCTTTCATTGGCTTTGGTGGAAGGATTTTGCAATTTTATGTGTGATTATATGCATATGTCTTGTAGATGTTTTGTCTTGATTTGTGTGGTTAACATACGCTCTTTCCCAATCACCAGGTTGAATACAAAAAGGACTATGAAAAGAAGAAAGACAAGTATACTATGGTTGTGGATACTCCAGAACACTTAAGGACTACAAAAGTCAACAAACAGATTAGTGATGTAAGTGTGGTCAGTCCCTTTCAAGCCTACCTCCTTCCCTGGATTCTGACCTTTGAAGTGTGATAATTAAGAAGATAGCATTTTCAGTAGTCTGTTATGCAATGTTTCTCATCCAGTTTTTTTTCAATTAACACGAATAATGTCGAGAAATAATATAATTATAATTTTCATCTTCAGATTATTTACAAGTTGGAATATAACAAAGCGAAGCCTAAAGGCTATACTACAATCCATGATACACCTATGTTACTGCATGTGCGCAAGGTCAAGGACAGAATAAGTGATGTAAGTAAATTATCCTTGTCTGTGGTATCAAAAAGACACGATTAACTTTTTACTTTTATATGCAAGACTTTTAACTTGTATGTAACACTGTCATTGAAAAACAGCTTCTTGTTAGAGTGTATTGGTTTTGTTTGCATGTAAAACTCTGTATGTACTTAATGCTTTTTCAAAAAACGCAACAGAGTATGAAAGTGTTCAGAAAGTTTTTTCATGTAACGTTCTTCTGTAGCTCTTGGAACATTTTTGCTGGGGTAGAGGAGCCCTCACTAGTAATAAAAGCTGTGAGCTGGAACTGGTATCTAATTAAAGCATGGATTTGGGGAGTTTGTTTCTGGGTTTTCTTCCTCTATTGGCTAATGGCTTTTGTGAAGCCTTGAATAAAGTACTTAGTACATTACCATGTTTATTCATGTCTTCTATGGATATTGTGAATATGTAAGGTAAATATTCTGATCTAAAATAAATATGTGTCTTGATTATGGGACAATGGAAGGATAAAAACAAGAGAGAGACAGGAAGATGAATTGGATAGAATAATATCGTAGGACTTGGGAGTCCTGGTCCTAATTCCTCCTCCTACCCTAGGCTTTCTCTCTTACCTTTGTATTGTTGTTCCTTAGATATCCATAAATAAAATGAGGATAATAGCACTTCTGTAACTCAGTATAGTACTGTAAGAATAAGTAGTGTAAAAGTCATTTAGATGCTGCATGGATTATCTATATAATGAGTAAATCTAAGAGGAAAAAAATGACCTTACTATCCAGTTACTGACGTGGATCATTGAGACACAAAGATATTCAAAAGCGATCAGGGAATTGAAGTACATTTTTACAGTTCCAAACTGAGTGCTGAATTTGAGATTCTATAAAGGAATTTTCAGAAAGCACTGAATGTGCCTATCAGAAGATAAGTTTCTTTAAAGCATTTCTGTTGGGTGCAAAAAACTAGAAACAGGCAGAATTACTGTTCATGAGTAGATTTTGGTAAATCTTAGTGTGTGCTTCATGGTGAGTTATACCTGCTACATTTTCTATTTAAAGAGAACAGCTGCTGAAGAGGACCCTTCTTTCAGGCAGATGGTTGATACCAAGCTGTACTGATATAATTTCTTTTTCTTCTGTTAAGATTCTGTCTTGACAGGAACAACTTTTAATATTATGTCTTCATATTTTGATGCGTTTCTTGTTGATGATGATACTATTCTTGTAAACATTTTTTATGTTTGTCTTTCTTTCAGCTGAAGTACAAAGAAGTGTATGAGAGGAATAAATCTCACTGCAATGTCGTAGCAGATTCAGTTCATATTAAGACTCCAAGGCATGCTTACAAGCTAAACAGCAATGTGAGTTCAGTACTTCAGTTTTATTATGGATATTGTTTGGGACTGGCAGTGGAGACCACAAGAAATTATTCTGAGTTCCACTGAAGTTTTTTGAGCTTGGACATTGCTTCTAATTCTTATGCTGCTTGAATAGAATATATGTTATTTTATTTCATACTGAAGTGCTCACTCTTGGAAGTTGCCCTTGAGGTTACTTGAGGTTTTTTGTATGTCACACAGCTACTGTTCTTCTAGTCCCCCTCTATTTTCCTGACAGAGATATATTTGTCCCAGAAACTCTCTGTGATGATGTTCTTGTAGACAAAGTAAGCGCTTCATGGAAAGCTCTCCTGTATTTCTATTATTGGTGGCCCAACATCCACTTCAATAGGCATAGAACTGAAAGCTCTCACCTTCTTCAGTCATGACATCTTTTCAGTTGTTTACATTCCTTTCTCCACCTAGCAGTGGAAAAACTAGAATAAACGGACTCCCACTGGATTGTACGCGATTCAGAGGAAAGCCCTAGTCTGATGTAGATGCACTTTCTTACCTCTTCTCCCTTTAATTGGTACAGATTGAAAGAGAATTCACATCTGTATGAATGTCATATGTAAAGTACACAACTTCCAATTAACTTAATTTTTTTCTTGTTGTTTCACTACAAACAGCTGGATTATAAGAAGAAATATGAAGCAGCCAAGGCTCATTGGCACTGGATTGCTGATAGACCTGACTTTGTTCAAGCAGCCAAGTCATCTCTGCAACAGAGTGATGTAAGAAAATCAGAACAAACCAAATACTCTCTTTCCTCACATCTCTCATGTTCATAATAAAAAATAAAAATGTAGAAGATTTGAGACTCTGTTCTTTTATCTTCTATTTTTCCTTCCTGCAGTATGAATACAAATTGGACCGGGAATTCCTAAAGGGATGCAAACTCTCTGTCACAGATGATAAGAACACAGTATTGGCCTTAAATAATGCCATCTTGGCGAGTGATGTAAGTGCTTGAACACTGTGTTTTCGTTCTACTAGAACTTTACTTACTACGTAAACTACTTTATTGTAAGTGTGATTGGATTAAGAATGAAGCTTTGAAAAGTTGTTCTCAGTCTCACTTCATTATTTGATTTGATTAGTTTATTTCATTAGCGAATTGGCAAAATCTGAATAAATTTGGTCTTGTAAATATCACTGGCCTGGTTCAAGGATTAAATAAATATTCGAAGTTAACATTGCCTGAACACCCGAGACCTTGGGTATATCTCTGTGTTCCTGTTATAGAAATGAAAATATTATGTAGAGAAAACAACAAAAAAAGCTGCAGTTATAACTTGTGCCTAACACAAAATACCTTTCATAATTACTAACAATGAATTAATATTCAATATTCAATATATTACTAAAATTCCAAGTGAGAGCACTAGGAATATATAGACTGGAACAATTATCTTGGAAAACATTAAAATATGGGGGTTTCTGCAAATTTTTGCACTAACAAGCAGGCACAACTATAGTAATATATTTTTAAATTGCCGCATGACAAGATACACATTGCTTAAAATGATATCTTTTCTTCCTGCTAGATAAAATACAAAGAGAAGCACAACAAAGCTCGAGGAACGTACCATGTTGTTCCAGATACACCTCAGATCCTCCTGGCTAAGAATGTCAGCTCTCTTGTATCTGAGGTAAAACATCGGACAGTTACTTATTATTTTTAAGTACATCCTTTTAATACTGTGGGGGAATGGTGGACATGGACTGTGCATTGCTGGTTTTTACCTATTTTTATTCTGTGCTTTCAGAATAAATACAAAGAACATAGCAAGAAGCAGCTTCCGCATGGGTCTTATACAACCCTGCCGGAGACACGAGACACTGCTCATGTGAAAGAGGTGACCAAGAATGTCAGTGAGGTAAGTAACTAGTGTGATAACCATTTATGGTGAGATTATTACTTGCTGCCTATAATTGATTAGACTGTTGCATGTTTTAGTACACGTGCAACACATTCAGAGTCTGATCGTAAAATGCCCAAGGAGTCAGAAAAGATTAATTCCTACCAGAATGAGACTTTAATAAAGAGGTAAACACATTTTATTAGGAATCTGTTTAAATACTCTGGAGAAAAATGACAGGCTGAAGTGCTAATGGGTGCCCTTAATTCAAATTTTATTTTTCGTAGAACACAGTTTAAACACAAATCATTATCTCCACATAGGAAGCTTTTGTAATCAGAAGTGCAAATGATGACAAACAAGCTGGGGACCATACATGTTGAGACACAAGAGACTGCATTTTATCTATCTTAACCATTTCAGTGAGCTTAGTTCCAAGTTTTGGTAGCATTTACCTCCATGTGAAATTACAAAATCACACATGGCCCTTTTTTCTCTTAACAGACAAACTATAAAAAGAAGTTCGTGAAGGAGAAAGGCAAGTCTAATTATTCTGTCATGCTGGAGCCTCCTGAAGTGAAACATGCCATGGAAGTTGCTAAAAAACAGAGTACAGTAAGTTTGGCTTGTGTCTTCATGAATTAAGTAGCTTCTGTAAGGAAATTCAATCACAGTCAGCTGACAAAAGGAAAAGTTCAGATACTTCTGGATTTCCTCCCAGCCTTCATGTTCAGGTATAATTCTGAAAGATAAAGATACAAATAGTTACAAATGTAACGTTGCACTGAAATAAAGGATTTCCTTGAAAATCACATTTCTATTTAATCAGGATTTAAAGTAATCTAGTGCAAATCGCACAATATTTTTTTTATTCCTTCAAATACAGACAGAATTGCACATGCTTATTTCTTCATTTGTAGGCAGCTTGCGAAAACAGATTCCCAAATCCATTCCTTGTGAAATTATATTTTAAAAAAATCTCAGCCACTTTCCCAGCAACATTGCTGTGACTTTATTAGGTATATTCCTCATGAACAAACCTCAGTAATTTTCTTTCCTCTGTCTATCATTACGGACTAGATTGAATACAAGAAAGATGCCAAGTCCAAGCTCCACTACACACCTATAGCAGATCGACCAGATATTAAGAAAGCAACTCAGGCTGCCAAGTTAATTAGTGATGTAAGTGGTTTTTAAATCTTTTGTATAATTCTTTATCAGTTATTTTACTATTAAAAACGTCAGTAAAATAATTAAAAGCAAATGTCATCACTACTAAACTATATTATTTTTTTCTTTGTTAGATTGAATATAAAAAGCGTGGAGAAGCCGGCATTGGCGTAACCATGCTGGGACGTCCAGATATTGAACTGGCAAAGGAAGTGTCCAAGCTAACTAGCCAGGTAATAATAAAAAGTTTGTGAAACTTTGAAGCAGGGAGAAAAATCAGACATGATATTAACTTACAGTGTAATACTAATATTATAACTGACGTTATTTCTAGATTAGGGGATAAGGGAATATTTTAAAGGGAACATGTTAAAGTAAAAATTAAGTCCTGATGTAAGGTATTTATTTGTTAAATAAACATTCAGCTGAGGGTCTGATTCTGCTTACAGTGGTGTCAGATGCAATTCATCACTTTCTTATAGTCATTCATAGCCATGCAGTGCATACAAGACTGGTCAAGTCGCCTTCCCACAGACGAGGCCGGTAGACAATTGTGCCCAGATGCTGGCTTCAGTGGGAACAGGAGTGACCCCTCTGTACAGGCCAGAGAAAGGATTCATGGGAAGATGGGACATTTAGTTCCTCTGTATTTTATTTGTGTTCTTTTCTAATACTCACTTCCTTTTAATTCTTCTGTCATCTCTAAAATCTTTTTATGTTTCCGTGTTCTTAAAAATGTAATTTATAGTTCCACGATGTCCAGTTTCCAATTTTTGTGGAATATGGAAAGTTAAAACATAGAAGTGTACAGGTACCTGAATAACTTTGTCACTTACTAAATTTATATATTCTGTTAATGTTGACAACAGTCGGTGTGCAGAGAGTTAAACTGGCCTTCTTACAAGACGCTGTTGGTTCACAGTTGCTTGGTTAGGTAAATCTGTATATCCTAAAGATTAAAACTGAGGACAATCATTGCCTCTACAAGCAAGCTGATGGTTTTCAGAAAAAGGTTGCCTAAAAATTAAGGATTGTTGGAATTAGAAATAATTTTTTGAAAAAGCCTAGAAACTCTAGTACCTGTCCTGGTGAAATGGACAAATATGTTGCTTATTCACTTGCGTGGTATGTTCTGAAAAAATTAAATTAAAATAGTCATTTGCATACAAATGTAATTCTCTTACATTAAAAATTTTTAGTAACTTTTCTACTGACTTACTGAATGTCAGTAATGGACATATAGAATCTCCTTAAAATGATGCTGTGATAAGATCTTTTAACTAGCAAGGCTGAAGTGTTAGCCACGTTCTCTTTTTTTTTTATCTTTTCTGGGTATTGCCTTTAAAAGAAGCAGCCTTTTACCTAACTCTTATCATCCATCCCTTATGAGATGGACAATCAGTTTCTTTCAGCCACTTTCTTTCTACTTTGTGCCTTTGAAAGAATGTTCTGTTTTGAAGTTAAAATGCTATATTAATAGAAGTTTGCTTACTTTACTACAACAGTCATGTTCTCCTATCAGTCTGAAGCATATGCTCGCTATTCTCTCTGATAACTTTTTCCACCAGGGACCTCAGTTCAACTTGATTCTTTCTCACCAGTTCATGCTTTAATCCTGTAATTGTTTGCATTTCTGATCTTGCTTTCTTGCTACGCATTATAGGCAGAATACCTCAAACGACATATGAGAGGGCATGGAGCTGCATCTTACGATACACCATGGATGAGAACCTTTAAGAAAGCTAATATGCTAAGTAGTCATGTAAGATAATTTTAAGTGACACATCTGGGAATGCCATTTTTGTGCATCTGTCTCTTGCTTGCGTATTATCTTACAATTCCAAACTGTTAAAGGGTTTATGATACACCAGTTGCCCTGGTGTTGTGTCAAAGGCGTTGAATGTAGCAAAATTCGTGAGATTGCTCATTTAGATGTGACCTCCTTTTTTTCCTCTGGAAAGACACTGCATGGGAATTCTGTGGGTGGGGAATTTGTCTCTTTTGGAAATACCACGTAAAATGTTACTATGCCCTTCATAATGGTTTTGGAGCTTCCGGTGTTTTTGATGGAAGTTTCTGATGCACTCATGCAACATGAAAACTCAAGTTTTTCACCCCAAAACCATAAAAACAGACATATAAGCTTGAGCTAGTTTGCCTGAAACTGTGCAAAAAATGGAAATATGTGTGTATGAGAAGCTCAGACAACGGTTCTGGTAATTTTCAGTGAACAGTCGTACCATATGCATTCCATTTGCACTAGAACTTCATTTTAACTATTCAAACTTCTATTTAAACTTCATTTAAACTCTTCTGTTTACATTGTGCTGGAATGGCATAATGGAAGCATAGTGTATGACTGAATCTGCCCCAGAACCTCTGAGAAGTGTATCCTGTAGTGACTTGAGGGCACATAGTTTCCTATATTTCTTGCCATCTCAAAACCTTTGGAAAATAGAAAAACAATGGCTGCATAGCAGTTTTTGAAGTGGGAGCAGACAGATCTGTGCCATTTCAGTATTTTACGTTTATTTCCAAATGAAAAAAAGGGGGATTATGGATCTTCCATATCTAGCCATGACTGCTGCATGTAACTGTCGCATGTTTCAATGTCAGCCACCATGTTTGTCAGGAAAAACAAGAATCTTTTCAGTAGAACCAAGGATTCTTAAACTGAACAACTGAACTACAAGAAAAAGAAGAATTTACGTTTATTGCATTCAGTGATGAGATCCTCCTTTTCCGTGCCTTTTCTCCAATGTTAGCCAGTTCTCTTAGTCTTATAAACATGCTTTGATGAGATTAATTTGGTCCTGAGAGAAAATTAACTATTGTAGAGGCAGTAACGGAGCAAAAAATAATTGGCATAATCTGTAACCTTTTTTTCTCTTAGACATTTCTTCGCATGAACTTCTTCTTCATAAAGCGTTATATCCAGTTTGTTTATCCACTTGCCTTTTTTCAGTTGGATTTCGTCTTCCTGTCTGACATGTTTGCTTTTAATTTTGCGTAGATTTTCCAGTAACATTTCTTCTGGGCTTACAAGTGAACTCTTTGGCATGATGGTCTGATCTTGATCATATGTTGCACAGCTTGCAAAACTTACCTTCTGCTTGATTTTAATTTTTGTGAGATTAGAACCAATACTGATTCCTTTATGTCAAAAATGTTAGTATTCTTTGTTTTCTTACAGCAGCTATATAATTTGTGGATTTTTCTGTTTCACTCTGTGTTTTATCTGATTGCTGGCACATTTTGCAAAGCAAAAGAGCAACAGTAGTATCCAGCATGAACCATATGGTGCTGTATGGACAAGAATATGACAATGAATTCAAGGTGTAAAATGTGATTGTGGAATGTGATTTAATTCTGCATTCAATCATCTTTCTTCTTTTACTAATATAAAAATATATTTTTGCATTTCTGTAATTGTCATAAAAAACCCTCTAGCGTGAGTCAGCTGTTCCTCAACTTAGTTATCAGTCCTTCAGTATTTTATTTCTTTCATTTCAATTTTCACATAAATATTGCTTGGGAGATCAGGTTTTTTTTCTGAAGAGCCATTAATCCCTTTACCTCACAAGCCAGTCTTATATTTTCTGCATATTTTTTGTAAGTATAATCTTGGTCCTGAACAAGACCAAGTTCTTTCAGAAAGACTGATGACAGTTGTTCAGTTCTTCTTCTTTAGACCAGGGATGGGGGTTGCCTGCTTATTTAGTATAAAGTATTTCCAAGGAAATGTGGATTGGTAATGTTGCCTCACTTGTTTCTGGACCAGGCAGAATGCTACTACAGGAAAGATATGACAAATCCTCAGAATTTTTCCACTGATGTTTACTCTAGTGGTGATGACCGTACATACTAACTATGGGGTCCATTTAGATAAGCCAGAACTTAATCTTTGATACTTCAAGTTTTTCTTGCACTCTTTAGTAACTCTTCTGAAACAATTTTATGCATCTCTGATAGCAAAAAAAAAAAAAGTAATAAAACCAAATATTCCTAATGGACGCATCCTTTTTGTAGGTTTACAAGAAATAGTTAGGAATTAGCCTTTAGCTGCACCTGCAGCAGTGGGATGGGACACGTCATGACAGATGAATGACTTGCCCTCATTTAAGTCATTAGCAAAACTCTTACTCCTATCAACATTTCTGTGCCTTCAGCCTGGGTCTGCTGGAATATTATGGCTTACATCGCTATAGTTTACCTTGCTGATGCTAATATGGTTTGGAAGTGTTACTAAGCCTCTTGCGTAATCTAATTCTGGGTAATTAATTGTGTCACTATTCTGTTTGTGATCAACATCCTTCATCATCTCTGATTTATACAGAACACACTATGTGTGTAAGAGTATATATAAAAGTATTTGATATATTGCCGTCTTCAGTGCTTGTATGTCTTGAGGTAGTTTTTAAAGCTCATACTTCTCCAAGAAGTACATAAAAAGTTCTTCTAAATACTCTCTATACTTTTGTATACTAGTTTTTGTCTCTTTGTGAAATAGGGCATTGTATCTATGCACAGTTTCCATCAGGTGAGAAATACTTCATCTCCAAGAGTCGGAATTTAGCTGTATTTTGTCAACATAGTACTCTTGACTATGTCTGTAATTTTTACAATAAGGAGATGTAACCTGTGCACTGAAAGAAAAATTGCAAGTGGTATTTTGTAAATACAGATGTATATTTCCTTTCCATGTCAGGTCATCTTTAAAATAGCTTTTATTCCAGTGGATGCCTTCAAGTTACTACATTTTCATTCTTCTGCTTACAATCAGCATTGAAGTAGGGTCTCTTTGCCTTCTGCAGCCAAACAAGTGAGCGCTCAAGAACAGTTGTAATACCTGGTTGTCTTTTAATTTAGGTGAAATACAAGGAGAATTTTTCCAAAGAGATGGGTAAAAAGCCGAAGTATGATTTAAAGGAGGCTAAAATCTACAAGACCATGAAAGATGCTCACAACATGGCTAGTGAGGTATGTTTACTCATGCTGCTCCTCAAGGGAAATGAAAAGTTTCAGATTTCTTTAACAAAGACCTCCTTTATGTTATCAATATATTCAACATCACAGGTTTTATTAGCAGTCTCCTTTTCTGATGTTGTTTGTCCTCTCTTACCTGCAGGTGAAATACAAGGCGGATTTAAAGAAGCTTCATAAGCCTGTCACAGACATGTCTGAATCGCTGATCATGAACCATGTCCTGAGCACAAGCCAGCTCGCCAGTGCTGTAAGCTCATTAACCAATCCCAGATCCGTTTGATTTTTCCATTACTATTGAGTCCATTCTGAATTGATCTCTGCTAACCATTTCTGTAAGAATTACTCCCTTTGTTATTGGTCATGGGTCATCACCTGGTAGTGATCTCCTCCTCTACTTTCTAATGAATATTTCCTAGTTAACCAGCAACTTTGCCACATTTGACCTCTGGGAAGTGAAATCTTCATTAGCTGTAGAACTGCTAATATTTTAAATCCTCTAATAATTTTTAGTGGATTGATTCTATATTACATTTTAACTGATTGCATTACACTAACAAATACCATTTTCTTCTCTTTTTACTTTTTTTTTTACTGCTTACTATATTTAATATTTTTATTTTTTCTGTTTTTTTCATTTCATGTTTATGTTTAACATCCCCCTCTTGTAGATGCACAGAATTACACCTAACAAAATACTTGATAATCTTTTACTGAGAAAAGAGAAAAATGGTTATTGCCTGGCACAGCCTTTTCATGTATCCACTGTGTTTTCTTTTTGCTTTTTCGTTTTTAATCCTGGTTTTGAAAAAATCTTTGTTGCAATCAAAATGGTGAAAAAAAAAATACCTCTTCATCCCCATCTTTAGAAGTCATATCTGATACTGGGAGTTAAACTTCTTGCTTTTGTTTTGCTTTTTGTATTTCTAATTTCTCTTTGATGTTCCATTGAAGTGTTGCTTTGATTGGACCTAAGAAGTAAATTTGCTGAGGGATTTTTTTTTTATTGAGATGATTTTTGACACCTTCCCTTCAGTACCAGTACAAGAAGCAATATGAGAAGAGTAAGGGTCACTACCATGTGGTGCCAGATAATCTTGAACAGGTTCATCTAAGGGAGGCATCAGAACTACAGAGCCACGTAAGTTGGTTGTGTGTTTCTCATTAACCCCACTCACTGAGTACCAGTTGCCACCACTGAAGTCATCCTAGCAAATTCTCCAGTATATAACAATCTCTGTCTGCTTTATAAACACTCCACACCTGGGTAAACAAGTCAGTGAGAAATATTTGCACATTTGCAGGATTAGAACACATATAAAATACGTGCATGACTTCTTCATTCTAGAGTAAATCTCGAAGTTACTAATGCCTGTTGTATGTGGATCTTCTTAGACGGTATAATACATTTATCAGGGTGATTTTGTCTATAGAAAAAAGGACCTGGTGATCACAGAAACTGGAAATTGGAAGGAGTAGAGTTGTTGCTGACAGTATCTTTTCAACTGCTTTATCCATTCTAGCCTCAAGTAATACAAAGGAGAGCTCTGCCATTCTTTTCCTGCATCCAAAATTGCTTTAACCAAAACAATACCTACTGCTGCTATTAAACGTGTCTGACATTTTTCCCCTCTGGAATACAGCAAATGGTGACCATTCCAGAGAAATTCATACCCTGGTTTGGTCTCTAATCCTTTCTGCTCCAGGTATTTACTGACTGTAAAGCAAGAGAGAAATTACTGCAAATTACACAAAGGGCCATAGTTATTGTTCTGCTGCATGGCATGGAAGAGCAAAAAGGTTACATAGCAAAGGACTATAAGAAAACGGTTGTTAGTCAGTCTGTAGTTGAAGTTTAAGTCACTACTTGTTGCTCCAGTTTGAGATGCAGATCTGCCTCAGCCAAAGACATAGCACTACCTTATGCAGCAGTCTGAAAACTCATGCCCTAAAGGCTGGATAGTATAACCTGAAGCAAGAATATCTTCATCCTTGTGGACATTTTACTTCCTGGACACTCATGCACAGACCTAGTTAGAAGGTCGCTAAACTGCATCTTTCCAAGCCCTGCCACTAATGCTCCAGCAATCCATTAACCTGTAACTGGTCGAACTCAGCCAGGGTCATGAGCAGTCTGAGCGCCTTCAAGTTAGATTCTTACAGCTACCTGTCTTCCTTCTTGTGATCAGTAAATTCTTGAAATCTGAGCTGACACTGCTTATTCTCTGCAACAGGAAGTAAATCAGTAGGCCACCACACGTTTTGCTGCAAGTCTGGCCTTTGTTTTTACATTTTATGGTCAATAATATGGATTTCAGGGAGGTAAACAGTATTAGACGTTTGGTTTTTACCTCACATCTGTTGACCAAAGTAGGCACATACTAGTCGATGAATTGGTTCCTTGATTATTTAGGAGGGTAACTTTTTTTCTTTTCTCCTCAGGTGAAATACAGAGAAAAGTATGAGAAGGAAAAAGGAAAACCTATGTTGGACTTTGAAACTCCAACATACCTTACTGCAAAGGAATCTCAGCTCATGCAGAGTGAGGTACGATTAAAATCAATACTGAAGGCTAAAAAACTTTAAAATTTTTTTTTTGTACTTAAACTTTCCCAGTGATTTAGACAGGCAATTATACTTGCATCTTGTGCATGCTGATAGACTGAAGAATTAGAGCTGTATCATATCCTTTATATTGGTTATGAAATACTGCATTTAAAATTCATGAAGACTTCTCATGTCATGATGAAGTGTATATTATCTGTAATTTTTCGTCAAGAAGCTATTAGTAACTGAAGCTTAAGCAAGTCTTCGAATCTTCAGAAGTGTAATACAAAATACATTTCACTTAAACTTTTGCAACACGAGTATAGTATGTGTGTCAGTTATCATAGTCCACAGAAAGTACCCTGGTTATTCTTTTCACCTCAGAACTCTATTTTTGAGAAATCCATTTATTTCTTGTTTGTCTCTCCTGTCATAGTGTTCTTCACTGACCTGTCATTCTTTTGCTCAAGCAGTTCTTTTCTGTTTGTTTGAAGTATAATCTTGTTCTGTCACAGATGAAGTCTTATACAGGCTGAAAAACAGTCATTATGTTTGAATGTTTTCTCTGCATATACAAATAAGTAGAAAAAGAAAAAAAAAGGCAGGGTCAGGTCACATTTCCATTGAAAGTAATGAGCTGTTTCATGTAGAAACAGGATTTGTCGCTTTAGGTGCCCACAGCATTGACTGTAGCAGATTGTCATTGTGACGTTAACACCAAACCACTGCTCCATCCTCCCAGTAGTTTTTCATGTAATTAAAAGTAATGTAATAAATATTTGCTATTTTGCTTTTTTTTCTTCTTACTCTCATTAGAAAGAATATAAGAAGGACTTTGAAGAGTCCATTAAGGGCAGAAACCTTACTGGCTTGGAGATTACACCATCCTTATTACATGTCAAATATGCAACCAAAATAGCAAGCGAGGTAGCAGTCATTCTGTGCTTATTTCCTCTGTCGCTTTAAATAATTCCACTAAGTGTTCTCAGCAGCATTTCTTCTTCACCACTTTCTTTTTCCTAACCATTCACATTAAGCATGTTTACGTATATTTTGTGTTGTGATCTAATTTGTTGTGGACATTTATTTCATTGTTCATTAACTGTGTTCATATTTACTGTGTCCCTTTTGAACATTCATCAGCCTAACTGTTCCATAGCAGGGTGTATATGTGTGTGCCTTTGCAATTTATCTTGAACAGTAATTACTATACCCTATTTTGTAGCAGTAGTTTTTATATAACCCTATACAGTATTATTTATTGTTTTAAAAAAAATCTTTTTTTCTTTTGGAAATTTTCGATTTTTTTTCTTTTTTTTTTTTAATTTTTGCAACAAAGGTGTAGAGTGTAGGACTCTCTTTAGTCTGGCTTTGCGGTTTTCATTTTCTTTCTTCTGCAGAAAGAGTACAGGAAGGATCTGGAGGAAGGTGTCAAAGGTAAAGGACTAACAGCTTTAGAGGAGACTCCAGACATGTTAAGAGCAAAGAACGCAACTCAAATCCTGAATGAGGTATGTCAAAAGCTATTTGCAAAATACCTGAATGGATGTAACAGCCTCCAACTGATAAATGCTTATGGCTGTATAACACTAGTATGAACTTTGGTATTCCCTCGAAACTCTTGAGTAGAGAGAAAAAAAAGAGTGTGTATGGGTGACTGAGGATAAAACTGGGAGCTCAGTTTTAAGTGAACTCTTTTCTGGTTTTGCAGTTACTGTCAGGAATATAGATGGGAAACAGGTGCTGCGATCAATAGTCAGATCAGCAAAGGAATGGACTGAACCATCATTGCGATGCAGCAAGGCTAAGCGTAGGAACCGGGAGTGTCAGTTTTGTAAACTAGGCGTCTTAGGTCAGGAGCAGTTACCAAGGATGNGTAGATCAGCAAAGGGATGGACTGAACCATCATTGTGATGCAGCAAGGCTAAGCATAGGAACCGGAGGTGTCAGTTTTGTAAACTAGGCGTCTTAGGTCAGGAGCAGTTACCAAGGATGAGGAATTAAGGACCAAGGCTGAGGAAATAGGAAGCAAAGTGAGAGATCTGAAAGGGACTCCAATGAGGGAACCAGAGTGGCATACTTCTGCTTTGGGAGGTGTGCTGTGCAGTGAAGAGCTCTTAGAGAATGCTTTATGCTTGATGGGTGAGTCAGAAACACCAGCCGTGCTCCTGAACAGTTCCCCCTGCCCAGGACTGATGCCCAGTTGGCAGCTGCAGGACTGAGGGCCGAGGCAGTCTTCCCCACTTCGATGGAAAGAGGTGGCCACCACACGGTCAGGATGCAAACCCAACAGCTACTTTGTTTATGTGGTGGNGACGGTCAGGATGCAAACCCAACAGCTACTTTGTTTACGTGGTGGACTAGTATAATAAATATTTCATAGTGGTTGTTTTCATAGGATAAGATTAGCTCATATTTTAAGACCCGTAACATCATCAAGCTAAAAGCTGAAAAAAAGTAACTTTTTAGTGTTACTTATGATTTTCCTTCTTAACAAAATACTCTTAAGATAAGCATCCTTACTGGCAACAGCATTTTGTACTTAGTAGTGCAGAGTTATTGAGTTATTCAAAGAGCCTATATTTTATTACCAGAATATTACGGACATATTCAGCTAAGTTCAGCAGAGTTGACACACAGAGATATGAGTTATACCAATCTATACAAAATGAATCTTTTAGACCTTAGTGGAAGAGCTCTTTGGGAAGAGTGGCTGCTGCAGCACTGAGTTTTTAGGGAGGGTATTCATTCCAAAGCACCCAATACGTCACAGAGAATCCTGACACCTTGCATTTTTTGGACGTGCTCATTGTGAAATGTCTGTGACCACTCTTTCCTACCACATGCATGTCATACACTGCTCGCTCTCTGTTGCCTCTCTTCTGTACAAGTTACTGTTTCGCACCAATCACTGATCACCTAAAGGAACTTACACTTTGAGATTACTGGTGGGAGAAGGAAGAGTGAGCTTAATACAGCTGCCCTGTCGTGTGCTCCATTTACTGCTGGAGTAAGGCTGTTTGTTCTCAAGATTTAAGTCATAAAGTACACACTTTAAGGACATAATTTGTGTGTTTAATTGTGAGTTTATATTAGTATTCTTATTTTGTGGTGTAGTCATGAAACTATCTGAAGTTGCTAAGGGTATTGCATTCCCATTGACAAAGTATCTATTCACTCTCTTCATCTGCAGAAAGAATACAAAAAAGCCTTGGAATTAGAAATCAGAGGAAAAGGTCTGACAGAACTGGCTTTGGAGACACCAGACTTTGTGAGAGCAAAGAATGCCACTGACATTGCCAGCCAGGTCTGTGTGCATATCTCGTATATCACATCTGACATCTTCTTTAAAGGAAAATTTATTAACAGTTTTATCTGATTAAACCAAATGAAAATTCTTGTCAAGATACAATTAAGGCAGCTAAACATGAGCTTTCACCAACAGATCAAATACAAACAACTGGCAGAAATGGAGAAAGCTAACTACACCAGTGTTGTCGATACTCCGGAGATTATTCATGCCCAGCAGGTCAAGAACCTTTCGAGCCAGGTATCTTGAGTGAAGCAATTTAATCATTGTTTTTGTGGGAACCTCGAGTGGATACTAACTTGGAGCACCTAAATAACTACCTGGCACAGCATTCAGGAGATACACCAGAAAAACAAATTTCTCTAGAGCAGTGAAATTCCATTTCAATATTGAAATTAATTTATTTTAATAGTGTGTAAAATGAAACAATAATTGCTATTGCTTTTGCAATACCGAAGCTAATTTTGTTCTAACTAGATTTAGCTTAATTTTCCCACTCCTTAATAACCTAATGATTAAAATAAATCTTACACAGAGGCATAATCTGAATTTATATCAGACACAGAAGTACTCACACTTCCATAAAGGTGGGCATTATACAACAATAAATAATGCCAGATTGTTTGTTACTGCTTTTGTACTAATGGAATATATTTTGTATTTTCTATCAGAAAAAGTACAAGGAAGATGCAGAAAGGACCATGCCATACTATGTGCCTGTAGCAGACACACCAGAAATGCAAAGAGTCCGTGAGAATCAAAAGAACTTTAGCACAGTACGTATATAAATAATAAACACTGTTACTGTCAAATAATATAAAAGTCTTCAGCTTTTTTTCATTTAATAAGGTCCCAATATCACAATCTAATCCCAACTAGGCTGTCTTTATCTTCTCAGGAATCTTCAGTTAGAGGGTCCGCTATGGATGCAGCAGCCCACTTATGCATTACACAGGAACCAAAATGATTCTGTAATTTTCTGGAAAAAAAAAACAAAACAAACCCTTTCTGCTGCAGTGCTTTAACAATTCCTTTGCAAGTAGTAGAGAATTACACTTACAGGAGTTGTCTGTTGTTGTCAGTGGGACTGCCTGCAAGACTGTATGGTCAGTAACAGAACTCCACAATCTGACTTGAAATCTTTAACTTTCATTGTTGAGACTTAATTGTTTTAGAGACAATCTGGCACCATTCAAGGTTTTTCAATCAATCTAGTTAAGGATCTCCTATTGCTAATTTGAATAAGATTCCTTGTAACTGTAGTACATCTTTATATCACTAATGGTGATGTTAAAATGACCTCCTTATAAGGTGTATCTGAAAATTCATTTTTTTTCTCATCGTCAAAGAAAGCTCTGTGAGTAAATTTTTATGGCATAGAGTCAACATTTGACATTTTACTTTAACTTTTTCAACAGCTTCAGTATCAGTGGGACCTACAGAACAGTAAAGGAAAAGTTACAGTTGTACAAGACACACCAGAAATGCTGCGTGTGAAAGAAAACCAGAAAAATTTCAGCTCGGTATAGTTATTTTCTGTTTTCAGTTCTCATTCCAAAAAATACAGTTTAGTATGTTTAATAAAATAACTATTTTTGGCTCTTATCTTACAGGTACTTATGTTCTTGATCCGCTTAAATGCATATAAGATTTTTTTCAAACAAAACTAATTGTATTCTAAGTAGATTTAGCTGATTTTTGCTACCCTTTTTTATCTACTGGTTTTTGTGGAGTGCCCTGATGGCACTCTTTCATATATACATAGCTGTGATACAGTTAAACCATCAATCCTGTATTTAAATTGTTATTACTAATATCCACCCTTCTTTTGTCCTGTTACCATGTACATAGTATATTCTTGTTGTGTTGCAACTGTCTTCTTTCAGTGAAAGTGAACTGTCTGCCTGATTTGTTTCCCATTTCGTGTGTTACCACAGAGTGCCTAGTCTGCTGTTCCATTTTGCCGTTAGTGTAGTAAGTGGAAGATATTTGTGTAAAACATAATAAAAAAGATTAAAACAAAAGGAACAAATTAGAACAAATACTAGTCTTCGNTGTGTGTTACCACGGAGTGCCTAGTCTGCTGTTCCATTTTGCCGCTAGCACCGTTAGCGTAGTAAGTGGAAGATATTTGTGTAAAACATAATAAAACAGATTAAAACAAAAGGAACAAATTAGAACAAATACTAGTCTTCGATCCTAAAATTATCCTACAAATGTTTTAACATTCTACTTAAAATACATTACTACAAATATAAACAATCAGCCACTTTTTTGCACAAATGGCACTCGTGTGGTAGGACAGACTGCAGACAGGCAATAAGGCAGTGACTGGAGATAATCCTCCCAGTTGGCTGTCAGGCTGCACCGCTGTGTACAAATCACTGTCGTGAGCCTGTATTCACTCTCTAGGAGAAACAATGTTGTTTTGTATGCTTAACCTTGTTGTCTTCATTCTAATTATTAAGATTTTATATAAAGAAGATATTGGGACTGGAACTACTATTGAAAAGACACCAGAGATGCAGAGAGTTAAACGAACCCAGGATGCAATTAGCTCGGTACAAAAGAATTTATTTTTAATACTCTACCAGTGCTAATTCAACTTGAAATAATATATTTCTTCTCCCCTCTTATTTCTTCAAATGTTGCTAACAGTGGCTTGGCAATAATCCATCCATCTAAGGGTTACTTTCTAGAACTTTTTGCCTGTTCTTGTTATTTAAACAGTAATCTTTCTAATGATTAACATTGAATTTGTTACTTACAATCCATTTCTGAAACATGAAAGCTCTTGCCATCATTTTTAATGTCATTGCAAACAAAGTTTATTTAGCACAGAATCAAACAATCATTTATTTTGGAAGGGTCCCCTTGAGATCACCTGCTCCAACCCCCTTGCTCAGGCAGGATCAGCTGGAGCAGGTTGCCTAGGACCATGGCCACTGGAGTTTTGAATATCCCAACGGATGGAGACTCCACAACCTCTCTGGCCCGCCTCTTCCAGTGTCTGACCACCCTCACTGTAAAAAAGTTGTTTTCCTGTGTTCAGATTGAATTTTCTGGTTTTTTTTTTAATTTGTGGCCATTACCTCTGTCCTGTCACCGAGCCCTGCTGAGAAGAGTAGCTCCTTCCCCTTCATTCCCTCTCACTGGGTGTTTTACATGTTGCTAAGTTCCCCCTGAGCCTTCTCTTCTCCAAGCTGAAGAGTCCCAGCTCTCTGAGCCTCTTCTCATATCAAAGGAGCTCCTGTCTCTTACTGATCTTTGTGGCCCTGCACTGGTCTTGCTCCAGTAAGTCCATATCTTTCTTGTACTGGTGAGCCCAGAACTGGACACAGAACTCCATATGGGGTCTCACCAGTGCCGAGTGGAAGGGAAGGATCACCTCCCCTGACCTGCTGGCAATGCCCTACTTAGATGCAGCCAAGGATGTGGTTGGTCTTCTTTGTCATGAGGGTGTATTGCTGGCTCATGGTCAGCTTGTTGTCCACCAGATCCCCAAAGTCCTTCTCTGCAAAGCTGCTTCCCAGACAGGGAGCCCTCAGCATGTACTGGTGCCTGGGGTTATTCCTCCCCAGGTACTGTGCTTTGCATTTCCCCTGTTGAACTTCAGGAGATACCTCTCAGCCCATTTCTCCAGCCGGTCGAGCTCCCTCTGGGTGGCAGCACAACCCTTGGGTGTATCAGTCAATCCTCCCAGTTTTGTGTCACCTGCAAACTTGCTGAGGGTGCACTCTGTCCCGGCATCCAGGTCACTAATGGGGATGTTAAACAGTTTTGGCCCCAGTGTGGACCCCTGGGGTATACCACTGCTGACTCCCCTCCAACTGGCCCTTCTGCCACTGGTCAAAATGCTCCGGGCCCGGCCGTTTAGCCAGTTTTCAGTCCATGTCACTTTGCGCTAATCTAATCTGTACTTTGTTAGCTTGACTGTGAGGATGCCAGGGCAGAGAGTGTCAAAGCCTTACTAAAGCATGTCTCATAAAGGTTTTATATTATATAAAAAATTGTAACACTAAAATTGGAATAATTGTGTGTATTGCTTTTCTTTCAAAACTTGTACATCTTTTTCATGCTTTTTTGAATTGTGACATCATTTTAGTGTAAAAGATACTCAGCCAATTTATTTAATGCACAGTGTGTTGAATATGTTCTTGTGAAATGCTGTTCTTTTATTTTTGCTGTGCTAAAGTAGAAATGCAAATAGCACTGTAATTGTTAAAATGTTGTGTGATGACTCCCATCTTTGTTGAATAAGATAGATTTTTACAAATCCAAAATTCTTCTTTCATTGGTAGGAAGACCAAATGGTATCAGGTTCAAAGGTATTTACACGTGCTTTTAGGAAACCCTTTTAGTAAAGTGCCATTCACAGTGACGCCTCATCAACAGCTCAAGTTACCTTCTAACAGCTTGCTTGTAAACATGGTGGGAATGCTTTAACAGCAGCTCTCTGCTCATGCTAAAGCCAATGAGATCTTTTAAATTTTCAGCCCTTTCGAGATCAGGATAATGCTCTTTATGCATCCACGTATGAATCTAGGTGCCTATTGCACATTAGGCTAAGATTTTTAGAAATTATTTTAAATTTTTAATATCACAGTTTTTTGGAACGCTGTGTGAGAAACCGTAAAATGGTTCAGTTGTTATAAATCAGGGGGGGTGTTCTTGCTGAAACTGAGCTCCTGGGAGATGTTAGATACCCAAATTTTAAGCTTTAATTGAAAAATTCTAGCTCAAACAAGACTTTGCTTTTTCACCCTGAGCTGAGTTCTCGTTAAACTGCTTTGTAAAGTATAAAGGACCTACGTTTCTTTATTCATGTAACTTCTTACATGTACCTGCATCAGCTGTGCTTTAATATAAGTCCTTTTACTTTTTTCTGATGTCTGCATCTTTGTAGATTAAGTACAAGGAGAGTATTGGAAAAGGCACTCCAATTCCTGATCTCCCAGAAGTGAAGCGTGTCAAGGAGACACAGAAGCACATCAGTTCGGTAATGGCCGATATTTTCTATATACCTCTATACTCATGCAGAGCTCAAGCTCCAAACTTTCGTAGTGTTTGTGGGTATTTTTTATTGGAAAGAGAACAGATCTCTTAAATCCCTACATGCAGCAGCAGGGAGTTCAAATATCTGATTTTGCAGTGACCATTACAGTCAGCAACTTCCCCGTATTACGTCTGTGATCTTTTCTAAACACGGAACTCGAAACAAAAAATACCCAGATGATGTCTTGTAATTAGTCTGAAAGAAATGGATCAGCTGGAGAGAACTTTGTGGAAAAAAATAATTGGAACCTTTTTTGTAGTCCTAAAACCTAGTGACAGTTATAAGTAGAAACAGTATCTGGCGCTTCCCATATCTCGTTAAGTATAGATTTTAATAACCACAACGTGCTCTCCTGATTTTGAGCCACTACTACTTTACTTTGGTCTCTGCATACAGAGTTGAGGCAGTATATGGTCTTGTGATTAGCGGTACCTCAGATGTTTGCTATACAATGCTGAGGAGCAGTGACACCCACATAATGACTATCTTACGATTTTCCATTCCTGTTTTTATAAGTACGGTTTCCCTTTTGAGCTGTTTATGTTACTAATGTTTTTTACAGCTCACTTTTGCACAATTGAGTTGCTTTTTCAAATGATCTTTTCTTTTACATGATTTGTTTTCCCTTGCTGTAAGTGCTTTATTTTTGTATTTTTTCATTGTTTCAATGACATGGCAGTGAATTCTTTGTTTTGTTAGCTCTTGTTGTTGCAAGTATTTTACTAGATGCAAGAAGAACCATTAGTGCATTTGTAATGTATTTCTACGGGATTAGGTTTTAAACCAACACAGGTATCTCCTGTGCGACTTCTTTTATGAAAAATGCAATTTTTTAAATCAAACAATTATAGGTTAAGTTAAATCTAATAATATGAGAACTAAAACGCAATTGGTTTTCTTACTAGAGACTTAAAAAAGTAAAATCGTGATGTTCTGAACAAACAGTCACAGAGCTCAAAGTGAGATTGAGCCCATGACTATTTTCATATTAAACGTGTCTCTAGAAGGTTCAGCTGTTTGTTAGCACCATAAAAAAGCCTCCAGAGCTGTTGACTGCCTGAAAAATAGTACTGTTACGTTTCCTAAACTAAGATGAAAAGCTGAACATACCTACTTTTCATGCCAGGTCAGCAGAATATTTAACCTTGTGTCCTACTGTAATGAAGTATTACATTGACTTCAATGTGTTCGAGCACCTCAACAGCCACATTAGGTACTTTGCTGAGCTGGTGGCTGTAGTTAAAAAGATGCAGACTGAGTAACAGAAATTGTGCACATATTGACATATAATCTCAGATTATATTTACCTATAAACCAGGTAAATTATCTATCCAAATGTACTGTAGCTGTGGAAGGAATGCGATCTTCTCACCTTGCTGGGTGCTTGTGTTCTGCAGGTATTGTACAAAGAGGACGTAGGGACAGGTATCCCGACACCTGTCACTCCAGAAATAGAGAGAGTCAAACGCAATCAAGAACACATTAGCTCGGTATTTAAAAAAAAAAAATATAACAACTTATTTTTGCATAACATCCTAACATATAATTTGTTTTCTTCAATGGTTTAGAATCTCACCCTGATCCTGTCTTTTCCCTGGCAATATTTTTAACGCATTTATATTCCACCTTTTTTGCGCTTTAACTTTTTTTGGTGATTTACATCTTTACATGCATTTCTTTTAAGAGCCAAAACTGGCAGTAAGCTCTGACATTAACGTGGTGTTTCTCTCCATGTTTGTTTTATCTTAACCCTTTATCTTCTACTATCTGTAGTTGTGTATTTACAGAATAATCAACCATCAGCCCCTTCCTTAATATTTCCCTCTAGAACAAGTGTGAAATTAATTAAAAAGTGATCCTAACGCTAAACGTAACTCACAAAATAGTCAGATTGGATGATTTTGCCTGTGTTGAGTGCTTTTTTTGTGGCAACTTTCTTGTACCTCACAGGTGTTATACAAAGAGGGCTTAGGGACTGGCATCCCAACACCGGTTACTCCTGAGATGGAGAGAGTCAAACGCAATCAAGAGAACATTAGCTCGGTATTGCTAATTAAAACAAAACCTACCATTTCAACTGCAAATCGGATCCCTTTAACTCCTCCATATTAAATTTTTCTTTCTTTGCTGAACTTTGAACAACCCTTTCTTAATCAAATCACTAAAACCCTGTCAGTATCCTTATATTTTAATTTTTCACTCAGTCTAACTTAACTGTCAATTAATTGTACCAGCTGTGAGATTTTAACCTCGTTTCCTTAAAGCAGTGAAGCAGTACCTTACTTTTCTTCCCAATGCAATAGCAGTAGGCTGAGTGATGTCACTCTCCTCCTCGGTAACAACGTCGATCCTTCTAACAGTCTTCAGACTCCCCACACTGGTTGCACTGCAAATGAAAAGCGAACTCCTAACCCTTCCTGGAGCAAAGCAATCTAATGCAACTAGCGCGTGTTGGCGCTTCTCCTGGTTTTGCTGTGTTGGATGCTTTCTTATATCCTACAGGTCTTTGTAAGAAAACCTGGGTGGCATCCCCCGATCGCTGCAATGTGAAAAAATGAGGAAAATTGCATATATAAGGAAAATTACTGTAGTAATGAATTTCTAGCCAGATTGTTTCTACTCCTAACACATTCCACTCAAATGACCATTATGTCGTACTTTTGTTCTCTATTCCTGTTTTAATTAGAGCAGCTTAGGGCTAATTTTGACTCACTCTGACCCAATTCAGACATGACCAATATGAAATTCAGTCCTGACTTGAGATTAATAGGACAGTGGTGTTAAACTTTTTGCTACGTTTAATTATCTCTGAAGTCATCTCGGCTCTCTTTTATGCTGGTGAGTCTGTTTAGAGATCTTAGAGGCAAAGCTGCTCTTTCAGGTTTGAGTAAGGAAACTCCTTCGGGCAAAAAGACATAAATACAAAGAGTTTTCAGGTAACTTGGCACGAGCTATGCCGGCACAAAACACTAATGCCGTTCTTGCTGGCATTATTTATATGCACCCAGGTGAGGTGACAACAAACCTCGTAGTCATACCAGCTGATTATTTTCACTGGTATTTTTTTTCTAGCCTTTGAACAAGGCTGACAAAACTCTATTTTTCATACTTTGAAGTTTCGCTATATTAAATTACTTGTCTTCTCTCTCTCTCCTCCCTGTCTTCCCCTTTCCTTTCCTTTCCTTTCCTTTCCTTTCCTTTCC
>RSEF01000007.1:39705312-39723120 GCA_003993805.1 Himantopus leucocephalus | reverse complement strand
CCTTTCCCTTTCCCTTTCCCTTTCCCTTTCCCTTTCCCTTTTTAAAAATACATCCCTGTTGCCGCACAGGTGTTGTATAAGGAGGGGCTGGGGATTGGAACCCCAGTACCTGTAACTCCTGAGATGGAGAGGGTCAAACGCAATCAAGAAAACTTTAGCTCGGTATTTTTTTTGTAATTTAAGAAAAAAGTTCCCTATAACTATTTAACTCTTGTAAATTTTCTACTTTCNTTTCTCTAGTTAACCTATAAACATAGAAACATTCCCTTTCTGCTATTAAAATTTTTATTCATTGTTAGTTATATTTTATGTACTGTTTAAAAAAATTTTTAATAATCATAACACTTGACGCTTCATGTCTTTAATTTTTAAAGCTTTTTTGGTGAAGTTTAAGGTATTTTGCATTTTTAAAAAACGCTGGGGGTTTAATTTGCTTAATTCATTCCTCTAATGCTTTATTATTCTGTTGAAACATATCTAAGAATTAGGATGCAGCATTTCTAGCTGGCAGAAGACTTCGTCTGAATTTATCACAATTGCTAACTGTCTTATACTTCCTGATTTGTCCTGCTTTCTAGTATATTTAGTGGACGTAAAAATTATAGGTGTTACCTCCATCAAATGCAGGGGCTTGTTTTGTTCTTAACTTGTTTTAAACTCCCATGTGACCATGTAGGTGTTGTACAAAGAGGATCTGGGGACAGGAACCCCAACACCTGTCACTCCTGAGATTGAAAGAGTCAAACGCAATCAAGAACACATTAGCTCGGTATTTTTTTTAATTTGAAAAGCAGCAATTTCCCTTTTAATCTATTTTAAAATAATTTTAACACCAAAAAAATACTCTTGTGTTTCCCTGTAATCATTTTACACAAAAAAGAATATCCTGTTCCCCATGTTTTGACATTTTTTCCTCCATAATTATTACTTACTTTGTTTTGATTAGATCATCTTACTAATGATAACTTTTAGATTCTGTGTTCCCATCTTTCTTTTGACTCTGAACGTATTTTTTTCTTCTTTAATATCTGCTTTTCCTTTTGTTAATCCCTTCAATCCTTGGTTGTTGGGTTTTTTCCCTGGTTTTACTGCATATAAAAACTAAACTATGTATTGCCTGACACGAACCTGTGGAAATGACCCCGGTGTAACAGCGCTGTGATACACACCAGCGTAACCTGCTGTGATGTTTATGGCATGGGTAAATGATACAGAGTTGATTTCTTTACTCCTTCTGCCTTGTATTTGATGCTTTCTTCCTTTAGGAAGTCTTTTGCACAGAGACAGTGGCTCAAATCTTCAGCTGGTGTAAACTGCTGTAGCTATGTTGGAAGCAGAGGTTTGCAGGGTAAAAAAATTCGTAGCATTAGGATGTTTCTCAGGGTGAGGCAAGTGTCATGTAAGACAGGAAAGCACTAGTAATTACAATTTCTCAGGTACCATTTTCACATGTATGCCTTTATTATGATCATGTCTTGGTGTCCTTCCTGTAAAAGCAAGCGAGATGCTTTGATGGTTAACTCTGGGCGATACATAGTGCTTCCCTCAGGGAATGGATGACTCCTTGCTGAGCTCTGTGTGTACAGAAAAACCTTCAGGAAGGCGCATTAGGACCCAGTCCTCCAGTGACTCAAGTAGGGTCAGGAAAAAGTTTACCTCACTGCTGGTGAAAAGACAATAATATACTTCATTGTACTTTATGTAAGATTTTAATCTCCTAAATACTCCCTGGTTTTAAATGTCCACCTTGAGAAGCACTTAACCAAGTCGGGGAGGTATTCAAGCATTCTGCTAGCAGTCATACCGGTGTATTAGTGTTTAACTTTATCTTCAGAGTTTTAAACTAGGTTTTTATTTTTATGGAGTTTTTTAATCCCTATGTTTATTCAGGACAGCTCAGAAAAACATTTGTCATGTTCTGCGTGTTCTCTCAGCAAACAGTGTTACTGTTGTTTGTGCTTTGTTTAATACGGCCGTGTTACCCCGCAGGTGTTGTACAAAGAGGATCTGGGGACAGGGACCCCAACACCTGTCACTCCTGAGATTGAAAGAGTTAAACGCAATCAAGAAAACTTTAGCTCGGTATTTTTTGATTTGAAAAGTAGAAAATTCCCTTTTAATCTATTTTAAAATACTTTTAACACGGAAAAAAACTTGTTCCCCTATAATCAACTTACACAAAAAATAATATCCTGGTCCCTGTGAGATTTTTTCCTCCATAATTGTTACTTACATTCTTGTTCCTCTTTTTTATTACACCATCTTAATAATAACTTTTAATGCCACCTTTCTTTTGAGTGTGATTATCTTTTTAATTTTTTTGTTCTTAAAAAAGACCCCGTTTTTCCTTTTGTTAACGACAACAAACCTTGTTTTGGTTTGAGTGGTGGGCTTTTTTCTTGATTTTCCTTAATTTACACATGAAAACTAAACTGTTCAGCGCCTGATACAAATCTGTGGAAATGACCCCAGTATAACAGTGCACTAATACATGCCAGTGTAACCTGCGGTGATGTTTATGGAATGGGTAAATGAAACAGAGTTGGTTTCTTTGTTCCTTTTGTGTTGTATTTGATACTTTCTGCCTTTAGGAGGTCTTAAATGATCTACTCTTGCCCAGACAGTTTTTCTATATAGCTCCTGAGAAGCAAATAGAGAAGGTGTCACTGCACACTGTTACTGTTTAGCTTTATAGTTTTGAGGAGAGGAGCATTTTAATTTTTCTCTTTTATTCCAAGCTTTGGCTCGGAGCGACCTTGAAAAACATTTGGTCTGTTTGCTCAGCAAGCTGCGTACTACTGTTGTTTGCTTGTTCCTTTTTCTTTGTTTAATACGGCCGTGTTACCCCACAGGTGTTGTACAAAGAGGATCTGGGGACAGGAACCCCAATACCTATCACTCCTGAGGTTGAGAGAGTCAAACGCAATCAAGAACACATTAGCTCGGTATTTTGTGGAGGAAAAGAAGTATTCCCTTTAACTCCACTTAAACAGAACTTTTTAACCTATATTAAAAATGAATGATTCCACTCCTTACTTCCATGTAATCAACTTATAAAAATATCCTTTCTTCTTCACTGTACTACATTTTCCAACGTTACTGACCTACCACTTCTTCATATATGTAATTATTTACATTTTCCTAAATATTTTTAACCATTTTGCTCCCTCTTCCAACTTCCTTTTTCTATGTGTTTGGGGTTTTTTTTAAATCCTATCTGTTCCCTGGTTTAATGCTGTTAGCGTAAAAGAGGGAGGGTCTGACTTTCTAGCAGGCTTCAGTGGTAGTCTAAAAGCTCCACCGAGAAAATGTATTTGACAGAAGAGGCTTCTGTGCTGGATTTGCTGTACCTGCTAAGACAAAACCACAGACCTCTTTGCCTTCAGACCCTCCTGGGTGCAATCCCGTCTTCATTGCTTCCAGGGGTAGCTTTTAGGGCACATTAGAGCAGACTGAGCTCCAGCAGACTCAAATGTTTGCCTTCATGTTGGATGTAATTATTAATGAGCTGTGACGATGTTTTTGGGTGCTTCTTGTCACTACACAGGTGTTGTACAAAGAGAGCGTGGGGACTGGAACCCCCACTCCTATCACTCCAGAGATGGAGAGGGTCAAACGCAATCAAGAAATCTGTAGCTCGGTACTTTGCTAAGAAAAAAAGTTCCCTTTAACTCTATTTAAAGGAACACTTTAACCGTTTTAATAAATGGACGTTGTAACACTTGTTCCAAAATAACTCCAACCCTAGCTCTGAAGCAGCTTACACAAGTGATTACTTCTTACTCCTGTCTTACTGTGGTTTACAGTGGTGACTTTAACTTGTTACAGTTTTTATTGGTTTTTAAGAGTGATTTTAATGCCCTATTCTAATCCTAAAAACACTTAACAAACGCCACTCATTTTCTCTGCAGTGCTGACATTCCTTGTTTAAAAAAAATATAATTTACATATTCATAACATCCTCAGCCCTTCAATATGGTATTTTTGTGGTCTCATTTATGTAGTACTTACACTATTTATTACGAGTGATCCTGTACGTAAAAAGCCAGTATGCCACACCCTGCTTCTCTAGTACAGTATTGCTAAGTACCTTCTTTAAAAATATATATGATGCCTCGGCCCTGAGAAAAAAAAAGTCTTAGGCTTAAAGTTTGTCTACAGCTTGCTTTTAATTTATTGTCGTTTTCTTTGGCTCCTTTCTTGTGCCTCATAGGTGTTGTATAAAGAAAACATAGGGAAAGCAACCCCAACACCTGTCACTCCTGAGATGGAGAGAGTCAAACGCAATCAAGAAATCATTAGCTCGGTACTTTTAACAGGAAACCAGTTCCTAAAGAGCTGAATGAAGTGGTTAACGTGACTGCAGCAGTGTCGTAGGCTGTGCTTTCTAACTTTATAAAATGAATCTGCCATGTAGCATAAACCTCCCACCTTCTCTGCTTACAAACTGTAGTATCTTCTGTTTAACACTGTCTGAAGCAGGATTTTACTAGAACTAGGTTTGACCTTTTTTTGATGGGTGGATATCGTTTCTTTGCATTTTTTAACCCTTTCTCACTACTATTATGCTTTTACGCAGCATTGATTCCCTACAGGGTCCATTTCTGCAGCCTTGTAGGTTAATGGCAAAGCTCCCATTGCATCTTCTGGGAGCAGCAGCGTGCGCCAGAGCTAACCCTCCCTGAGTGTCATGACTCAAAAGCTTTATTGTATGTTTGGTTTGGTGGTTGGTTTGTTGGGGTGTTTTGTTTTTTTTTTTGGTGGTGCCTTTTGTAATGACATTTGGATACTCCCTTGTATCCTGTAGGTTTTGTACAAGGAAAATGTGGGGAAAGTGACCCCAACACCAATCACTCCAGAGATGGAGAGAGTCAAACGCAATCAAGAAATCATTAGCTCGGTACATTAAAAATGGATTATTTTTTTTTCCTTTGTGCTTATATTTTAATACAGTAACATTCTAACTACCTACTGAAAGTTGATTTTAATTTCAAAAAGAGAAATATTTGTTTCTGCAAATTAATCGCTCCTCTTCTAAAATAAAGTTACTTTAGCGTTAACAGTCTGATACAGAAATTTAGGCCTTTTCTGCAACTCAGTTTGTATAGCTGTGGGCTCTATCCAGACAGTCTTAAGAGCTTAGTGTCCTTTGGGGAGGATAACTCGCGTTTCTGTCTCTATGCTTAGTGCTTAGGCTTTCGTTGGCTTTTCAGGCGTATTTGACTTCAGCAAAAACCAAACAAACAAGAAACCCAACCACCCCACACCAAAGAATCCCACCTCTCTGACCCAGGCGAGGTGGTGTTGCTGTGGCAGGTGACTTAGGATGCCTTAAACAGACTGACACGAAGGATCGAGACTGTTCCCGCTCTGGGTGGCGTATTGGCAACAGGGTTTAGGTGGTCTGAGGGACTGGGGGGTGTGTAGGTGTAATGGTGCAGTGACACCAGACGCCGGTCCCCCACTCCCTTCTTTATTTGGCTGCCCAAGGTCAGCGTGGCAACAAAACTCCCTCCCAAAAAGGCCATGAATTGCTTCAAATACAGATAAAACATCAGATAAAACATTTCTTAAATCGTTCTCTAGGGCCGGAGGCAGCCTGCCCGAGCCTCTGGAGCCATCGGCGTAGTTGGAGCTGGATAGAGCCCTTCTTTCTTAACCAGGAAAATAACAAGCTTCTTTTTCACAGTTTATTTTTCTTACCCTTCCTCACAGCAGTACATGTTTGGCTTTTGTGCAGTGCTGCACTCACTCAGTCGTGAGTTTTTTGAAACATGATAACAAAATAATTATTTGTGTTCAAATCCTTTTGATTGGGGGCGGGGGGGGGAGGGCCTGTTGAGATGCCGGATACATCTTCTGTATCCCACAGGTGTTGTACAAAGAAAACTTGGGGCGAGCAACCCCCACACCTATCACTCCAGAGATGGAGAGAGTCAAACGCAATCAAGAACACATTAGCTCGGTATTGTCTGGAAGAAATAAAGGGGAGATGATAGAGCACTTTTTTTTAATAACTTACATCTGCCTGGTTTTGTTTAACCCTCTAATTTTTTTGCCCTCAAACTTAGAAAGTCATCTCTTAAAATTACAGTGCTTAAAAGATTTTTTTGTCAATTAACTTTTTTAATACTATTTTTCCTCTGACCTTTTTTTTTTTCTTTCATAATGGGTGCTGTTTACTCTAAACTCAGTAACATTACAGTTTTTAATTTGTGCGTTTGTGACTTTGAGTTACTTTGTGATCTGTAGGTTGTATACAAAGAAGGCTTAGGGAAGGCAACCCCCACACCGGTCACTCCAGAGATGGAGAGAGTCAAACGCAATCAAGAACACATTAGCTCGGTACTGAAAGAAGACGACAACCACCTTGTATTAAAAATAACCATTCTGAACAAAAAGTCCACTTCTAATTTAGCCTTATTGTCTCAGCTTTCCTTATTTTTGCCTATTTTTCCCTTTGATTTTTACCTTCTGCTCTAGCAAATAACTTTTTAGATGCTTTATTTCCCAAGATCTTTTGTACCCCTGCGGTGATGAGTATGCTTAAACAATAACACCATTTACAGAATGAGCTGTGGATTGTCACAGTCTGATTTGTGGACACCTTGTTGTGCACTGTAGGTTTTGTACAAGGAACACCTGGCAAAAGGAACTCCGACACCAATGACTCCAGAGATGGAGAGAGCTAAGCGCAATCAAGAAAACATCAGCTCGGTATGTTCTATTCAGACAGTAAATGAAAATATGTTAAAAAGTAATACTTCACTCCCTGAAATACGCACTCATATTAACAGTGCAGATGTTAACATAACTACCTGGCTACCTGCTTTGGAAGTATGAAGTAATCATACTAAAATCAAATCCTTTAATATGTGCTTTTTACTTTACTTTCTCCTGCAATGGAGTATTTCTTTCTGTGTGATTCACTGTGTTAGTTTGGGTGGGGGTTTTTTTTTAAACAACAGCTGAATTTCAAGTAACGTGATGCCTTCATGTCTCTTGCAAATATCTTCTGTATTTAATGGTCTTATACTGTATGAGGTATGAAATGATCCTTCTTCAGTAACAGTGTATTTTGTGATAGCTTACTGATGTTCTGTATAAAAACATGACAAATGTGGAAATGGCCTTCTTTAGGTAGGTTACTGCAGAGGTAAATCCTGACATACCCCGTCCTGTAAAGGTTTCTACACATAACAGATCACAGGGGCACGGCAGGGTTTGGGTGGGAAGGGACCTTTACAGGCCATCTGCTCCACCCCCTGCCACGAGCAGGGACAGCTTCACCTGCATCAGGTCGCTCAGAGCCTGGTCCCTTGTGGCTTCCTCGATAAATCCGGTAACACAGGATCTGCAGCCACGTGTTTGCAGAAGCACGATGCAACTGTTATCACTGAAAAACAAACCCCTGCGAACCCAGAAAAAAGTGTACTATTTCAGTGATAAATACGGGTCTAATTATGCCGTCTCTGTTTCACGCTGCTAACTTCAGTGAAGTCAGCGAGGCGCGTTCCAGGTATACAGAAATGTTACCTGAATATTATTACTGCATTACCTCTACCTGTTGTTACATAGTTAAAAAGGTAAGGATCTTTTCATTAAGAAAAGAAATGTTTGGGATCAAGTCCAGAACTGTTACGAAAAAAAATTTTGCTTTGCATTCTAATATTGTTCACCGACACAGCTGCTGCTGCTTTCCCCCCCACCCCCCCACCCCCCATCCCTTTGCCAGGTGGTGTCAGCACAGCTCATTCCTCACGATGCAGTAGTAGTTCTGTGCCCTGTGCTCACTTCCTTTTCTTGTCTGGCAGGTTCTTTATTCAGATAGTTTCCGAAAACAAGTACAAGGCAAAGCTGCATATGTACTGGATACACCTGAAATGCGGCGTGTCCGAGAGACCCAGAAACATATCTCTACAGTAAGAGCATTTATAGTTGTATTTTTAACTTGGCAAGCGAGTTAAATAAAAACCTTTTTGCTGAGACATTCTGGGGTTGGCAGCTCAAGGCCAATGTACATATACCAAGTTCAGTTACCCAAATTCTTAAATGCTAAAGGCAAGAGTGACTGCAGGAAAGGCGTGTTTGGGATTAGGCGCTCTCTCATTGCTCCTTGGGGTGGAGAAAGCAAAAGCTCAGAACAGCAGTGCACCGCTCTACTAGAAATTCACCTGAGGTAAGCAGAAATAAAAATTATTCATCCAAGCTACAGAGAACAGACATTTCATTTTAAATTGCAGGTGAAATACCATGAAGATTTTGAGAAAAGCAAAGGTAGTTTCACACCTGTAGTTACCGACCCCATTACAGAACGCGTGAAAAAGAACATGCAGGACTTCAGTGACATCAGCTACAGGGGCATTCAAAGGCGAGTGGTAGAAATGGAGCGAAAGCGCGTGGACCAGGATCAAGAGAATCTCACAGGTGAGCAGAACCTGGGCTTTATAACAACTTGAGTACTTCATTGGCACAAACCCAGGCTGACCTGGATGAGCTGTCTTTCTTGAGCTCAGCCATAGCGATGCGAATTCATCATTACCTGGAGATGATGTTTCCATCTGTCCGTTTTGAAAATATTCTCTTACAGCTGCTGTAAATCATCTGATCATCATCATCAGTCCCATTCTGCCCAACTTTATAATGTAACGCTAGATTTATATTTCTTACTGATATTTTGAACTTCATCTCTATGCATACTAGAGAAATACCTTAGCTCACTTGATGTAGATTAGTTATAAAAAATAAAAGCCTAATCTGTGCTATAGATTTGAGAAACACAAATTTATGAAATGCTGCTTTTCCGATACACTTTTACTCCTGTTTGGGACAGGCACGTGCTGCTCACACTCTCTAAAAGTTGCTCTGCTCAGGAAATGCTGTTTCTCTTACAGGTCTTCGTGTGTGGCGCACTAACCCCGGGTCAGTCTTTGACTACGACCCAGCAGAAGATAATATTCAGTCCAGAAGCTTACACATGATCTCTGGTTTGTTCCATAGTCTGCACTGTTTCTGCAAAATAGGGTTTAAACGTGTCTAAATCCAATCAGTAAAACTGATGTTTGGGGTTAGTAAAGTACAGCTTAGGACTCTACCTCGGCACGAAGGCAAGCGCAGCATTACCTGCTGACTTCAGCCCCTGCGGTAAACAGAGCTGAGATTTCACAAGTGGACACAGTTCTTGTGAGGATTAATGGTAACCAGAAAAGAAATTATCTGTAGCTCTTCCTCACCAGCAGAACTGTATTTGTGCTAGCTAGATCTTTAGTATAGCAATTTCTCAAAAAATACATTGTTAATGTTACTATTCTACAGAAGTGGTCTAACACAGGCACAGAGAGGATTGTTTATATGATGAACAGATAGCATGATGCAGTTGCTTACCTGTAACATGTGTCTCCTGTTTAAATAATTCTAAAAATACTGTTCCTCAGCTACTTTTTTTTTTTTTAAACTCCTTTCCTGCTAATTGCTTGACAAGAGATGTATCCTGTATGATAGAAAACACAGTCCAGGCACGGCTCAGATCAGTGTGAGCTGATGAAAGAAAGCACGGGATAATTGGAATAAAAAGTTGGGAAGTAGCTGGCATTATAGGGAAGGAAAATTCTGAATATTAAAGGTAACAGGGACATTAATCACTGTGCCTTTTTGAGTGGAACTTCAGCACCATGTCCATAGAATACTTTAAAAAAAAAAAAAGCCCTGGCAAATACCATTGAGTACCCATAAAAACAGACTGTCATTAATTCAATGTGCTTTGTTATATATAGTTTATAAAATACGGTAACCAATTCTGCTCAGCATACATGCGGCCCGTGGCAGCTTTCTGTTCAATATAAGCACAACTTCCCTGGGTTTGGTAACAATGGTAGAGAGCTTTGGGTATTTTCACAGAACACATACATATTTATGTGTGTCTATATAAAAAGGAACCTATATATGTGTATGTGTGTATATACATGTCTATGCACATGTATTTTTTTGTGTGCGCATCTCCCTACACAACAGAGCCATAAACTGGTTCCTGCTGCTTTCTCCTCGCAGTCCAAGCCCAGCGCCGCAGCCGGGAGCACTCCCGCTCTGCCAGTGCCTTGAGCCTTAGTGGTGGCGAGGAAAAATCCGAACCCTCCGACGGCGTAGATCAACATTTATCCTACTACAGCAACGGGGGCTTCTTCACCACCACTGCAACAGGTACGAGGAGGACAAAAAGGCCATTTATTCACGTATGGGGACAAATGGTATCCAGACTATCTGGCAGGGCAGTGCTGGTCACGGGCTCATGGACAGCAAGTCCTTTAGCCAGGAAAAAGCACAGAAATATACCTGCAAAATGTTGAGTTACGGACATAACCAACAGATGGCAAGTTGTATTTCAGTGGGTAAAAGGCAGACGACCCACCTGTTGACCTACCCCATGATCTTTATTCAGAGCAACTCTAACCCTATTGCCAATTCTGTGATGACAATACAAATATATTTTCTTTTTGTAGTGGGCTACAAACATGCTAAAACCATAGAGTTACCACAACAACGGTCATCATCAGTTGTCACCCAGCAAACAACAGTGTCATCGGTTCCTTCTCACCCATCTACTGCTGGTGTAAGTAACGCGGCTCAGTTGCATTAAGCCACAATCCCAAGGTTGCTGCAGGAGCCAGTATGGCTACCTAGGAAAGGCTCCGACAGCCAATGGCGCGCGCTCCATCCATGTTAACTTGGTACCAAGCACCAAGGTGCCTCTCCCCTGGGCTGAGGCTTGGTACAAAACCAGGTGAAGGGGTAACAGATTTGTTGGAGTGGGACAGACCCTCACCTGTTCTTGAAAACTTCAAATGAATGCTTTTTCCTGCTCCTGAGGTTGAGTCCTAGAGTAGACATGACAACGGGTACAGCATCACCTCCCCACGCCATCTGCTGGGAGGCAACACCTTAAAGTTACAGCTGGAGGTACCCTCAGCTGCTACTGCTCAGATGATACACTCCGAAAGCATTTTGTTCAGCGTCAGTGTCACTGACACACAGGCTGTACCCTAAGGTACCGCGGTACTTGGGTAACTGCTGCCGTCAGTACTCAGAGTACTGAAACGAGTCAAAACATAACTTGCCCTCAGCCCGGCTCTTACATTTTAGTTCTCACCCACCGCTATGGCTGTCAGTGCTGACCGCGGGGGTATGAACCTGTCTCTTGTTTTCTTTGCCCTCCCCTCCCCTTTCTTAAAACTAACAGAAGACCTACCGGGCCATGTACGACTATATGGCGGCTGACGCTGATGAGGTTTCCTTCAAAGATGGCGACACGATAGTAAATGTACAAGCAATTGATGAAGGCTGGATGTACGGGACTGTCCAGAGAACCGGCAAGACGGGCATGCTGCCCGCCAACTACGTAGAAGCTGTCTAAACCACAGCCCAGCTTTCCGTAAAGCCTATCCGCACGGCACAGACATGCCGGCACATCTCAATGGAAGCCTTAGAAAAGGGCTTGAAACACTTTTTCCAGAGTGCCTTATTGTCTCCCATGTTGATAGTGCCTTACGAACCATGAGGTATAAAAAGAAAAAAAAAAAAAAAAAAAAAAAAAAAAATAAAAAAAAAAAAANAAAATACTCTTGAAACATCTTAAACATCCTTTCAAAACACTTTTTTAAAACTACCTGTAAACACAGTACTAGGCATTGCTTGCAAGAACTGTTTCTTCCAATGGCAAAAAAAAAAAGTTTTTTTTAAATATTTCCTGGCTTTTCAAACATTTCAACACCGCATCCCATCCCATTCCATCCCATTGTTTAACAATGCCGGAACTGAAATCCAGGTCAGTGTCTCTGAAATTCTATACATGTACTTAAGACTAAGACTACCAAGTATTACTTTATTCATTCTCCCATAGAGTATTTTTATGGGCTATTCTAAAAGGTTTGAATGTATTCACTTCTTTTCTCTGTAAGCAACATTTAAGCTTAGTGTCTCAAACCAATGTTTTGCTAGGGGAGGGGGGGGAAAACCCAAAACCAAAAAACCCCACAAACCCAACCACCTCTCCTTCTGCTTGCTGAGCTCTTAACGCATGTGTTTTTCATGCAACTGTCCTGGGGTCAAAAGCTCTTATTACTTGTAAATTAGTGACTAAATAAAGCTGATGTTTCTGCAGTACGTTTGATGTATTCACTCATGCCAACGGGCAGGAATCAATCTCACAAACTCGCTTTGTTCAGAAAACTCTCTTGAGAAAGATAAAGAACACGGGTGGTGAGGGCGGATGCGAGAACCACAAGAGAAGGCAGACTCCGAGGGGCTGCGACTGAACGGGACGGATAATTTCATACCTGAACATGGTGGTTTCTGCTTCACCTGCTGGAGCACCTGGAACCAGCCAGTCTCCCAGACAGACGGAAATAGGAAACCACTGGATACTGTGTCCAAGTGAGACTAAAGATTAAAACCAAGTAAAGAGTAGCAGGAGTTGCAGCATTAATGCTGAGGGCTTTGTTCAAGGGGAATGCGCAGCACATCAGGGCATATGCAGCCAGCTGGAGGGGGAAACATCCTTCCTCAGCGCAGGATTCAGGAGTGCCAACACCTGTTTGATGTGTGTTAGGAACATCCTTATCTGTAAAGGTCCGCTGGGTACTAGAGTTGAACAAGCCTAAGGAGGCAGATTTGGAACCAAAATAACATCTTCAAGAAAGCAAGAAAACCTACAGCCAACTCCTCGTGGCGCTGTTCACATTACACCTCCAAGACACCCCTTTGTCCTGTTCATTTTCTTCATGAGATGCACAAGAGGGCAAGGAATATTTAGACTCTTGCTGATGAGACACTCCCATGTCCCTGAGCGCCCACTCCTACGTTAAGGCAGCAGCGATGACCTTCCAAGGTCCCTCCCAACCTTGAGAATCCACAGCAATGCTGCGGGAGGGCTGAACAGATCTGAAGCAGGGAAAAAAACCCCAAACCCACCAAACCACAAGGACATTAACAAGTTTGGGAACTGTTTGTTGGTTTATTTGTCCATGTGTATGTTCTAAAACCACCTGCAGCAATTCCTGTCGATAAACGTCCTTTTTGATAGCTACAGTACAATATATACAAATTAGATTTCCAGAGTAAAACCCGAGAACTCTCTCTGAAGGTCTCTGAGAAGCAGCAATGCATTCCATGCAATTAAAACTCAGAATCATAAATTATTAACCAACATTTGCCATGATAAGTCTGTACATAATATACAAAGAGCTCATGTCAAATCCATTCATTTCCCCAAGGAAAAAGTCTTCTCCACAGAACTGCTGCAAACAAAGAACACGGGAAAAAGCCTGAGAAGTTTTGCAAAGTCTGTCACCTGGAAGGGGATGCTGCATTATCAGCTTCTTAGTGTGATTCTTACAAGAATACATGCAAAAATAGATGTCATCCCGTTGTCAAACAGCAGGTTCCCGGGCTGTTGCTGCTGGAAGGAATGAAGCACAGCTTATCTCAGTACAAAACGGTGCTGAAGAGTCTCTCTGGCAGGGTCAGCAGCTCGAAAGGAAACAAACGGGGGCAGCAGACGAGCAGAGCCGTGAGATCGATCTCTTACCAAATCAGAAGAGTTTGCAGCAGTAAGAACACTTCGGATTTGAAAAAAATAATTTAACTACTCTGCTAGTTTGGTTTCACAGTCTTTGCTATTGCACAACTTTGTCAAGTTTTCTTTCACTACCTGAAAGAAATATGCATAGCAATAGGATAAAATACCTCTAACAGGGAATATGCAATCCCACAAATTAGAACAAAAAACAAAAAAGGGGGGTGGTGGTGGGGGAACCATGATAAATTTTGCTCATATAGGTGTTAAAAAACTCTTCTATAGTACAAAATGCACAGTTTAAGGACTAATTCACCAGTAGGAAAAGCAGGTTTTTGGGAAAATTGTTGTAACAAAATCCTCCTTACATAGAATTGACAAGCAACTAATCAGCACTTTCGTGGGGTGGCGATTTCCAGCGGGACTGCAGGTTTTTCATGATACAGTTTGTCATGCCAACAAGTTTTTCTTGCATCTCAAAAAGTTGGCTTCCCGAATAGCCGTGAAGATCCTCCGAGGTCAGCTGAGCAGCGAGCGCATCAATCTGGCTCACGAGATCTGCTGCGGGCTGGTCGCTTGCGTTCAAGACAACTGGTTCAACCAAATCTGGAAAGGAAGGAAAGATGGGCAGTGCGGTCCGTGTGTTTGGGTTTCAGTCTAAGCAGAAGTACGTCGCTGTGGAACGTTACAGCCCCTTTCATACAAAATAACATATTCAAGCTGTCTACAAAGTATTTGTGCCACACAACAGGAGAGCTTCTGACAAGGCAGCCCTCAGAACTCCACGCTACCCTTCTTCATGGTGCCTTTCATTATATTTGATCATGACTGTACAATAAAACTACGGACAGAAATGAAAACATTCGATCCTATGCAGATGCTGCCAGTGTCCTTCGAGACACCTTATCCCAAAGTCCAACTTTTAAACTGGACAGCTCAGGAGAAGTTCCTCCTGGGTTCTTTGTTCTCCAGTTAACTAAATGCTTCAGGAGCTTTGTCGGAAGAACAAATGTGGATTCCTCTGTTTGAGCTATCGGGCCAAACTCCCCAAATGCACAGAATTCAAATAGAAATCTAGGCACCCAAATCCTAAATAGGTATCCAGGGAATTGTCCCCCTCCTGTCCCAGCCCCCCAGGATGAGGCACCGCTTCACTATCTCCGCTTCATCGTGCTCCTTTCTGTGCGCACCACAGCCCTCGCTGCGGTATTAAACAGCTCCGGGGACATACCCAGCTGAGATTCAGAGGAGTGAGTACTTAGAGCCCTGCTTATTTCCTACTTCACATCCTTATGCAAGCTTGTTCGGGGAAAACCAGCATCTTTCCCTCCAAATACACAGCAAGTTTTAAAAAGCCATTGCTACAGTGCTTCGGTTACCTCCATCACCCATCTAATGTGCTAACATTGGCTATTAACACTCTCTCCCCCACAAAAAAAAGATCAAGCGTTCCCATCAGGAGAGAATGAAGCAGCAATAGGCAGAAACACCCCAATCCTGAGCAGAAAGCATGCAATAGGTACCTGTTGCAAGTTTTTCTTCGTCTCCAGAAAAAGATTTATCCTCTACGTTATTTACAGGCTTTTCTGCATCTTCAAGCACTGACACTTCCTCAAATGCTCGAGATTTTACCTGAAGAGTTTTTTGTGAGAGAACAAGAGGCGAAAAAAAAAGATTACACAGTGGGATGTGTTTTAACCTCGTAACAAATCCAATCGTTATTCCTGTTAATAACAGTGAAGCTAAGTCACATCTCTACCTTGAATTCCCATGTTACTCTGAGAGGTAGAGATTACGTTTGATAGTGCTATTTCTATGGGTGAAAATGTTCCTCGTGACAGGTGGTAGCAGTTCACTGGGCTAACATTGGCTTTCTGGGTACTAAAATGAAACTGTACCTGTTGCTCATGATATCCTTTAAGAGCTTTTTTAACATTGGAAACTTTCGGAGAGCGGATGGGAAGAGTTTTGATTTCAGATGCTGTCAAAGTACTCAGGTCACCCACTGTCTTAATGTTCTTTGCTCGAATGAGCTGCCCCAAACCTCTGGTGCTGCAGCAGGGGAGGAAAAAAGGTTTATTAGGTGAGAATTCACGTCCTTTCTGCCTGGCACGGTGGAGCACAAAGAAATCTTACACGAATGCAGATTCACGAGCACATTCTCCCTGCAGAAGCACACCTTCTGGCAGGTTATCCTACAGCCAGCAGCGACCGGTGCTGTAACACCTACTCCCATGTGACATGAGCAGGAGGAAAAGGAGCCGCGTACACTAGAAAAGGCCGTTCTGAGCAGTTCCCATCGCACAGCTATAGTTTGTCGTGACAAGTTACCAAAATTCAGATCGGAAAACAAACTAGCTGAGCACCCAGCCTTTGTACGTTTGAAATGTAGATTTTTTAAATTTTTTTTTTTTTTTTTCCTTCAAAATCCCACTTCACCTTCACTACACAGAAAGCTCCAACTGCTTCGTCAGGGATCATTAAGATCAGTCTGCTGTGCCACATGAAACGGAGAAAGCTCCCCGTGTTCCTGGGCGCGAGCTTTTCATAGCCTTACAAAAAAGACAACTGCAATAATTCCACAATAGTTACATCTCCCTGCAACCAAACCACCCTACCTCCTTTTAAAAAGATTTTGGTGAAAAACATCATCGTATTTTGCATCAGAATATTTGGTTCTGCAGCCTCAGTTAGAATACAGTTTCTATTAAAACACCATCTTCAAGAGCAACAATCCACTTACCATATGTTCGATGTAATCTGAGGTAAAATTACATCAACGGGTGCTTTGCAGCCAACTAAGGCAGGATACACACATTCTGTAGGGCAAGGCAGCGATTCCTTCACCATTTCCGTGATCTAGAATAATACAGAAAAATTATTAAATTAACTATCACCCAACCGAATACAGGAAAAAAATAGAAGAGATACATGAACCAAAGCACTTCTTACTAAACACTTCTTTGAGCTCTTAAATTTAGGGTTACGAGATCCTGGGGACAGAAATCCTTTGGTTGGAGTGGTAATATGCTGGATAGAAAAAGAGGAAAAAAAGATCTCTCAGGATCACAGGAATGCAGTTAATGATAAGATTTAGCTACCTACATCTCAGAGCGCATTTGCCTTCAGAGTAACCGACTGAGTCAGGCTAAACCCGTTACAACCGTTTCTTACGCTTACTGATTCTCTGCTCTTACAATTGTTTGCAAGTGACAGTGAATATACACTAAAGCAGTGTTACCTACGATAAATGAGAAACATCAGCACTTACGACATACAGAACATATGTAAAAGAATTTACCTTAGCCTGAATATTAGATAAAATTCTAAGGCTTCGGGAAGATGGTGAAGAAGAGTGGGATCTAATGACAGGACTTCTCCTGTCTATGTCATCTGCCAGTCCTTCTTGATAAATTGGATTTGCAAAAGAGACTCGGCGGATCTGTTTTTAGAGAGAAGTAGTTTTTATAGTATGAACTCCAACCACCACACGCTGGTGAAGTGAGTCTGAGGAGACAGCATAGCTCCGTTTGAAATAAAGTCATTAAAGTTCTTGAATGACACAGATGTTGTTTCACCCAAGGACAGAAACCGTGGCTGCCTCACTGCCAAAGGGAACATTAAATGCATTTTGTAAAAAGCTGCTCAAACCCAGGGCAGGACCGTGGCTGTGCATACAGGGGTTTCGCAGTAGCGTTTGTTGCACTGCAACCAGGCAGCAGGTTACAGCCTGGCCAGGCAGCCCCCCACCCCGATAATGCAAGCCTGACAGTGCTTGTACCTTCCAAAAATAAACATGTAAGGCTTCAGCTTCAGCATAACATCATTTACAATGAAAAATACAGTCAATAATTCAACATATTTGGAACTCGTAACACTACAGACACTGTTACATATCCCAGTTATGAACTGAATGTATCACATAATGAATCACATGGCAATACCTTATTAGCAGGTGACAGGGAATCATCATCTTGATTTCTTTTAACACCTCTCTTTAAAATACTAGTGGATGGAGAAGCTGAAGGAGACCACATGCAGCGTGCCTGCATACCATTAGGGCTTTCATTAACTAACACGAAAGAATTGTCATCTTCTGGCTTTTGAGGTGAATCCACGCTGTTATTTTCTACTGCATCACCTTCGTCTAAGGCCGCATTTTCAGGCACTGTAATTTCAGTTTCCAGTAATTCCTCCTTCATCTCTTTATCTTGAATAGTGGGAGTTTCTCCCACAGTATT
>RSEF01000007.1:39679612-39705212 GCA_003993805.1 Himantopus leucocephalus | reverse complement strand
GTAGAATGGAGAGCTTGGGACTGAGTAAGGAGAGCATGCTCTATGTCTTCCACTGCAGAAGACAGTTCAGGACTATCTTCCATACTGCTGGAAGCAAGAGACTCTTGTGTGCTTTTCTCTTGTTCTGACCTAATGAACAACTTGGGCCGCTTATTTCCTTGGTGCTCCATTTTACTCTGCCTGCGCGTTAGCCTTCGTATTGCAGTAAATATTTGTTCAGACTCCGATTTTGAAGGCTTTTTATTTTCTTCTCCAGATTTTTCTGCTTTAGCACCAGTCTTGCACGCATTTGTATTTTCCTGTTTACCTGCCACAGAAGCGCTTCCCGACATCTCAGATAAACTGTTTAACGCGGAAAGGCTAAAGGGTCTGTTCTCTGAACTACCAAATTTCTCCAAAGTAATAAAAGACTGCCGTCGGCTTGCAGGCTGCGGTGTTCCAGAAATGATGTCACTTGAAGTTGAACTGCTGCTGACATTTGAAGTGCTTTCATTCCCTACTGAGGGCTCCTTTGAAGCCGTTTCCACAGTACTTTTTTCTAATCCCTCTCCAATTGATGGCTCCTCCGGCACCGTTTCAGCTGTCTCCCTTTTTGACGCTCCCTCCCTGTTTGAAGTTGAGCTCTCCTCGATGTGAGTAACAGGTGACTTTTTCACACCGGCAGCATTCTCAGGAGGATTATCTGATTCGTTGGTGCATCCTTCACCCTTTGCATTTTCTTCCTGTCCCAAAAATATGAACAGCATAGTATTGTAGCTTTGCTATGAATATAATATAAAAAACCAGGAAAACACCACACCCGCAAGGTTTTTCAGACCACCCTTCCTTGAAATTATTTTATTATCTGTCCTTCAGTAGGTATAAAAGGCAAAAAATTTTTTTGCAAAGCCATTTAATCCCAAAACAGAAAGAACTGCAAAAATGTTTGAGTTTTGCAAGAGATAATAAAGCTATTATTAAAAGTTTTTATGAAAAATCTACTGTATTTTACCTACTGTCTGCTCAGCGCTACAGTTGATCAAGCCAGCTGTTCAGCCAACTCCTCTCCAAAACCAAACAGATCTACACATAGGACTTACAAATTCCACCCCCCAAACCTACTATTTAATCCCCCTCAAGCCGTTACAGCTTCATCCCAAAGCAGTTCAGAATGCGGACACGTGGCTAAGCTGTTAAAAAGCATGGGCCACTAGAGTAACAGAGAAATCACCACTAAAAAAAGAAGTCACTTTCACTTTAAAAAGTGAAAGTAGTTCTGCACATGCATCTACCAGGGAAAAAAGGTGTTACGGAAGAGATGTCAGTAGCGTTAGCATTCCTAACAGAGTCAGGCAATTAAACAGTCCTCAGAACAGCACCACAGTACGTCACAGCAGGTCTGTGCTACAGCTTTTCGGTAGTTTTATCCCAATAGTCAGTGGTAGCATACAGACAGGACAGACCCCTCGGTCCCTACGATACCTCTGTGTAACAAAACCTAAATACATCCACACTAAAACTACCTATCTAAATCCTTAATTTTGAGATTAAGGCAAAACGCTTAATGATCGGCCCTTTCTAGTGTGAACTGTAGAAAGCAGAAGCACAGCCCAACAACACTGCAATGGTATTACATTCAAACGTGGTGATGAGAATGAAATACAAACCACCAAAGCAATTAGTGTCTTCTATGGTCATGGAACCTGCGTCAGCATTATTAGACATGGAAAAGACAGAGGAAGCCCCCCCCCNCCCCCCCCCCCCCCAAAAAAAAGATATTCTCAAGAGTTTTACAGGTTAATCAATACAGAGAAAAGGAATGACATCTGTGAGCTATTACATTTGGGGTATATATATATTTTTTTTGCTTGAAGAGTTTCCAAATCAAGCTTAAAACCATATCATAAACAGTAATCAAAGAGTTTTGCTGTTAATTACCAGAGCTACTAATATGAAGAAAACATCACTGGTATGGTTGTAATTCCGATATCTTAATTACCATTAGACAAGGAGAAATTACCTGAGGCTTGGTTTTAGTATCTTCTTTTGCATTTTCTGTTAAAGATGATTTTTTCCTAAAATAGAAGTTACTTAGATTAGAAGTGTAGCAGAAGAGGGGGGCACCTTTAATGTATGCACTGGCCACCTTTACTTACAAAGAATCTTCCTGGCTTTGAGTATACTGAGAAAATAAGGTAGTATCTTGTGATGCGTCCAAATTGTTGTACATAGCAGGAATATCAACTCTGAAAGAAACGCAGAAAAGGTAAGTGAGACTTTTTAAAAAAAAAATAAAATAAAAGGATAGGGCAGCGTAATGCATTCGTCACAAAAGAGTGGATCCTTGTATGAAATGGACTCAACTTCCAAACTCTGAAGACTGCTCAAACCACGACATGCACCCAAGCGGGGACTGTGGCACAGGCTGCAGGGCAGCACACGCCGAGTGTCAGGACACTGCCTGACCCCACGCTCCAGCCCCTGCTCGGGGCGCAAAAGACAATATTGCAACCGGCTGCTACCACCTCACGTGCCAACTGGCCCAGCAAACTGCAAAGTGGATGCAGATCATGATTTATCTCCTTATTTCAAGACCGCTATTTTCAGTTGCGTTAAATCTTTTCTTAATTTCAAACATGCTTTGGGGGGAAAAAAAGCTGTGATTGGGATCCCACTCCGCAACGAATTCACCAATGTGTGCCAACTACAGAATCCAACTGAGTGTCGTGTCAAGCATCACTGTACACAAATTTTGCTTACACGGCGTTTTTGCTGCCCGAGTACAGAAAATACTCTAGTATTATTTTCTCACATTAAATAAAGGATAATTCTAAAAAGACTCCCTTGCAATTAAGATGAGTCTTGGGAATATCCTAATTTCTAATATGCTGCTGACATAAGACTTCTCTTCAAATTTAGAAGTCTTTCCTTCAGATCAGGTACAAAAACCCTTTCATTTCAATGATTTAAGAAAAATGACATCTTCCAAGTCAGAGTCATGACGTAAAAATGTAAACTCCAAATTACCAAAGTCCAAACAGATAACAAAGTATATTTAATCAAAATAGGAAATGCCAATCAGAGAATAATTCGGTTGCTTTAAAATAGTAAAGCAACAAACTTTGTTAGCTTTAAACTTTACAAATTGTCTGGAAGAGTAAGTCTTAACTACCTATAGCAGTCTGAGATACAAGAATTGAAGTTACATCCATCTCACAGGCTCAGTGTAATGATATTTCACATTAAGTTTAAAACAATAAATTACAGACCTCTTTGACCTAAGCACTTCTTTTTGATGTTCTGTCAAGATTCTTTCTTTTGTTTCTGGAGGAATAAACACAAAATCAACAGATTTCTCCTCTTCCAAAAGTATTTCGCTTTTAGTCTTCGAAGATGAAAATTCTAGTTTCAACTACAGAAAGGAAAAAGAAAACGCCATGGGATTACAAACAGAGGAATCCAAAGTGTTTTCATAGTTCAAGTACAGCCATCCTAAATGGAACAGTTCTCAAATAACCAGTTCTGTCAGCACATTAATTGGCACAAGTCCGTCAGCAAGTGCCAGTTTTCTTTGTGTCCCCCCCCACCCCCTACTGCCCAGGAGAGATTCTGCAACCCCCCTCCCTGCCCTGAAATAAGCTTCTGCACTTCCTTTAGTGCCGTGAAGTTCAAAGACTGTGACAGGTGAAGGTACCTCAACACTCAGGAGGGTTATTTCTTACTGTTGTTTACCAAATCAGCAATTCCTTAAGAATACAACAGCTTCTCTCCCCTCCTGCAAGCGGCAGACTGGTGCACACAGCACAGGGTCTACCAAAACCAAGACCCACCCCAGCACCTTAATCCGTCACAACCTGCAACCAGACCGAGGTGTGAATTTTGTATCTGGTTTGTACCTCCCACCCATCGATCAGCCCTCCATGCTCCCTCCTTAAAGCTCACCAGTCTGGAAACTTAGCAGAGAAACTAAAGTGTGCCACACAGCGTACATGTGAAAGAAAATTACGCCAGCATCAAAGCGCATTAATTTTTACTGAGAATTTACAGCAGCATTCCAGATGTTCTGCTGCAGAACAGAAGGGATTTGATTCTACCACACCCGCCTGTAAGCACCTTACCTTTGCAGATGTTCCTTGCACATTACCAGATTTGCCTTTTACTTCGTTTTTCAGTTCACTCGTCTGCGCCAATATAGAGTCTCGTTTTTGACCTGACTTTATCTCCATTCCACTTATCTTTGCATCCAACTGGGAATTTTCCATCTATTCAAATAAAAACACACTGAATGCATCGCATGAAGAAACTCCAAGCTCACAAACTCATACCAAGATGTACCAGTTTCTATGACTAAACTGTCCCACACTCCCATTTTCCTCTAAACTACGTAGAGGAGAACTTAAAAAATTGTTTCAAATAAGCTAGTAGAACCCAAAATTTAAAATGCATAAACTGTTAAGAACCAGCTCAGTCTTTTGACAGTGCTTACCCAGCACAGTTTATCATTCCAAACACGAAGCGAGCGCAGGCCAGTCACACTAAACATCAAAACTGACCTCGCCACTCCCTGCTGAACAACACCCATGAAGTTCCACACAGTGAAGCACCCGGTGGGGTCAACAACACACTTACCACATCAGAGAATGGGCCACTGTATTCTTCAGCTACCTCGATGCTTTCAAAGCCGGGCAGCAATAGTGGAATTTTTCTTTTGGCTTGGCTTAACACAGACCTGTTCAACAATAACAAAAAAATAAATTTGAACTTATGGAGGAGGCGGGGAGGTACACAACAAGACCAGCAGATATCCCACCCTGAACAAAAGGCAGAACATAAATGGTAACCAGAACAATACTGATTCGCTTGTACATAACCCAAGATCTCTTCCTTTAAAAATATATATAAATATGAAAACCATGTGTCTTACTTTAACTCTTCAGGGTATGTTAGTGATGTAGTCTTAGCAAACGTTGCGTTCCAGAAGTGGGCACACTGGTTGCGGACCTGTTTGCTCTTATGCTGAAACATCACACAGAGCAACGGAGAAAGCTGCGCTAGCAGTTCACTGTCGTAAGAGCCAGTGCAGTGAGACTGTAAACACAGGATGATCTCAGCCAGTAGCTTTTCAAGCTGAGGGTATGAAGAAACAATAGGGTTTTTTATTTAATTCAAATATTGCATATATTCACTATTTAGAAGTTTAAAATATTATTTAATGTGTTATTATCCCATAGAATAGTATGTCCTGAATAAACAAATTTAAAACACCACATGAAAGGTCTAATAGCTAAGCCTAGTAGTTCTCCTCTCAGCTACCTTTTTAGTAAAAAATAGTTAAAAAAAATAAATCTCTACCTTCATTATATTTTTAAATATTATTTTAGAATACAGGATGAATGGCAAAACACGTGTCACACATTTTTCCAAACCCCAGCTATTTCTCTAGCAAATTTACCTTATTGTTAAGATCACTGTATACTTTAGGTACGTCAGCAAGCCTGCCAAAACAAACAAACAAGTCATATTTTGCTGTCTCATTTATCCCAAGCATAAGAATTAAACACAAAATGCACTCAAGCACTGCACACTAGTTTTAGTATACAACTTGATGAAACAATGTTGTGAAACAAGCCTCCCATTGGGCGGTCAAAAAATTTCCTGCTGTGAATAGTTTCAAGTCAGCCTATCCTTTAACCCCCACTGATACTCATACCCTAACCATAAGAGACACTAATGGAAAGATCAGTAGTAATTAGTACAAACTTGAAATTAAAGGTTTTCTTAGGAAGTAACTTCTAACTGCCTTCTTTGTGTTGCTCTTAACCCTCTCCCTAAACAGCTTTCCCAGGCTCCATAAATATCTGCATTAAAGAGCTGAAGTACCACCTAAACTAAGTAATTTCATGTCAATATATCCCTAGGTACACCATCCTGAAAAATGTGAGAAAACTGCATGTAGCAATTCATTTCGTAAGTCTGTGACCTCCAACCTGAAGAGGTTCCCAAACTTCTATTTGCTTGCGTATGCCTTCCTTTAAAAAATATACATCCAACACTCACTTTTCCCTTTTAATCAATAATTCTAAGAAAGACAATGCTCAAACAAAGGCAGATGAGATGGGAGATGGAGAGAGGTGGCGTTCAACTCAACCTTACACGTGGATTCTTGCCTTCGAGACAGGGACTCCTGATGAATTTTAGATTAGCTTCAAGTTTCAGTAAAAGCTTCAAAAAAAACGTTTACGGGCTGACTGGCAGGATCCTATCCCATCCTCTCCTCCCTTCTCCCAAAGCTGTGCTCCATCTCTCTTCCTTATCCTGAGCCAAGTGTACACCCCCCGCATCACCCAAAAATGGGAGACAAGCCCCTGCCAGCCCCTTCCACCAAGCCCCCAATAATTGCATCATGTCCTGGGAAGAGACCAAGCCCCCAATAATTGCATCATGTCCTGGGAAGAGAAGCCTACAACAATTAACAAAAAAAAAAAAAAAGCAGAGCCATATAAAAAAAAATGCACAGCAACAAGTATTTCTCAGTACTTCCCTCTGCTTAAAAACTTACAGCGTTTTAGTGCACTTCAACTAACTACAATTTCTTTTTCCTACAAAAATTTACACAGTTCCTGCCCCCTACAAAACAAATTACTGTTAATATTTTCACTGCAGTGAAAATAAACAGCAGATGGAAGCCAAACACTTCAGCCTTGTGGAGATTACAATACATTCACTCTTTAGAGACACCAATTTTAAACACCAAGTTTTCAGAAGTCCTGCACGTTTCCTTTCCTGTATGACTCGGCAGGTAGGTAGTTTTGGGTTTGTTTCTAAAGAAAAGCATGACAATGGAGACTGCTACTCAGATGTATGGTGTTTTGAATCCCCCTGAACTCAGGGAGGGCAGGGCTGTACCGCAGGCTCCGAGGTGACACACCTGCGATGTGCCGGTCAGGCTGCCGTTGGCAGGCGCCCCAGCTCGGGCACGCCGCACGCTCAGTCCCAGCACCCCGGGTTTTATGCAGGAATTGTAGAAAACTGCAAGTTCTCAGCACCTGCCTTACAGACCCATTCTTTCTGCGGTGTTTTAGCACACTACAAAACTAGTACAGACTAACTAGGCTGAATCTAGTAAAATACACGGTGCTCTCAAGGGAAGAGACTTGGCAGGAGTTGAAAATTCTTTGCATATTAGTGCCAAAGCTCTGAAAACCCCTGAGCTATGTTCAAATACACCGCTTGCTACAAACCACACAGAATTTCCCCAATATGCAGCAATACAATGAATCCAGTTTTCCAACCATTCTTAAAATACTCACTTTGTTTTTTCATAGAACACTGCCAGGGGTTTTGAAAAAATTGCAAACATAGTCCCAATCACTGAAGGCAATGAAACGTGGCTGATGATGTTGTGAAGAATAGCAATAATTGAAGGACCAACAGAGACCAATGTTTCTGAACAGATTTCTTTGGAACTGAACACATGGAAAGAGTTTAGTAACATCACCAGGAGTTTAAATAGAGAGGCAAGCTTTCCAAGGGGTTCCTTTTTCTTCTTAGACCAATCTGTAGGTGTCTGTGGAGCTAACATTTGGAAAAAAAAAAAAAATTAAAATTTTCTTCCTACCTAACCAAAATGAATTACAACAAAAGATATCTGAACTTTTTGTCTACGTATGAAACAGAACTTTGATTCCTAAACTGTATCTACATACAAATAGGTTAAAACCAGACCTAACAGGAGACATACATTTTTAATGCATCATTTTATCATCCCACTACAGATATGATCCTATTCCTCTTATTTATATTTATGGTTGGTCATCCAAATGCCTATGCTTTTAAGTATCTTGAATGCCTGCTTGCAAAAGGACAGTAGCCACTCTCCAGATACTGGCTGATACCCAGAAATTCTGGAAGAGGTAAGGAGGAGGGAAGGGGAAGCATCAAGTTTTACTAGTTCATTTATTTGTAAGTGAAGTTTCCATCATGTTTTTCCTCATCAGCATTTCCAATTAAAGCATTTCTTTCAGCAGTCCAACACAATATCTTACTACTTTAACAAATTCATATAGGGCAGTGCAAGTTGTATACTGAATTATATTATTTTGTAAATTATTTCTTCAGCTTTAGTAGCTGTAAGTGGGAGAAGGAAACAAACCAAAACATTTTACATAGAATGACCTTTTGTCTTCTGTTAAACCTATTAACTATCTTATGCAAAGCAGCTTCAGGAGTAGTAGCCTTTCAAGCGTTGTGTTCACAGTTTATCATCAGTTTTAGGCAAGTATTACATAATTAGACTGTGCGTTATGATCAAGCATTACTGCTTCAGATTACATCTGAACAAAGCAAAAGCAGCAGATTTCACATGCAAAAATGAAATCATAGCCACAATATCGAACGCACCTTCAGAAACCAGCTGTGTTTTACAGTCAACTGAAAAGTAAAGTGGCCTCAACATTTCTATCCATTTCAGACATCTGTTGTCAGGCTGTGCAGCAACTAATCAACTGCTCACCAAGTAGAAAACACCTGATACTCAAATATGCACACTGGATGGTATTTTTAGTTCATTTTTATGATTTTGTTTTGTCAATCCCTTCAATGGTTAGATACTATGTGTAGCATATACAGACCACTGATACCCGACAGTCATTACTTCTGCATCTAAAACAACTCTAATTTTCAAACAACTCTGGAAGAAAGTGACAGAAAACCCCAATATTCAAATATTTTCTTACATCTATTTTTTGGCTGATATTTAGTACCGTATGGTGAAAAGTTGATGCAGTCAACCATAACTGATATAATATGGGTGAGACCATCCATCATTGAAAACATCTGAGGAGGAAACAGAAGTCATCAGCAAAGCCCAGAAGAGCAACAGTGACAAAAAAACCCACATAGGTCATTCAGGACAGCAACGCAAACAGATTTTAAATTTAAAAGTGGATGAAATTTGTCTGCATTACCAGGTAAGACTCAGATAAGATTACATTTTAAAATACACACATTTACAGAAGCTGAAGATTGAGTCTTTCCATTCTATACAAATAAGACATAAGCATTTATACTATCTAAAGAAGCAAACCAGCAACAGGCAGCTGTGAGAAGGTGTTAGGTTTAAGAAGATGCATCAAAAGTATTAAGGTTCAAGGTACTAGATGTGTGGCAAAACATGTTACCAAGAGTCAGTGCGTGCTTAAGTTCAGTTACTGTACAAAGCCTGATTTTCAGAAAAGTCACCGTAGGCGTAACAATACGGTTGTCATTAACATTCAGGAAGCACCATCCATTTCTAGTACATACAAAAAGATGGGTGAAGGTGTCGTGTGTGTCCCCCTGCCCCCCCNCCCCCCCCCCCCCAATTCTTCTAAATAAAACAAAACTCGCTTTTAAAAGGACCATTGATATTGTGGGCCAAGAAAAAAAAGGTTAGTTTCAATGTAGCTTACATACTGAAGCTCTAAATTGTTAAGTTTGGCTTGCTTAATAATTATCAATTTTTGAAAATTGAAGTTTATCATCAGGATTCAGCAGCATCAGAAGTTATGATGATGTAATCCTCCAAATTCCATGTTTTCAGATTCCATGTCTTTCTTAATCTGTTTCTTATTTGTTCCTTTCACAGTATTTTTTCAAAAGACAGTCAACTTTGAAGCACGAAAGATTTTATGTTCCAAAGCTGATGTTCACCAACACTTACAGACACTCCATCTGCCCATATGATGTGGACTTGCAAACAGGCAAGACAGATACTGTAAAGGCTTCCTCTTTCAAAAGCTGTCTCTTTTGTAAAGCTTTAGAAGTCAAGTCTCTACATTTTAGTGTACAAGGTTGACAGCACCAGGAATATAGCAAGTTATGCCCTCTGAATGCTACAGTGCTACTCTATCCTCCTTCCTAGTCAAAATGCCTCGTTTTGTCTTATTTGTTAATTCAACCTGAAGTTACTTTATATATACATACATCTCAACCAGACAAATCATATTTAGCGTTATGACATTCACTAAACCATGATTACTTAAATAGTTAGAAGACAAATCCAAAGATTGCTTAACTGCTATTTCAATATTTAAGCTTTATAATTATCTTTACTCTCTTCTTTCAATCCATTTCTAGATCAACTCCAACTCCTGTTAGTAAAAAGAATTTTGTTACGGCTTTATCTAAGTCTCACCCAAAACACTTTACGTTATAGAGAGTACTACATTAGACTTTACAATAGGTTCTTATATCTAATTAAAAAAAATATCTGCTTAAGTACTTATATAGTTCAATATTACTGGTTTATACTCACTACTGGAGTTTCACCTTCTAGCCCAGATATTATTTTGGCACAAAGTTCTTCACAGCATAGGTTTTCTTCTGCTGTTGCAACTAAAGCAGCACAGCGAGCAAATGCTCTATACAGGTCTGACCAAGTGCGCAACAAGGATTTCATAGTTGGCTTTAACAACAGAAAGAAAAAGTTTATAAATATCAATGTCTGTGCATAGAGAGAAAAACTTGCTTAATGTTTTCTTCTTCTGTCAAAACCTATGTAACTCAAGAATTCCAGCCCTAGAGCAGTGGGCCAATGTATGTACATATTGGTAACAAACTCTACTCTGAGACTATCACGTAGTACTTCATAGTTATTATAAACCCCACATTGTTTCTAATCAACAGTTTGCATTCACTGTTACCTGTGGAAATTCCTGAATGGGGAAGATATGCGATACTGGTAGCAACAATGCGCTATAAACAGCATTGAAGTTGTGTTCCAGTGCATCACCCTGATTTACTTCATTAGTCTGCAATGAGAAAACAGTTTTCTGAGTAATGAAGCTGCAAAATTTAGATGACAAGAAAGGCTGTTCTAAAGACATTTACTTTGTAGATAAGATCTGTGCAACTTAAATTGTCAGTGGTGTTTTGAAATCATCCATTCTCAGTTCTTTCAAGAGTTCAAGCTGGTCCTACTATTTAAAGAGATAAAAAGCACTGTTTCTAAATTCCAAAATAGCTTAATTCCAAGAATAAAAAACAATCAGTTAGCAAATGTCATGTATTTTTTTGTTTCAGTTGCAATAAGCGATGACAGCAACCTACTTAAAGCACCTAAAACTTTCTCCATAAATTTTAAGGTTTTAGATCTAATGACGACATGAGGATTAGTTCAACAACTCCGACATTACAGTCAATGTACTTCTAGTGAGTAATCTGCAGAACTGGTTCAATATTACATTTCTAAGGCTTTCATTAGGGCTTCCAATCAAGAAGTCTACCATTAGTGAGAAACGCTGTTCTAATTACATCCTAAATGTCACAACTTGGTATTTATTCTATTTTCACATAAAGCAAACAAGTCTCTTGGTATTCAAAAGTTAACAGGTCCTGGAGGGCAGGTTTCCATCCTTCGCAGCAGCAAGACTATGCCAAGGAGGCCTGAAGCACATTTATAAACACATTTCTAACCTTAAAAAGGAGAAAAACATTCCTGATACTATAGTGGACACTGTACGTAAGAGTGATCATTCTTACTCACTGGAATCCCTTTAAACCACACTCTGGATCACTACTCCACTAGTACCCTTTATCCTACCTCACTGCAAGCGTTCATACTCCAACTCAGGGACTTTTAAAAAAAGCAAAATGCTGCACACATTCCAGTTTCACAAATACTACCAAGGCTTATTTAATTTTACTATCACCTCAAGACACGTCATTCCTAAAAATACAATAAGAGCACAATGTTTTCCTGTGTTTTTTTGGGGAAGGATGGGGAAGAGAACAAAGAGCCACTATACCCGATTAATCCATTCGGTTAGCGGATTAACAACAATACTCCACATTCTCCAAAGATGCTCCTTATTTTCCACTTGGTTTGCACTCTGATTAAGAATGTCGATCACAGATTCACTGAAAGCCAGTGGAGACGTAGGCCCAGACAAAACAAAGCCCACAAGCGTTGCCAGAATTTCAAAGAACCTAGGGAATAAAGTAAAATAGGTAAAATAGTTCTTTCAGCTGAAGTTAGGAAAAACTTCTACGAAGTCTTCTATGGGAAGCTTGTTATAAACAAACACACCCACATACCTCTCATCTGTTACACAGGATTCCAAGAGGTTATTATGGAAAGGCAGCTGAATTAAGAACAAAGCTGGTGTTCCCTTGTAAGAGAAGTTTAAGAGGTCAAAACAACATATACATGGATCAAATGAAATGGTTGCCTCATTTACATGGGTATCTATTTATATACTGTATTTAACTCTAAGCTAGATATTTGCAATTATTAAAAGTTACCAAAAACTGTCAATTCTAACACTGCCCCCTATCTTATCGGGGCATGTAGAAGAGCTGATCACCCAATTCTAAAAGTCTCTAAACAACCTTTTAAACTTTTAACAAATCTTAACTGCTAGCATGCTCCTACTCAGTCCGCCCAAACAAAACACACACACACACACAAAAGTCTCATTTCAGCCTTTTCTCACAGGTCACTTTTTGTGGTTATTCTCCAGATTGCCATCATCTATTTCTCCCTTCCAATGCTGTACACAGAACACAGTACAGCACTCCACTTAGGGCTCACTAGGACCAAAGCAGAATGGCACAGTTCTCACTACTAATGAATAGCACCACTTTTTATGCAGTAGACTATGGGAATTAAGTTCAGGCTTTAGTTCACTATGACTTCTGAACTTTTTCTGAAGTAACGCTGTCTAGTATGATATTCCCTGCTTTGCTTCTGCATGTTTAGTTTTTCCTGAGTAACACTTTCTACCTTTCTTTAAAGTACTTCACTCTGTTGACTTCAGAACATTTCCCCAAAACATCGTGTTTCAGTATATAAATAGGACTACACAGTCTGACTGTGCAGTCTCCTCCCAAAGTAGCTGCAACCTGTATTCTAAATCATGACCTGAATATGAGAAATCCTCTTTCGTTATTACAGTACTTTCAGCATATCCCTTTTTAGCTATAGACTGTTACAGTACTCATCAGAAGTGAGAGCTGGAAACAAAGTCTACATTCTGGAACATGGAATAATAGGATCTCCCGAAAGGTCTGGATCTAAGGACTTATGAAGTACTCTGCACATTTGTGCAAATATGACATCCTAATACATTTCAGCATAAAGACAAAGTTCTGGAATAAAGTCAGACTTACATTTAAAAGATCCATATCAGCAACCTGATAAGCTGGTGATCCCAATACTTTCGAAGGCAATTCCTTAACAGTAATATCAATGAGAGACTAAGCAGGGGAGAAAAGGAAAACATGTAAACGTTTTTTTCCTGAGTGTCCTAATATTTTAAATAACACTACAAACAAAAGCAAAATTATAACAATCGCTTCCCTTTAGTAAAAAGAGAAAAAAAACCATTGTGAAAGTAACTGTCCTTAGAAGCAAAAGGTTCTGGTAGGAGAACCATATACTCGATTATGAGAACATTGCTGATAAATCTGAAAAACACTTAAAGAAAGAAACCCTTAAGCAACAATACACTACCTGATAAGAATTGCATAACTTAGTTTACACCAAGAAAGTTGTCTGTTTTAAAGGGAACATTCTGATCAGTTAGACGCAAAAGCCGGCTACCAATCAGAATCTAGACCATCAAAAAGAAATGAGATTTAATAAACAAGACAAACCCACCCAACTTACCAGTATTTTCGGCACAGGAAGAGAATTTGATGTAACAGTGTTTTTTAAGGCCTGGAGCAACATAGTCAGTATTTCCGACCCTTGCTTTTCTTTCTTATTTCCTAGAACAAAGCACATTTGCAGTTGGAGTAGAACAAAGTAATGGTCACTGACTATCATTCAAAACTTCAATATAATGTACTGTAAGGTCAAAAAAAAAAAAAATCTGTGTATATATAAACATAGGCCAAATAATACATTCAGATACCAAGTCTCTGCTCTGAAGAACAGTGTAACTGAAACTGAGAAGTTTAATTTAAAAAGCCCCTAGTTTTCATTAGTAAAATGGAAACACCCTTGCATCACTAATAACCTTGACATGCTAAAAAAAGTTGTGAAATTTTGCATCCAAGGCATGCACTTCATTTCTCTTATGTTTTTCATTTAGATCATTCAATATAAAAACTTCATTATTAAGAACATTGTTTTTTCAAAGCCTGTACAGAGTAATGGACTTTTTTTTAATAGGAAATATCTCATTTTTGTAAATCTGTAAAGACATTATACTTTAGTATGAAATAAAATTTAATTAAAGAAAAAAGGTAGTCACAGTCACATAACAAAGACTTCATACTTATTTGAGTAATACATGGAATGTCTCAATATCAAAGACTTGGACTGGGATTTTTTTTTTTTAAATGGAAAGATTTCTTCAGAAAGAAAAGCAGTTAAAGTGCTTTGTCTTATTGCTATGTGCAATATACCTACAGTCACATGCTACCGTGCCTTTCCCAATATGCCTCACTGGATCAGATCAGTATGATTCTGTATTTGTCATACAAAGGTGTAGGCATCGTGAAAAATACCAGTTGTTGCTTCAAAAACACCTATTGATGATCCCTAAAACCAAGTTTTACCAGCAATGAAGCAAATACTTAAGGTCTAGTCTTAAAACCCTCTAACTGGTCAGCAATGACAAAAAAACTCGAACAACTTTTTACCTGATTCAATAGCTGTTTTTACATATCCATTTATGTCCTTCCATATAACATTCAGCATACAATCTACAAGATAGCAAAACATTTTTATTCAGTTTGTAATAAAAACATTAAACAAACTTGCAGTTAAAATACAAACTGTGTTAAACAACAGGCTCTGACATAAGCCAAAAGTGACATAAGCTTTCAAACCAAGTCAGACCAGTTCTATTTACCATCAACACTGGAATATTACTGAAAGTGGTTATTTTTAATTAGGTTTCCCTCCCCCGCTTTACCTTCCAGAAAAGAAATGAAATTTCATCACTAAATTCTTACCAGGAACCTCTTTTCCAATTGCAATAAAGCCATCCTGAACTGCATTTATAAGCGTGCTGGCATGCTTACAAAAGAAAGAAGGGCTACTGATCAGCGGGTACTGAAGAGGCTCTAGGAGGACAAAAAAACATGTTCTGTAAATCTGTTATTTTGCAGTCTATTGGTAAGATAAGCCTTAAAAAATTAATCAAATATTTATGTGTACTTACAACATTTAACATAAAAACAACTTCCAATATCAAAGATGACAACTAACAGTCTTAAATGTTTAAAGCATTTCATGCTAATAGACATCTTTAAAGCCAACATTGGTAATCTCAAATTATGCAAGCGTACTTCAAAAAAATATAACTCATATACCTAAACTAAGTGTAAGTTTGTTTTGCTTCGCAAAACCTAAAACTTCTGGTCCCATCAGGAAGTGAAGCAGCATTTCAATTCCCAAAAGCTGAATAGAAGGAATCACCACCACTCCTGCTGTACTAGAATTCAAGTTCATCCTTGGTGTGCCTGTATTTGCAAACGGGTAAGGACCTAGAGTGAGGGGAGAAAAATTACATCGTCTCATATTTCACCTGCAATCAAGTGAAAGGAAAGATCTAACAGACTGAAATCCCAAAGTCAACATGAAAAGCACAAATCATAGAATAGCGTTGGCTAAAAGGGACCCCTAGCAGCCAGACAGGTATCTAGCACACACTCCTATTAAGTAGCGTTTAACATCACAGTCATAGCCATGTATTTTGAAAGTATAAATATCTTTCAAAGGTTGCAAAGTCCCAGATGCCAAACTTTATTGTGGCAACAGAAGCCTCCATGGAAGTTATGGTTCCAGAGCAAGTGACATGCTATGCTACATACTCGTTATATAGTAACTCTACTGCTACTACAGAGTTTCCATTAAACTTTTACACTGAACACAAGTTTAAGACGTCTCCTGTGCAAACCTCAGGTATGATCTCACAGAACTAAGACGAACTTTTTTTTTTTTTTAAACAGGGTAGAAAGGAAGATCTACACATCTAGGACACTTTCACAACGCACAACGCTTCTAATTACAGCAGTCTACACTTACACAAGCTGTGCATACTAGGCTTTCCACACAGAGAAGAAAGAGAGGCAGTTCTTTATCTCAGGCATTTAGATGTAAAGCTCAAATAGGTGTGATTTCACGTGTATTTAACATATCAAAATTATTGATGTATTATGATCACTGGGTTACCATTCAGGCAGAAACTAGAAATGTTATAGAAATGAGAATGGCGTATATAAATAGCACATACATGAATTCATGAAAAACTAAGTTTCAAACCAACGCTCAGCTCCCTTGTAAAAGACAACACAATTCAGGACATTAAAACTGGTCGTCAACATAATTTGATTAGCACTATTTTGTGAACTTGAAATACTGACTACAACAGCTTAATTTTAGCCAATGTAAATCACCACCTCTGGCCTTTCCAATGAACGTGCAGAAAAATTACTGTTTTCAATAATAATATATTGCGACTGAAAAAGCATAAACGTGTTACATAGAACAGATTACTCGCTGTATCTCATATACAGTTGGAAACAGGCTTGTACTTTAATACCTGATTTCTGTGCAGGGGTTGCCAAGGCTAAACTTTGGTTGGCCGATACACGTATGGGCGTTCCTTGCAATGCAGCAGAAGAATCTAGACTTAAAGTACTTTGGATTAGTGGTACGCAAACCTGCAAAGATATCAGACCGCCGTGAAAATAGGTTATGACACACAAGCTGTAAGCCACAAAGAACCACACGTTTCAAATATCACACAGACTGCACTGTTGTTCACAATGTAAGTGTTTTAGAGTTTCTGGGTACTTAAAACAATATTTTTAAGATGCTGTATAATATGCATACCGATACATGAATTAGACATGGCTAGATTAAACAAAAACTCATGTGAAAATGATCCAACTGTACCGTATCTAAAGAGGTAATCGTTTTTTCTTTACTCCCATCCTGAAGTTTAATTAAATAAAATTCAGAAGCCTAATAGAAACATCATGTTCATTCCAGTTATAATGTGCATAGTAATGAAACACCTGGATCATTTTTCTCTCTATGCATCTTTCTAAATATTTTGTGATCTCTTCAGTATGTTTTCTATGGCAGAATTTCCAAAGCATACACTTGCACAACGAAAGGACAAAGCAGTCCTTATACAACGTGCTTATGTTTACTATCGCTGCACACTCACTGCAGATTTTCAGCAACATGCTCACATGACACGCAGATAGACTCTCAAATCTTTTGGAATTTTTTAAAGAGACTGTACATATAGTCCCAAGTGCTCCTGCCATATACAAAATACACACACATACAGCACGCAAATATACAAGTGAGATTTCGTTCCTTAGACTGCCATATTTTAATAATAAACTAGAGAAGGACAGAGCAGGTACAGAATAAGTTATGGTAACAAAGAGGGGACTTAGCATAATCAGCTAGGAAGAAAGAAGTGTGAAGCTATGACTATATTCAGTTGTGTTACCTGTTCAAAGTTTGCAGGCAGCTGAGGTCCCAGCCTCATGAGTAAATACCACCAGACCTCCAGTTTTGTCAGTGCCAAAGCCTCTGTTCTCACATGGATCGAGCTCAGTGGCTGCATTAGCAATTTCAGCCTTTTAGCACTGCACAATATATCTTGAAGACCAAAAAAGCATATTTTTAAGCCACGCAATTAAATAATTAAATCACAGAACAACAAAAAGGGAAAATTTTTGAACCATTAGGTTTTTTGCTATTTTATTTCAGCTTAAAATTCAATTAATGACAATTTGCAAAACTAAAATACACCGTAAATGCATCAACCTTTCAGACTATTTTACTGCTCTAACTGTTGTCTAGAACAATCCTGGAAATAGCAAGAATTTCTTTCCAATACCAAGACTGAAACAAAATCTACCAAATACCAACATAAGCAGAAGGAAATTCACTCTTGCTTGCTATGTTAGAGAGCCCTATCACCAAACACTTCACATATACATGCATTACCACTGGATAGGAATGAATGATCTTAAACAGAGTATTCTGAGGCCACAAATGATCATTTACCACAGAAGCAGCAATAACACAGCATGTCTGGACAGAAGTTTGCTTGAGCGTATGCAAGTGTTCAAAGAAGAGAACAACTTCTAGCCAGCTCAGCAGCATCAGAACCTGCCCACCTGCAATTCTTAAGAAACCGCTGACAGAGACTGCTTTCGCAGTACGCAATCCTTACTAGCCATACTGGAACACACACAACGAATGCCAGTTGTGCCAGGGATTTTATTTTCTGAGAGAATCAAATTCTTTGTTAATTAATTTATGGAAAACAATGATCGGAAACAAATTAAAATGACAATTTAAGTTGAATTCAGCTCAACTAAGAAATGTCCATATTTTGCTTTCTCTTCAGGACACACAGTAAGAAGCACAATCAAGGTGAAAAATAAATATTGTGTGTTTTGACACAGGCTACACTCAGAAGACTTGTTCAGGTCTCGGTTATACCTTTAAAGCAACTTTTTTTAACACCTCTAGAATCCTGAAGCATCGCTCTTCTCCAATTAATCCACACAGTCCAAAATAAGATCTACAGAATGTTTTAGTCTCTATTTCATTGCTGATTGGATCAACTAAAGCATTACAAAACAAAGGTCAGTTAATTTTTTTCTATTCATTTCTCCTACCAGAAAAAATAAGATAGAACTACTGATCAAAATGATTATTTTCCTTGAAAAAAACCACAAAACTTCAATTTTACTTATGTATATACACAGTATACAGCACTATGTACACACCACAGATATACTATGTGTATATCCAATGGTATGTACCACAGTATTGACTGCTATTAGACAGAATATTTTCTTCCGCTTATGTAAAGTGACAGGAGTCAAAACAATTCAGGTTAACTTTTTTAAATCTACCTGGATTTAGAGCAAAATTATCTATTAGACTCTTCCATGCAATGAAGGCTATTTTCTTTACCACTGGGGAGCCACTACGAAATCCAAGTTCCTCCAGCTGCAGCAATGAGTTGATAAAACTGCCACTACGATGCAGGGTCTGAAGATAAAGAAGTTCAGAATTAAGATATTTGTGTTGTCAAAAAATTTTTTCCCTAGAGATTCATGATTGTAAAACTTACTGCTTTTCTGCTTACCTTTCCAAGTAACTTGACAAATAGCGGCCATAATTTTAGCACGTAAGTCTCATTTTTCGTAGAAAACAATTTCTGAAGTTCTGAAATTAATTTCTGCAGACAGAAAGAAACATAATTTCTACAAGAAATATATTCAAAGTATATATACTGATTGGTAAGCAAATTCTCTTTAAGAGACAATACAAGTTTAATGATATTTATGAGTTAATGCTATCAAGACAGGTGCATAAAGGTCATTTAAAAACAGCAAGTTATTTTCCTGATCAATGATTCTTGTCAGAAACTTTTTTTAACACATCCTACATGTACATTGCTGTTACACCAATTTTTCTGCCGAAACTGCTGTCATCAAGAAGTTGCTGTCAATGCACAGTAGCTTTTTGCTGCCACAATCTAGACTGTAGTAAAATTAAAAAAAAAAAACAACCAACAAACAACCCTGAGTACTACTCCTGCTGCCTCCAGAAAAAAAAGAAAAAAAGATACAGCATTTCCACTTACTGTGGTCATGAGGTGCTCAGTGACAGCCGCTACCTCCTGCTGTTTCTGGAGGAGCAGTGGCATGCCCATCTCCAGAGCAGTGGCACCTCGTAACTGCACCTTATGAGCTGAATGGACGACCAGAGGAATGATCAGTTTTGCCCACCTCACAGCCTCTTCTCCCATCTGGGCTGGAGTTTGCTCCATTAAGCTAGATCCAAAAAGAAACAGAACTATTACAAGTCTCCAATAGACATACTGCTTAGACACTCTAATATAATAATAGTATCACCAATAAATGCTCCAATCCAACATATGATCTACAGGAAACCATTCTAAAATTTTTTATTTTTTTATTTTTCTAAACAATTGTATTTTGATAGTTCACTTAAAACCGCAATGCTGAAATGTTATTTCAGATAAACCTCTCCAAAAGCAGAACAGACTGACATTTACAGTTGTCCTTTCCATTCTGCCACAACTTTCTGGGCAAACGAGCTGAACTGAGAGCCTGAAGGAAACACACCATCACTGCATTATCAGTGACCAAGTACAAAGTTTGCACATTAACCATCCCTTGTGTGTTCTTAGCAGTCCAGACCAGCTCCAACAGGCCACGTGTGCTGAAAACAATATATGCCTGCTTTTAAAAAACAACTCAAACCCTGAAGCAGCACAGGTTTGCACAGACTCAATGGACATTAGCCTAGTCGAGTGTTCTTACCTTATCACTCTATTCCTGAGCTGTTAGAGCACAGTATGACACACAATTCCGGATGTTTACACCATCCCACGCAGAAGGCAAGGAGACTTTCAGAAATGGAAGTACCCAGGTTATATTCAAACTGGCCTGTAGGACCAGCATGTCTCTAAGTCAGGGAATTTTGCTAGTGTCCTCTTTGGCACAGATATGTCAAATCCCCATCACCACAGCTATGAAGGGTCTGCTGCACTAAGGAAAACTGCTGCCTTTCAAGTAATTTTATGGAAGCCAGAGGACAAGCAATGTTGAAGAGAATGGTTTTCCATTACATCTGTCAGCAGCCTAACTTCTGAACAAGAGCATTGTCTTACCACTGTTGTCAATCAGCCTGAGACCCAGTACCCGTTTAAAGATTATTTTTGGGTACAACTCTTGCTCTTAAGGATAAACAAACACATATAAAATTATTTTTTATAGATATACACACTTATAAAATGAAAGAAACCATTTAATAAAAGGCCTAGTTTTCCAGAAACAATTGTCTACTGAATCTCAGATTTGCAAAAGAGAAATTAGCATACAATTAGCCAAATGCAAAAAGTTGCTAAATACTAAGTAAATTATACTATTCAACTTCTCTGCTACAGAAAACAGATGTACTAGAATAGAGGTAAAATAAGCAAATAATTACTGCTTCAACTATTGCACTTTAAAATGGATTTGCAGTTCAAAACAGATGCAAAGTGTTTAGAGAATATTTAAATAAGAGTAAAGATATAAGCTCAACATATTATCTAATAAAGAAATTAAATTAATAATAAGTATTAATACTAACTAAAGATAAAATTTGACTATTCTAGCACTGCTGACCAAAACAACACATTCTTGGTATTGGTCCTAAGAAGTACCCTCATCAGTGTTAAGAGAAACACCGCAGTAAAATTTGTAAAGCGTGGTGCTTTTTTAAATTGAGAGACATTTTTAAATAAAAACCCATATAATGGCTGAGAATTTCTCAACCGGGTAGATTCTGAAAACAAAAGCTAGAATGTAAAAATTAAATTTCATTAAAAATGAAAGCAATAAAAGTTTATCTGAATATTGACTATTTTCTGTGTCAGAACCAATTGTCATATTATCATTAACGGAATATTTTCAAAACGAAGTGGTTCAGGAGAACTACTGGCAAAGAGACAGAGATGGTAGGTCGCACCATTTCACTCTGTTCTTTCTACTGACAGTAATGCAGAACATTGTGGGAAAACAGCCTTGAATATATCGAACAACTTAAAGAGCTTTCAAAAACACTCTTCAGAATACTTCGTGACACTAAGATTTTATTTCAATAGTTTACAAAAAAAACCCAAGCATCTATTTTTAAAAAAAAAATTGCAGTGCATGTACCGTATAATAACATTTAGTGCTTCGTATTCAACCACCATAGACTGTACATCTCCTTTAGTAAGTATCGTTTCCAGGGTAGAAATAATACTGGACACCTGAGGAAATAAGAGGACAACATTAGAATGAGCACCTAAATACAAGTATTTCCACGAGGAGCTGGAATTATGAAGTTTTGTTTCCCAGGACTGTGCCCTGTGATTGGATTACACTCGGTCTAGTTCTAACATTAGACTAAACTGAGCAAGTTAGAGCAAGTCTGACAAAACTGGAGTATTCACACCATTTCTCCCCTACGCTGCTCCCCTATTCTAACAGAATTGCTCACATTGCAGCTTCTCCCTCAAGAGAAGCAATAATTTGTTGGGTCCTTCCCCTCTGTAGCTGCCCTTACAATTTTTCCAAGAACTTAGGCCCTATACTTGGCCGGCAAATTTGATGGAAAACGGTCTTCAGATTCAAAAGCTACTGAGTGGTGACCAAGAGACTGCACAAGCCTCATCTCCCTGGGAAATCAGGCCATGCGCAAAGAAAAGCAAAGACACTTACCTCCTTTTTAACAATTTCAGATGGAAACGCCTGCTTAGAGATCACCCAAAGTGCCCGAGTGCGAGTGTTTTTGTCTGAAGTTTTTACAGCAACACTGTTCACTGTTGAAAGCAAGTCTCGTATTTCAGTTGCTGAAAACAGAATGCACAGCACTCAAATTCTGTTCAGGCATTTCTAATCAGCTTCTTAGCAAGTTTTGGTTCATTTTGCTCAGTTAACATTATTAAAGATCCATTCAACTAGAAGTTGTTTTAAACTGAAAGAGGATAGATTTAAATTAGATATTAGGAAGAAATTCTTGACAGGCAGGGTGGTGAGACACTGGCCCAGGTTGCCCAGAGCAGCTGTGGCTGCCCCATCCCTGGAGGTGTTCAAGGCCAGGTTGGACGGGGCTTGGAGCAACCTGGGCTGGTGGGAGGTGTCCCTGCCCATGACAGGGGGGTTGGAACTAGATGATCTTCAAGGTCCCTTCCAACTCTAAGCATTCTATAATTCTATGAAATCCCAATGGACTTGGTTTAATGTCTTAAACATTACTTTTTGGCAATGTTTGGNATGATCTTCAAGGTCCCTTCCAACTCTAAGCATTCTATGATTCTATGAAATCCCAATGGACGTGGTTTAATGTCTTAAACATTACTTTTTGGCAATGTTTGAAAATTTCTCTCAAAATAAACTAGCAAAAAAGCTCAAAATGTATTAATATACAGATACTATTAATGTAGTACATCTGTATTATCTTTACAAGGAACCACAAAACCATAAAATTAGAAGACAATTTTGCCTAAAAACACTAGAGCTAAACATTAAATATCTAATTATTCAAAATTCTTGGATTTCCAGTGAATCTAGCAGCACGTTGTTGGGTCAATTTCACTGCAATAGTGACATACATAAATTCATCTCAGGGTCTGCAAGAGGCTTTATTACTAAAGAGGGTGGCAAATCTGTGGCTGAGGTAACAGCAAGCTTATTACACAAAAAAGAATAAGGCTAACATAGGACTTACATGCAACCAGGAAGACAGACGGAGAAGTCCTGCATGCCTTTAAAATTCAAAGCTAATGAAGCCTGATTTCCTACAAATTTGGGCTTCGTAGGTAAACAATCTCAATATCAGAGAAACGTAAACTCACATACACTCCTTTCCTCAATCAAGAGTACCAAAGTATGCTTTTTGCCCCCTCTCCCCAACGCTCCACTGTTTTCAGGACTTTATTTCTGAAGCCTGACATTCTCTAACAAAATTGAATGTCATTTATCAACTGGTTAAAAAAAAGTTATGGGGGAAAGGAAAGGGACCACACAGACATCATAACAGATGCCTCATTCCCATAGGAAATCGGGCTACATTATGCATAATGGGAAAGTAAGTCACACTGAAAAATTGAGTAGAAGAACTGAAAGAATCAATTTCAATAAACAGAATGGCAGTCACATGAAAAAAATGCTCTCTGCACATCCACATATATGATTTTATTCAGCCTTGCCCGAGGTTAAGTTTCTCTCTAACAAAGGTCATTCCAGAACATTTGCCTAAGAGTATTTAACACTCCTCAGAAGAAAAAGAAAGAATAATTGACAGTATGCCATTCATTATTACCATTTGAAGAGTCACTATAGACTGTGGCACCATCGAGGCACCACACAACAGCCAAATCACAATACATTTCCTTCTGTGCCCACGGAAGGCAACCTTAGCTTAACCACCTTCCACCACCACACAACCTATCTGACACACACACACAGACAGCTGACACTGAGCAGCTTCTGATCATGTTATTGCAACGGGACATGCCTGACCCCTGGAACATGTAACAGGTACCTCCCGAGGACCAGCCAACTTGGACATGAGCTCTCCCCTATTAACAAAATCCAGTTTTTTTACCTTGATGCAGAGCCTCAAGTGCTCAGCAACTAAACCTTTTGTTAAAGGTATTTGGCACTTTCTAGGAATGTAGGCCATACGATTTTGGATTACTTTAAATTAGTTTAATATCAATTATTTACCAGCACAATATTTGGGGTTGGACTAGATGACCTTTAAAGGTCCCCTCCAAACCAAACCATTCTATGATTTAATGTAACGACCAGGAATCACCAGATCAAGGCTGGAAAACACCGAAAAGCACTACTACGCATACCCAAATTCCACAAACAAAAAAGCATTCTTCATTCTTTTTCCACCTGTCTGTATTTTTTTTATTACTAATTCCACAAAACTAATTACAGTACCAAACTGCTAAAAAAGCATTTAGTGAAACTAAAAGTTAGTAAAACAGTATAACAGCATGAAAAAATCTTTTTTTTGTACAAGACAGAATTAGTCAACTAATCACACTGCTCATAGTAGAGACAAAACCACTGCACCACTTGGGAACTGTAAACTTTGTCAAAATTAAAGTATACACTAACAAAGACATAAAGAAAGAACTCAGATATACATATACATACACATATTACCAGCATCCACACTGATTTGCTTACCAGATAATTCAGATGTAATATTTGAATGAAAAACGCAGAATCCTAATGCCTGTAATGCTGCATTACTTAGCTCTGAGTTTTGACTAGAAATGTGTGCCTGAAAAAAAACATATACATAAAAGTCTCAGTTTACAGAAGTAGCTGTGAAGTATTGTCTTGGTACCAACACTTCTGCTTAATGAAGCAAGAGCTGTCAAAAGCAAACACGATGAAAAATGCACCCATGTAGGAAACCCTTCCTGATTACGCACTCCAAATCAATAAAACAATTTGAGGTTCTGAAGACATTTTTGCTCTCTGTCATTTAGACATCTTTACTGAATTAAGTTCTAAACATCCAAAGTTCTTTACTCCTTGTAATGTACTTGCTATGTACTATCACTTCATTCTCCAGTTGTTTTTAAACATCTAAAACAGACAGGAAAAAAAAGATGGCTAAGAATAGTCTTTACATTAACCTTCAAAAAAAAATTTGGCATCTACTGCATATTCCAATTCCCCGAAGTGTTTCTAAAGGGAGGCAGAACACACTGTATCTTTTCTGGCTGAAAGCTCAGATTTGACTGCGTAACACCACCTTAACACATCCAAGACCCTGTACTTTATCGTTTCTGTTTTAATGTATAGTAACATGGAAGATACAGTCTTCCAACAAACCCTTACTGCTATGTCACTAGCTTGAACTCTTATTAAATGAATTGGAATTCAGGCCTTAAAATGGCCACTGACCTTGACCACCTAACCATACCTTTGTTCGCTGAAGTGCAGAAAATTGAATGGGAAAGACATACCTTAAACACTTTGCAAAGTTGAGGAAAGTGTCTTCTGACATCTGCAATGAATTCTTTGCCTTCCTCACCCGTCAAGCGACTTTAAGGAG
>RSEF01000007.1:39655375-39679512 GCA_003993805.1 Himantopus leucocephalus | reverse complement strand
AGGGCTGCTCTCCATCCATTCTCTGCCCAGCCTGGGTTTGTGCCTGGGATTGCCCCAACGCACGTGCAGGACCTTGCCCTTGGCCTTGATGAACTTCATGAGGCTGGCATGGGTCCACCTCTCAAGGCAAGTTATTTATTGGTGACTGGAAAATAATCTCTAAACGTCCCAGAGCTGCTCAGCAGTTAGAGTGGAGCTCCAGCTCCGCAGAAACCTGCCAGCATAAACCTGACATGCCTTCAGACCTGAATATGTTGGTCAGCGCTGTGGAATGTGTACCCACAGCCATTTCCAGTTGGTTTTTTTGATCTCTGAGTAGGTGCAAGATTTCCGAATGGCGGGGAAAAGTGAGTGAAACAGATAGCGCTTGTGGTCTTTGCTCCCGGCCATGGCTGCAGCACCACGCGCTGCCCAACATCCACTGCCATTGTCTCCGGGTGGGAGACGTTAATGCCTGGCAGTGCACGCTATATCCCACCTCGCTGTAAAGCCACTGAGAGGGGACAAGTGACAGATGAGTGGTGAATTACTTCAGGGCGTTTGTGGGTGTAATATGAAATAACAGCAGTGGCCACAAATCTGAAGTGTGGAGAAACCCGTTTTCTCAGGGACAGAGATAGGCCTGAGCAGTAACGTTAATGGCTGAGGCTTTCTTAGTCACCCGCAGGGCTTCGTAGTGGTGTTGGAGATGCTTGGCAGGAGTGCCTGTCCTGGAAAGAATGTCCTCCCCAAACAGCATCACCCCTCTGGCTCCATGGGCCTTCCCAGACAGGCAGATATTCCCTGTACACCCCTTGGTTCTGATCCATACCAGTTCACAACCTGTTGCTTCTCAATTAAAGAAACAACAAAAAAACTCCCAAACCAATGAAAAAACTACTCTAGGTCATAAACAAAATGTTAACTGTTCTCTTCACACGTTTTCCTTACTAACAAACACTTTCGCTCATCTTGCAGAACTGGAATGACGTTTTATAACAGGAGGATGTGAACAGGTGTAGTCAGTCCACCCAGTGGCAGGATTAAAAAGCACCAGTAGATTTTAGGTGCGGCTTGATCCCATTCAACCCAGTGATAAGAACTTTGTTTCCTGGCGCTCACAGGAAATAATAGCGTTATATAAAGCATTAATAAAGTCTTGGAAATGACAGGGAGAGAAGCTGCAGCGCAAGCTGCAACATTGTTTTCCAGTGCGGCTGGGAAGCAGGATCAATATTCCCAGTGAANATTATATAAAGCATTAATAAAGTCTTGGAAATGACCGGGAGAGAAACTGCAGCGCAAGCTGCAACATCGTTTTCCAGTGCGGCTGGGAAGCAGGATCAATATTCCCAGTGAAATTACAACAATAAAAGCTCAAAGACGAAATAAATTTAAAGAACCGAAAATTAGAATAAATAAAGCAAAGATGGGTCTTACTAGCTTAACATTCTCCTCCTCCTGTGCAAAACTCTGTCTGAGGAATTCACAATGCTCCAAATAAAAAAATAATTCACAGGAAGATTCTCAGTGGGCATTAGACTTCAGCAGATCTGGCGTCAGGAAAACATTCAGAGCAAAAGACACTCTTAAAACTTATTTACTGCTTTAAATCAAGAAAAATGCTTCAAAGTCTGAAAAATTCTCGAGAAATGAAAATAATTCATTGGCAACTCAGGACACGATTAAAACAGAGGTAGCTTTAATGCTGCTTCAGACTGAGGAATTTAAACTGAAGTTAAAAACATATGGAGAAGGATTTATGTTCATCAATTCAAAATAGTACAGTCTTCTTAAAACCCGTGTAAACAACATACAGCATCTCGACAGTATCTTCTGAACGGATTTGCCATCACTCGGTTAGCAATTCCTTCTGGTGCTTCATCTCACCAGTTTTATTACCATTACTAAGTCTTTCGTTTGATTCTTTACTAAGTGAAATCAGAGAAGTAAAAGGACTTGAACATCTCTTCTCTGGATGAGGAAACCCTGACAAAATTCATTGAGTAGTTTCTGAGTCATCTCACAACAGAATTATGATGATAATATAATTGATTCTGTGCTGTTCATGCTGCTTCCCAGTCTTCTGACTTCAGACAATTACATGGGTGGCTGCTAGGCCATCCACAAGATGAATTTATGTATCTTAAAAATAAGCTTACTCTAAAGGAAAATAAGGATAGAACAGCATATTACATTTAAAAATAATTGAAATGGTCCCACAAAAAGTCTGTTCAAATAGTGCAAGAAATGAGGAGAAGGAGCAGTTAATATAGAAAAATAATTTTTAAATCTTTGGTAACAGTGAGTTCTTCAGATTTTTACAGTACTTGTAATGTAAAAATAGTCTTCTATTATTCATGTAAGTATATTTTATAATTTATTTCCTAGTAGACTTTATTAACAAAACTTACATAAAAGCAGAAAATAAGAAGTCAGAAAGATATGAAGAAAATGTCTTATCTGAAGAAACAGGTATCTGAATTGGTTTCTAAAACATTTTCTTAATGAGTGTACCTGGTTACTCTGCTCACATAATACCAAATTTCCCGGATAAGAAGTTTGTTTTTCCTTGGGATGTTGTATTCTTTCCATCACTTGACTTTGAGGGCGTGTCCATAGTAATATATCTAATTTGAAAACCACCAGCAGTCACTGAGGCATCTGTTAAAAACTTCAAGGTCATAACATTGCCTGGGATGAGAAAAAGAAAACCAAAGGTTACGTTTTGGGGTGCCATATTTCAGAGTTATTTTTAAAGTCCTCTTTCTTGCTTGCTTCTGAGATCTTTAGAGCAATCCACCTGTTCTGTCTACTTCCCAGCTGTGGCCTGGGAGGATTCTAGTTCCATCGGCCCCATGGAAAACCAGGCAGATTTTCATCAGTTTTCTTTGTTTACAGAGCCCAGAAGTTGATAAAGTTTTGCTGTACCCAGTGCTTTCTGCAAAGCATTTCCCGTTCTTTAAAGTGCTGCTCTGCTTCACTCCACCTGTGAAATGTCACGCTCCATGTGTGAGCTACATGCGGCATAGAGCCTCATGGTGACAGAGGGGCAAGGCTGCTACATCACTGCCCCATGAGTGTCATCTGCTCGTCTCCACCAGGCCTGTGTAAATGGGGAGATCAGGGATGGCACAATTCAACTTTGCTGTTCTCTTTCTGCTGATTGCAGCTGTGGCTGGAGCGTGGTAATGTGACTTTCTGCGGAGATGATCCATACACTGTCTCAGGGAACGTGGCTGCTTCCCTGCACGGGTAGCTGATGTGACATCTGCGCTACAGCGACTTTGCAACACTTGAGCAAAGAGAGGTACAAGTGGTTTTGATTGACATGTAATCAGACCTCGACCTGCTTTTTAAACATACACACAGGATAATGTCTATAACTGGCTTTGGAACTGTTCTTGCAATCCTTGCTCTTGAAATGGGAAAAATTGGCGCATGAAGATTGTGTGCATAGGTAGGGCTCAGTTACCGATTGCAGATCTGCTATATGAAAACTCAGCGTGTGTAGGTGTACTACCTCTGTAAGGCCAGCAGGATGCATCCTGGTTATCTGCTAACTGGACTTTTTTTTCTTTTCTGTTTATTTAGAATTGCATTGATGCAAGAGCACGCTGGTAGTTTTGAAGAGCAGTTTATGACATGAAGCAGAGATTGTGTCTTTGGCCATCTTAACCATATATTATTAGAAAGTAGGGAAAAAAGGTGATTTGGGCTGATTTTTTTTAACCATGAAGAGTGCAAATATATTACCTGTGCTAATGATATCATCTGGCAACTCATCTCCACAAAACCTGGAAAAAAATATAAATGGTCATGACTAAACCACCCAGAAAATATGCCATACCCGCGCTATACAGGGACCTGCAAGGAACGGTGGCTCGCAGGCTGTACCCTCCTCCGGAGCTGCGGCTCCTGGGGCTAAATTGGTTATAGGTATGCAGTGTATGTGATTCTCTGCTATATGTTAAAGCAATTGCCTAAAGAATTTTTGTCATTATTCTATAGTAAGGTTTGGGGGGCGGGGGGATAATGCAGGAAACATTTTTCAATATATGCAGGAAGTAAATGATGCAAAACAAGAAAAAGAGCAATTTGACAAGACATTAAGGAAAAGAACAATGGCCCAAGGCTAAGAAAGGAAGAACATTGTCAAATTTATCTGTAAAGACAAAACAAATGGACTATATCCTTGCTTTGCTCTACATGATTTGTAGAGATGATGTGAAAAGTGGCAGGAACTGGGAAGTGTTTTTATCACTTTTTCTGGTTTACTGGAAAATTGAGGTACTTCATACCAAAATATGACTGCTAAAGGACAAGCAAAAAGATGACATTGAAGAAAAGAAAGTGAGAAATAAACAAAGAGGGAAACTAAATCTAGTAAGAGAGGTGATATATAACACTTGTTCTGTTCTGATTTTGTTAGAAAATATTATACTTCTGAAGCAAACAGTAATTTAAATTAAATACATTTTTGCTAACAGTTTAACACCCCACCTCCCTCCTTTCAATTAAAGCAAATATAAAATACTGTTTGAGATTGCTAGGAGTTCTTCCTGTAAAATGACAGAGAATTAAGATATGCAGCTAACTAAAAAGTCTTGCAGCTTTCTTTCATGTAATGTAACAAAGCAGAAAGGGGCAAAGCACAATTCTCTGAAACACTTTACAGGCCTGTGTTAATGACAGGAAAGTAAATTGCCAGGAACGATACAGAGGTGGTAATTGGATAAGGCAATACAGTATTCTTCTGAAGCAATGTTCTGGAGAAAAAAGTTAAATCATTTGATTGTTTGCATATTAAAGCTGGAATTGCTTTACCTGCCCACAAAGCCATTGATATCATCATAGCTATCATAGATTTCCAAGAAATCAGCCATACAAGCAGTGTCATCTTCAACATCAAACTCTAGAAACTGTAGATGAATACGTTGTCCATACTTTACTCTAATATGCCAGTAGCAAATTTGATCATTTTCATACTCATTTGGGTAGCCCGGTGACTTAAAAACATGTTTTGAATCTGTGAAGACTCCACCACATTCTTTTCCTAAGAGAAAAATAAAATCAGAGTTTAAGTATTCATTCTGGATATGGCTATGGTTTAAATCTTTGTGCACTTTGACCCAGTAGATCCGCAGAAAATCACATAGGAACACCCAGCGTGATAGCACTTTTCATATATTTAAGCACTCAGCATTCACAAGAGATGTCAGTCATTGATAGCTTTTGGGAGTGGGTATTTTGGAAACAAGAGGCATGATCCAAAACTCACTGAATTCAGAGGAAAAGCTTTCATTGACTTCAGTGGACTTTGGGCCAGAGCTAAGTGTTTTATGTAAAAGGCATTTGAGGTTTCTGGCTATGTCAAACTGTAAGCTTTACAGCTGTACTTGCAAGTCACCCCGGCATTCAGTTTCATCCTTTCTTCTTCAAACACCTCTTGAAAGTGTCTTCCTCAAGAAAACTTACAAAGGCTAGTGAACACGCACATTGCATTGTACTCCTGTTGTTGCTGCAGCTCTTCACTCCCTTTGGAATGTCTCCTTTGGGATGAACACTCATTCTGGTTTGATTCAGTGGCCATTTGAACTTTACCAGCTCCCTGACAGTGGGACAAACAAATTTGGGGACCTCACATGGCCCGATTTTAGGATTTGTCATAGTTGCCTGAGTTCATACCTGGGGAAGAGGGAGGTACTTTCTAAGGGTGATTCAGGGCTCCTGAGTTTGGAGCCTTAAGCTGGATAGTGTGATAAACCCTCTTAGACTGTACATTGTCCACGAGTCCTGTACTTTTCAGCTCCAGATCATTGCTAGGTTGGATGTAGATTTCAAAAACGAAAACAGTTCCACAAGTTCCTTGTGACATCTTTAGCATCCTAGAGAAGAGCACAGGCTCAATTCAATCAGAGATTTGTCTTTGTTCCCTCAGGCTGCTTGTCTCCCACCTGCAAGCAGACAACTCCGCCAGGCTTTGTAGCAGACTGTCCATCAAGCATGAATACATATCCTTTGTGGGGGTGACTCAGGCTGCTGAGCGTTGGCAGTTCTGGTTTCCTTTTGTCCTCTGACCAAACAGTGCATTTGGAAAGTAACTACCCCTCAGCCCAGAGGATGGGGCTGACAAAGGAGAAAGTCGGGCTGACAGCTTACATGCAGTAATAATGAATGCAGTAGTCTCTCTTGCAGTTCTCTTTGTATGCTGAACATCTGTGAATGTCCCCCGCCCCACAGAGCTATTTGATTAACAACTGCCCCGCTAACATAAACAAGCTCAAGCCCTCTGAGCACAAACAAAATGTGCACAGCTGTAATGACGTCACGGACAACTCCAAATTTTGGCTCTGCCAGGCAGGGTAGTACACTTGGAGTAGTAGGAGAGCCAAGCGGTGCACAAAGTTAAGCTTCGCTTTTCTTGGTGCCTACTTTTTCTGTCTTCCCTGCTATATAAAGTGGTATCAAGCTAAACTGAAACAGCGGCCATGTCAATATTTCAGTCATCTGCAGTGTAGTGAACGAAGGGGAATGGAGAGATGTCCCGTATCTGGTGGAGTCGCGTCAATCATGTTTGAACCGTGTCTCCAGATCTGCTTTGGAGATCCACTTTTCTCCATCTAGTCACACGTGCACACACGCACACACACACAGAACTGCTGGATCTGTCAGGTGTTTCAGTCCCAGACACGGCATGCATTTTCGAAAGTTGTTCTATCTCAGGCACAAGAAAGAAGGAATAAGGGTTAACACTAATTTTAGCCTGTTTACAGGCAAATTATCTGAAAAATGGTTCCCATCTTAAACAACTCAGATCAGTTATTTAAATGAAATTGTAGGCTAAATGTGAGCACTCTTATAGAAAACGAGACATTCACACATCACTTTGGAAATATTACTTACCTTTTTAATCAACAACAGCCTATCACTACATTTTTATTTCTGAAAGGACTTTGCTTAGGCCCAGTTATATACGGTACAACGCAGTGCAGAGACACGGAGTGCTGAGCAAGCCAGATCAGCTATAGGTAACAGCAGAGGGGGCTTGGTGCAAGGCTCCAAATAAATTTGTATCAATATGTCCCCCTTCTCAGACAGCGTATTTATGGTACTGAAGCTAACTCATGCAGAGCCGGCGTGCCTTTGAGCAGCCAGATAGCATGGCGTGTGGTCATAATCTTAGACCCGAAGAGCAATGGGTTGTTTTTAAACACACCGTTAGGGTTGTAGCAGTAGGCATCCCATCTCTCGCTTCTGTTGAGGCGAATCCCGTAATCAACAATACCAGTTTTTCCAAAGCCACAGTTGGCTCCGGCTTTCACTATGGGATAACCGACTCTGCCCTTTGCCATCCAGCCAGCAGCACACACATGGAAACCTGCAACAGGCACAAAATGCGACTTGGATGAGATAAATCAGTCCTAGGCAAGGCGATCTGCTTTTTATTCAAGTAAGTAAAGTCTTACTCAAGCTGATCAATGACTTAGGGGTAATTGGCCCAACAGAAATTGAACTACAGGAAAGAACAGTGCTTTGAGAGGATAATTTTGAACACAGAATATTAAAATTGCATTGTGTTCTCCATAATATGATTAGTAGTTCTTCATTTGAAAACAAAAATCAAATGCAGATGGACTATACATTTTCCCGTGTAGTGAGTTTTAAGTGCTGTACCAGCATTTATAATCAAATTATATATTGGATGAGTTATATAAATGTGTTCTTTGTTTCCCTTTTGAAGTCATACAAGTTTGCTCAATCATATCTCATGAGTTTGCATCATTAAGTTCTGAGAGCGAATAAAACACTACATACAAAAGACAGCTAAGAAAACAAAGTTTTTACTTAAAATACTTTCAATTTAAATTTAAATACCTGAAATGCCTCAAGTATTTCTTGCTAAACAAAACAATCCTGTTAATGCATTTTGTGGCTGAGAACTTAAAAACAATAGCCAAAGAATGCAATGTTATTTACTGTCTGATAGAGACCAATTCAATGTTTTCACCAAGACGAACTGGAACATATTTGTGGCGCCCTCAGACTATGAGCTACTCAGAAGAGACAAAAGTACCCTTTTTACATGTGTGCTGGTGCTGAGAGCCAGCTTCTGACTCAACGGCGTAGCCTGCAAATTTCTAGAGTGGAGGATATTTTCCATTGTTTTCCCAATGTTCTGAATGAATTAATAATTTCTTATTAGGAATCAGACAGAAATACAGTAGAGCCCTCACTCAGCTCTGCTTTTCACTCCCTCACTCTCTCTCAGAGCAAATATGGCTGGAATAAACATTATGACGACATCTTGACTGATGAGATGAAAAATAGCAATGCTCATTTATTATAGAAGCTCCCTGGGGACAAACGCCTTCCCCTGCAGCCCCCAGGTGCTGTGGCTAGGGAGGTACCATCGCTTCCCAGCTCAGCTAAACGGCTCTCTGCTGGGGGCTGCTGGTTCCGGGACTGTGCTGCACCCAGAGCTCAGGGGGATGCGTAGCACTGTGTGCAGATGTTATCCCCGACAGCTCTGTAGGTAGCGCAGTCATGCTCTGTTACTGAGGGGGGAAATTGCATGTGACTTGGGCAAAAATCCAGGGAGTTTACAAGTCTCTCAGTCCCAGAGTTCATAACATGCATGAAAATACAAGACTGGCAACATTAGGAATAAGCAAACAGCCATGATTTTTTTCGAACCTATTTTTCTTGCCGCCTCCAGCTGCTGATACGTGGCTAGATGTCCTCCCTCGTATTCACAGACTGCTTTTGCTTCTGCATAGGTGAGCTGGTACTTCCCAGAGCGTGACTCCCTGTGATACACTCCAGCTGCTCGTTCTGTGGGACCAAAGCAATGAATGATTTCAGTATTGTACCCCAGCTGGCCCACCCCCTGGGGTGCTCTCACTGCCTCCAGCAGTTTCCCCGAGACCTGCACTTTGGGCTACTGGCCAGGTGAGACGAGAAACAAAATGTTCAGCTAGTGGCTGTGCCACTTTGAAAGCGTCAGGAAAATATGTCCCTCCCAACCCACAGACATGTTTTTGCAACCCAAAGGTATGTTTTTGTTTGGGAGAAGTTTTGAACAACAGAGCTAGTCAGAGCTTGGTGAGTTTTAGAACAACAGAAAATCAACAAACGCAGGGAAGGACTCCCCTAGGACTACTCAGAAGGCAGTAGTTATGGGAACGATCGGCTGGTGTCAGCATCACTAGTTCCGTGTATCCTATCTGACTCAGGGGAAGCTCCTTCTGGATAGCTATCACAGCACACTCTTGGATGTAACTTTAAGTGCCTTTGTAAGATGAATCAGAGCTTTGTTTTGAATCTCCAGAGAAGTTAAATCAGAGCTACTTGGACAGAGGAGAGGCAGAAACTGCAGGGAATAAAAATGTGAAATAAAAATATCTGAGCTTGTGTCACAAAGGGCAGGACCAGAACAATTGCTGGCTGACATTTTTGCTGCGCAGAAAATTAATACACTTTCTTCATTATTTTTTTCTTTACTGTTGCAAGTAAAATATAAAGCAGCTTTCCAGGGAAACCTAGAAACTGTCAGTACTACTAAAAGTTGTATAATCTTTTCATATTTCACTTGTCTGATGCCATATGTATGGAAATCTGTCTGAGAACCAATCTGCATACCTAATATGAATGGCATTTTTGTTTAGATGTTTCTTATATTTAGTATAATCTGAGAGAAATGGCTGTCTGTAGCTATCACTAGTCAACATGACTGAAAAAAGACGGAAAACGGGAAGCATTTTTTACAGTAGTTATTTGTACCATGGGAAAAAAAGAATGTCTTTTCTAGGGACATACTTAGAGTCAGTAGTTTTGGCTAGGTTAGGATATTTTTTTAAAAAACATGGTCACCACTGAATTGTGGTTAGCAATGGTGAGAACCCTTATTAGACAGAGAATGACGTTTGCCAATGTAGTTTTTGGACCCACAGTCACTGGCCTCGCGCCCAGTGAAGTAAATGATATTGCTGACAATAGTCTCAGAAGACTGAGAGCTGCTTTCTGTAACATCGCTGGGAATGCCACTGGCATGGGCATGGGATAACATATATGCCCTGGAAAAACCTTTCCGAAGAAGCCAGTTCCGTTGCGAAGAAAAGTCACAACTAACAGCTGTGGAATAATGGTATGCTATATTGGAAAAAAAAATATCTATTTTAGTTAAAAATGTATTCATAGGAAGGATTATTTTGCATTCACTCAATAGTCTGTCATGTCTAACCTGATAAATCCTCTCACTGCTTCTTTACAGTATCATTGTATTGGATTCATATGCCTGAATTGAAAATCTGAGTACTACAAAGAGTGCACCATTTAGCCTCACTGCGCACCCAGGGGACAACCCGGAACCGAGGTTACTGATCACTGCAGCTCACAGCAGATCACAAGGAAATTAACTGAAAGGTGAATTGAAAAACACAGACTGTAGTCCTTGGGGTTAGCTGAGCTGCCCCCCCTGCACCGAGCCAAAGAGGAAGGGGCAGCTGAATTCTAAGGTTTGGCACCTTTGCAAAGGTGACCAGTCAGAGCCAAAGCAAGAGCAGTATTAAAGCTTACTGTCAGTGATGTTTGCTGGTAAAAGCCCCCATCGCTCTGGTAGCCACCTTTGCAAGACCCACCCTGTTCCTTCCCTGGAACTGATGCTGGATGTACCACCAGGGATTTGTGGAGAATCGCCACTGCTCGGACTCATCACTCTTGGAGCTGACAGTAAAAAACTTACCATTTTTAGTTGTTCTCCTGACTTTTTCACATGGCAATATTGTTTTCAAATCTTATCCCTCAAAAGGCATCCACCCCCACTTACTGATGTTAAAATGTCCCTGTGGACAGGCATCACATTTTTCAGAATATTGCTGGAAAGATCTGCTCTCCGCAGTTCCTGCAAGGGCTGCTCTACCAACAGCAGCGCCACCGAGTCTTCCGGCAACGTCTTGGTGGGTGGCGTTACCCTGCTGAGAGCAATCACCAATCTGCATCTCTGTTACTCCGTTGTAACATGACAAAAGTAGCCTTTGGAAAGATAGACCACACACACGTACTCCACCGAACTTTGAGATTTGATGCTGGCTTGGTGCGTCACAGTTTAATGATACAGTATTCCCTAACAGTATATCCTAATTAACTGATCAGATCTTTCACAGGCATTTTTTTTCCCCTCCCTTTTAATTCCATTAGGGGCTGTGCAGAAAGATAAATTGCATCAGCAAAACCAGACCTAGGTCAAAGCATTGTACTTATTACCTATTAATATGCATGTACATATTTACGTGTCTGTATATGTATATACAAATATACACATATTGACAGTCATACCTGAACACACACACTATTAGTTTTTATGGAGGCGATATCCCGGCCATGCAGATAAACCTGCATGAAATTTTGTTTTTACTTGCAAGCACCAGCGCATGCCTACCAGTGTAAACGTATACTGTTCACAGAGCATGGGGCCAGCACTCCAGAGTACGACGTGTCGCAGCTTCAGCTTGGCACCTTCTCTCATGGGGGATTCTGCTTGAAAGCTGTTCTCTTTATCCGACCTGCCTGAAATCCCTTCCTGGACAACAGTGAGAACTTTCAGAAAAGTTCTTCCTTTCTTTGCCTGGAAACTTGCATATTGGGACTGTTCTCTCAGGGATTTCTCCACCCACTTTTCTTCTTTAGTTCTTACTCAAAAGATCATGGGTTACGTGGCTGACAGGACATTTTTCTTCCAACTCATATTTCTTAAAATCTCTCCTCAAAGTCCAGAGACAGCAGGATCCTGCAAGGACAGTGACCCTCTACTCACCCACAGCAGTAGGAGGTGGTAATATGTAGCCAATCTCTTCTGCACAAACACAGTAAGAATGAGATTTGGCCTAATACAGTTCCCCCAATATGCATGACACAAATACTAAATACCAAATAAAAATAAATATTTAATTTTTAAGCAGAGGATGGCCATGTAGAGTTACTGGCACGGACCTCTGCTAACGCACGCAGTCATACTCAGAGTACTGCACCAAACGGGGTAGGTATGGCCCCTAAACTGCACTGACACGCGGTGTGTGAACGGGGATGAAATTCGGAACACAAGAAGCGCAGCAGCTGTCCTGGGAAACCTACTTTGTGGTACTAAGAACTGGCACTCGAATAAATGTATGAGCATATTTGGGAAAGACCACTCCGATCCTCTCATCAGTTTACAATAAACCTTTCGTTATAATATGCTTGTGTCAAAAATGAGCAACAATAAAAATCCATTCACACAAGAAAGACACTAACAGGAAGGCAATACAGTCAGCTGCAGCAGCACTGCGTGCTTACTGAGGAAACAAAAGATGCTTTGTAACAAGAAAAAAGTAAAAGAAATGAGCATTTCTAGACTGGCATTAATTGAAGATTTCATATTCGTGCTAACAATTTGTTGAGGAAGAAAGGTAAAATGCAAAACTCTCATTTTCAATTTAGTCTTGATAGTGCTTTATCAGAAGAAGAGAAGATAAGCAAAGCTCAGCTGTCACTGGGCATTCCTAGCCTTTATTCAGGGGAGAGGGTCTTGCTTTAATGCTCCTGCATAGTGACTATGAGATTGGGGTTACTTGTTTTACTGTTCAAGTTACACTTTTTCTTTTTTTTAAATACAAAGACGCATAAATTGCATGGCTGTGATTTTGCCAGATTTTTCTTCATTTATATATAATGTCGCTGAATTCCATTGGTAATTCAATTAACTGCATTTTGAGGTTTGTTTCAATAATTGTACTGCTGTAGTTACACTAGATGGTGCATTTCTAAAGGAACTTCAACAGAGTCCTGGAGATAAGAAAGCATTTCAAAGTTGCGTACTGTGCTTCCAGATTTTGCATGTGTTTGTTTATTTACAGCAAGTCATCAGTTTTTACCCCATGGTTTGTTTTTATTTACTCTCATGGTAAATGCTAAAGGTGTAGCAAAACATAATTTTATTATGCATTCCAGTTAACACTCTGTTTCTTCATTTTAAAGAAATAGAATCTTTTTCTTCAAATTGACTTCAATTCATAAAACTGCTGAAATGATCACTGTTACCACAAATTCACATTTATGTTATAGAAGCCCTTAAAGGCAACATCCAGGGTGGCTGGTTGCAGCAGTTGTGGATACGCCAATATTGGCAAATAAAACACCCAGGACCCATTCTCTGGCCATGAGTGCAAGTGGCATGGTGTGTGCCTGAGCTCTCTTCCCCAGCGTCGGGGTGGTCTCATCCAGGGACAGTCTGTGGCCCAGCTCTCCCAGGCCCTGCACTGGAGTACTCTCTAGAAGTCCACTGGCTGGCTGAGAGCAAAACTGTGTCAGGGAGCGCGAGAATGGTTAAACCACAGACAGAGCGTGCGCATGGCCATGTACTCATCACTTGTGCGGGGACGGTCTGCACCAGCTACAGAAAAAGAGGGGCCTGACTCAGCAAGCCCCTTTGCTCAGTGCTGCGACCACGTCCCTTCTGTATGAGAATACCCATCACAGCCTGTACCAAATTCAGCTTCTCTGCCCCTGCTATCAGGGCTTAACACAGCCTCAATCCTACTTATCTTCTGTGTCTCTTTCCTGTTATTCCAGCCACGAATACAAACTTCACTTGTTTCTCACACAAACCTCTTCTCTGTCATCATTTTTTTGAATCGCAGCCCCTTGAGGTGGTGCATGAAACTGCCAAGCTGTCCTCCCTCAGCTCTCCCCAACCTGAGCACTTTCAGCAACTATGGGACACAGCAGGCACGTTCCAAGTTTAGAAGGAAAGAGAAGTCATTAAAACCGTGCAGTCAAATGGAAAACAATATAGATCACTTCTCCTTCTCATTTATGTTCCTGTTAGTTTACATGGCCCTCTGAGAAGGGACCGGAGTCACGTGGTTGCTGCACCAGCTAATAGAGCGTGGCCCCAATCCCTCATGAAACATCTAAGCTCAACAGAAACACGCACCGGCTACAGGAGTGCCTTAGAATCCTTAAAGAAATACACAACATTCTAGAGAGGATCAAGGAGTTTGTAAATATCTGTCTACAAATGGAAGCACTCAGTGCATGTTTTTGTTTTGGCATCCTTTATGTGACTATATTCTGAATATCTTTTTCTGTTGTATTGGATAACTCTAAAGATCTAAAAAGAACTCTAAGAGCTATTTAAACCCACTTGAAGTGTAAGAAACAATTCCCACAGCATTTTCTATAGCCCTTTTGGAATCTTCTCTCCACTGTTTAATGATGTGAACAAACCAATGGCCAAAACATACACATTTCTATACTTTCCTAGAAACCTAGGAAATATTATCGCTATTATTTCCAGATCATTTAGTTTCATATGTAGGACCCCAGGCATCTGAAGTATGTTCATGCAGAAAGTAATTCATTCCTTTGGAAAATGTTTCTTTTCATACTCGTTTTCCTTCATTAGAAACAACTACTCTTTAACGCTGTTTTCACTTTACCTCATGCTGTAGGACAATACATTCAGATGAAATATTCCGTAACTACTTCTCCCCTCACTTCAGAGAAATAGTAAAAATAGTAAGCTCCTAAGGACAAAACTTACAGTCACTACTCAGTTAAAATGGCAAAATAACCAAAGGATTTTGCTAACATTAATGCATGGCTCAATTTTGTACCGCTAGGTGCTCATTGTTATACTGTTAGGCAAACACAGTGACTTTTGCAGCAAAACATTCATGATTAAATTATTTCTTACCTAACCAAATAGAGTTATGCAGCACTCCGTCCTTGAATCCCCATGCTTGAGCCTTGTCCCACAGCAGGGCAGAAAAGAAAATTAGTGCAATCATCTCTTCCGAACTATTAGGCTGTAAATATTCCCTGTTAAAACACTCAGGGTAACCTCTGCTAGCTGCTGGCTACATCCTATTGGAACATCTGGTAGCCAGATCTTAAATAGTGCTTTCAGCTGTGAGGTCAGCAAGCCTGCTCCAATTGTGCTTGCTGTAGTATTATTACACAATTAAATGTGATGTCTGCAGTCGTCCATGTGACTCACTTTTGGCTCTCTTGATTCCCAGCGTGTCCAAGAAACCATTCTATCCCTCACTACTGCAGCACACATGAACACTTTTCAAGCCAAAGTCTGTTCATTCTTCAGCACTCACTGTCTTCAAATTCCATAAAACAATAAAACTAATAACCAGTCTATCTGCTCATAGTGTTTCTAGTCACACCATTTACAGGACCGAAGAGAATCACACATACTACCTCTCACTCTCATTTAAGCACTCTGTTCTTTTGTATATAATTTGGATTTAATTTCACACTGACCCAATCAATGAATAAGTGCAAGGAGGATATTTTGCATTGGCTTTTTGAATTCAGTTTCGTTACATGGAATCTGTAATTGCAAGACGAACTCCCAGATCATCATAAAACTGCAAGTGTCAAAAACAGATGCTCTTTGTTCTGCAAGTGGGAAATAAAGCTAAAATCTTCCCCCTCCAAACCACAGTTTAAAATCTGATTCATAGCGTGACAGCTGTCTGCCTGTCTTCCCTTCTGGCTGAAAGTGAATACTGCAGCTGCTCCTTGTGGATGAGTGGGAGAGTAGAAAGGGGGAAAGATGAGAGTATGGAAAATGGTCTGGTGCTCCACACTCCTGAGCAGCCATTGGAAGACGCTGCTCTCCAGTTCTGATAGCATTCATAACTTCTGAGTCAGGAGCTATAGAAAAAGTTGTGCTCATGACCACGAACACAATCAAATTAAAATAAATGAAAAGGAAAGGGTGGAGGACTCTGTGCCTACTCAAAAAATATTTTACATAGATGACTTGTACCAATGAGGAAGATAGTCTTCATCAAGCCAGTCTTAATATAAAGTGATGAAAGCCTAGCTACCCTGTATGGACAGACACACATGCGTATTCCTCCCACCTACAACTAGACAGATGCTGAAGGGGAGAGCTGTGGGGAAACGGAGTTGAGAGAGCCCCTTTCCTCTGCATCAGAGTAGCAAGGCACCTTCCACCAAAATACCGATGTCTTGACCTGTCACTCTTCAGCACTACTGACAAGAGCAAACCCATTCTTCCAATAAAGTTCACCTGTAGTAAATTCCTGCTGCGCACGCCTATGCCTTACCCATTTGAGTTTGGACCTGTGGTGTGCAGCAGTAGGTGTTCAATGTATACATGTCTTCTCGCTCCCGACAAAGCTCATGTGCACTCTGATGTCAAGGCCTGGCACTGGGACTTTCCGCTCAGGTATCCCAGAAAGCTGATGACAGCCCGCTGGCTCCCTCTGACCAGCCTGGGACATTCAGGGCTTAGTGGCTTATTGTCCTCTTTCCTGCCATGCTAGTGAGCTACCACACAGCGGGATGCTGGCACCAGGGATGTTGCCTGCCAGTTTGTTCACCAGTCTCTACCACACTGCTCGTCCACCATGCATTACAGCTCCTCTGTCAGCAAAACAAGAAAACACTGCAGAGACTTGCCTCATTGCATAGAGGTAGAAGCTCTACTCTGTTTCTTCTTTCTAGATACAAGGATTGGTGCTTTAGTTGTATGTGCTTTCTACTTTAATGGCCAACAGATAAGAGTCCAAGCTTTTTGAATGAGACCTAATTTAACATTATTCTGTGAAAGCACATTGGTAGAAGTCTGTTGCTTTCTAAACATCAGTATTCAAGACACGTATCCGAGGTTACCTGGGATATGAGTTGCGAAGATGGCAGAATAAACTTTTGGGGTGGTGGTGAATGGAGGAGATGGTGCTGAGTGCGTTGCTCTGGAGCATTCATTTCTCATTAGCTGAAGGAGACTGGCACTTAGCCTTTGCTTGTTTGGAGTTGTGACATAATCATGGTATCTTCCAGGAACCTAGAAACAATAAAGAGGCATGAGGGAAGGAATGGAAACCAAAGGAAAGTGGAAATTCAGCAGCTACATCATTCACTGGTAATCTAGAAAAGACAAATTACTGATTGAGAGGAATAGAATCCTTTTAGACTGACGTGAAGATTTCTCTTTCTGAAAGAAGTACGATGTGGATGTCTCTCTCTGCATGGGCCACCTTTTCTCTCTGCCATTCCATGCAAATTCCTCTGGATGACATTGCAACGTGAGTTGATAGCTTAATGATCTTATATGAGAGCCAGATGTCTACACCACAGGGGATTGTTCTGTTCTGTGCTAGGCGGGTGCCAATCCCACAAGATCACAAGAATGAGTTAGTAGTGACTAACTTATAAAAGCAAGGAGTGGATACCAACTTGGAGATGATTTGTAATAGACTACCATACTGAAATTTTTGAGAAAGACACTCATGCAATAATGAATAAAAAAATATATTTTTACTGAAGTTAACTGCTAATGGTGAAAGGCCTCAGTTAGAAAAAGCAACTTAATAAATAAAGGACATAAAGTAGCAAACAGTTCTATTAATGACAGTATCTGACAGCATCTCTTGATTTATACAAGGTCTAATATTTGAATGAATATGTACTTCCCTGGAGGAACGAGGCTATCTGTTAGTAAGTCCAAGGAAATACAATGGCTTATGAATCATAGAATCACAGAATAACTGAGGCTGTAAGGGATCACGAGAGGTCATCCAGTCTTGAAGTCAGGATTCAGATGTCTATTATAATATCCTCTGAATAATCCCTCAAATTAATCTTTGTTGGAGGCTAACAGCAGCTCTACGGGTTCAGTACATGCTTTATAGTGAAGAGTAATTGGTACCTGAGGAAACAACTTTATGTTTGCTATTGTGTTGCATTAACATTAGACATATGCTCCTGATTCAGCCCAGGCGTGAGCCTGTGCAACTTGCAGTGTCAATACAGTAACACATTCAGCACTACACATCTGCCTCTCAAGTGAGCAGGAAAGGAAAGTTTTCATCTGCGACTCCTAGCAGAACCTCTCACCAAAAAGAAGATATTCCACAGCTGTACGCGGGCACTTCGAGATATTCATCTGACAGTAGTTTCTTAAGTTTTCTTCCAAGTTTTCCACATTTAAATATATCCCAGACAAACCTTATATAAATTGTGGGGGGAGAGGGGGATGGCTTTCCTTAACTCTTTCCATACATGCATATATTAAGAAATACTGTTTGAAAGTTATTCTGTGTTTTTGACTAGCATTCGACGTGAACACCTAACTTGGTAGTTCTCAAACTGTGGTGTGAAGCCCACAGTGATCTAAAACTAATTGTAATGATAGGCAGAAAAAACAATCCAGTAGCTTAATGGATGAACCACCGAGGATGAAGGAATTGAAAAAAAATAACAGTAGTGTATGCAGGTGACGAATCTCTTTTGCATTAATTTAAATATTAAGCACCTAAACTTTTCATTTTTCTTCTATTTATAAATGAATGAAAATGGTGAAAATATTTCTCGCTTTTCTGTTCTAAGGTTCATATATTACTATCAGTGACATAGAATATATTACAATTATATTGTTTATACCTTTGAGAATGATACCAAGAATGATGTATTTAAATAGAAAGGCATGCCGTGAAGAGCCTTTCATTGGGAGGTTTTGTGCAAGAAACTGTAATCTCATTCAGAAAAAGTTACTTGTTAGAAAGTGTAGGAAAAAGGGGTGCAGGCAAAAAGACAGTGAAACAATTAAAGCTAAGTTTTTCTTATAAGAAAAAACTAAAATAGCTGATGAAATGGGGAAAATGCCTACACTGACTGAATTTACTTTGTGGGAAATCTGAGAATGGAAGAAGAGCTATTTAACCTAAAGAAAGCAAAAAGTTAGCCCAACAACATCACCCCATCCCATCCCATCTAGAGTTAAATTTAGGCTGAGAAGCAGAAGTCAATTTCAAACCATAACACCAGAGAAGTTTTACAACAGCCAAAGAAACATAACACCTAACTTATTTTGAGATGATGTTTGAGCAGGAGCTTGGATTTGATGTTATTTGAAAGAAGGCCACTTCCAGTGCTGCCTTATTTTTATCTCATTTTAAATAAATTTTATCTTATTTTAAACTTGTTTTTCTTTTTTTCATGAACTGCAGCTGTCAAGGTAAGGTAGAAGTTGAAGGATTGTCCCACGCTTCAGAATGTCCACGGAGACCTTAAGAACCATTACATCCCAACCATCTGCCACACGGCAGAAATAATTACACCTGAATTACTCCTGGCACATATTCATGTAGCCTGTTCTTACGAACCCGTGATGGTGGCAATTCCACAGCCTCCTGGTGCTTAACTCTTCCTATCATTCTAAATACCTTCCTTAACCAAAACACCTTGTATTAATTAAAATCTTTCCTGCTGCAACTTTAGCCTATTTCTTCTTTTTACTCCAGCAGACTAAAGTCGCGGGTTCTTTACTGCCTCTTTGTAGCAGGAACGTTATGTTACAACTGTTACTCTATCTTGCTTCAGGTCTGTCCTTAAAAATAAACAGGCTATTCTTCTCATCTTTCCTGTAGGTCATATTTTCTAGACTCTCGATCATTCTTGTTCCTCTCCCTTGTACTCTTTCCAGGTGGCCTGCATCCTTCTTGAAGTGTCATGCCAAAACTAAACATAGTTCTCCAACAAAAGACTCCGCCGTGTCAGATAGCACAGAATTACGTCATATATTTTCCAGATGACATTTCGGTTTATACGAAATCCTAGTTTGACATTTGCTGTTAGTGAAATTTCCTTTAAAAATAACAAGTCAGGTTTTCAAAATACCTATTTCATGTAAAATGCCTTTGACAAGATGCTTTAAGTATGAAAATGCATCCCAAATGAAAGAAACCAATGAGATTTGCTAGGCCTACCTGAATATATTAACTTTCTTCTCCAATCTCTTTTTCTTGTATGCTTTCTGTTGCAGTGAAAGCTGAAAAGTGTTACAGAAATGGTGTGTTGTGGAAAAGAGTTGGTGAAACTCATACATTTATCTTTTGGACTAGTGAGAAACTCACTTCGTGATCAATTTAGAAAATAGGTTTTCTAAATTGTCACACAATTGTTGTACTTAGAGATGGAAGCAATTTCTAAGGAAATTTCCTAACTTTTTCTGTCCCCTATATGCTTCAGATTTTAGAAGACTTTTATAACATGAGAACTTATTTGGCCAATGATTTTACTATTTATTGTCACAGTGTTAAGTTAATCTTTCAGAGAGTATTTTGTCTTATAACTAAATATTTTAAAACTTACTCTTCTCTGCCTTGTAGTCTAATTCTTATTGAAACCAATGCCCATTTTTATCAGCACATCAATGAGATAAGAATCAACTGTGCTGTGTAATGGTGCTTTAGTTAAAAAAAAGCAAACAAAAAACTTCATGTGAAAGTAGAACAAACCAAAAACATTTGGGATTATTAAAAGCAGATGTTAGGAAAGTATAATAGATTCACTTATAAAAAACTGGAACATTTGCCAAGTTAAAATATTTGTCAGTTGAAATCCTATAGTGACAGTAGTTCTAAATAAAGCAGCTGAACCTATCAAAATTAAAAATATATAGATATAAAATTTACAAGTGTCTCATGGATGTTCTTCTATGTTTACATTTTAAAACTACATAAATATATTAAAAAATCACAAAATGTTGTAAAGAATACGATACTGAAGAATGGGTAATATGGTAGGGGGGCGCCAAGAGAAACAGGCTCCAAAGATTGCCAAGAAACTCCTAAAACAGAAAATAACTTGCAACTCCAGCCACTGCAAAGCAAACTGCAACAATTTTTGGGGTGTATGTGAAAATATTAACCTCTGATTGCAAAATCAACATGTGCAAACAGTCAGATATACAGAATTTAGTTCCTTAGGACCATAGTTAAGACACTTGAGTTTTGTCCACTGAATACTAGATAAAAAACAGCCAATGTAGTAAAAACCATGAGCCAGGGCTCGTTCTTCCCGCGTTCTTAGAAGAATGCTTTTCTCCTCCTCTTGGATACAAGGAGTATTTAGTTTTCTAGCCAAAGCGGAGCAGCTTTAAAGGGAAAAGCTAAGAGAGAGGTACCCTATAGTATCTACGGACCACTGACTGGCACATGTCCTCTGCGGCTAAGCTGTGTAGCTTCAAATATAGTCAAGCACATGAAAACGTTGAACCTATGTTTCAGAAGCTGTTATCCAGCGGTGCCATTACAGAAAATTCTTCCTGTCTGCTGGGAAACGGAACTTGCTTCAGTGCTCAGAGGTAGATCCTGGGGAGGGTTCACGGTACGAACCATAGGTACAGACAGAGGCCTGCTGCTCTGTGTTCCTGCAGCTGGTAACACTGAAGTCACATCTGACCTCAGAGACAAACAGCTTGGTTCCCAGAAGAAAATCTGCCTACCAAAATGCTGTTTTATCCAATCAATGAAACACTTCTGCGACGCTGAGCACGAGGATGTGCTCAGATATTAAGAAGATTTTAAGGACACGTACATGCCTGTAATATGCACATAAAAGACCTAATAATCGGAGGTTTAAAAGATGACATGCTTCATTTTAGTAAGCATGCCCATGAAAATATTAGTGTCTGGCAAACTTATATGAAACATCTAGTATTTACATTTACAAGACTTTTTAATTTACATTTACAAGACTTTTTAAAAACATTGTATATTAACTATTCTTACATTGGAGAAAGCAAGCCGAGAGCCAAATCACTGCTGCTTATTCAACCACATGGAGACAATTTTTGCAAGAAAGACTGTGTGTCCAAGCAGTTTGGGGAAATAAACATTCCTGTAAGCTTATGTGCTTTAAAAAATGGGTAATTCTGAGAAATCCTCCCATGTGTGAAATAGTAGAGATAATTATTTATGCCTACAAAGGGCAGTTAATAAGCTGCAGTGAATAATTACTTCTGAAGAAAGGAAAAAATGTTTTCATTCTTTGACGGTTTAGGTATCTACACTAATTATGTGACTACTCCGTTTTGTGGCACTGTGAGAATAATCCCTGTCCTGGCAACAGTTAAAACACACCAAGCGGACAGAATGAACTAATAACTAAATTAAAGAGCACAGTAAAAATTCACATTACTTGCATTACATTTTCAGTGAGATATTGCATAAGTTGTTGCCCAATTGAGAGTATTGCCTACAAAGAAAATGCTGATCTTTACTATTTTAATTATTTTTTCTTTTTAATTAAAGTAAACAAGCATTCATAAGGGCTTGCTTTAATCTCCTGTGTTTACAATTATTTCATTGGCTTACAATATAGAACAGATATTCACACTATCTATCTCTAAGCATCTAATTTAAGTGTATGAATTAAGAGCTCTTCCATTCAGTGAGCCTCCATGGGCCTTCAGAGCATATACACACTGAATATCTGACCACTGTTTTTCACCTGGTTTACTTTAAACCCCATTCATTTGTCCATCTCATAACATCTGAGATTTTTAAAATTATTTTCATACCCTAAGATGTACACAGGCAGGTAGTGAATTTTCAGAAGCAAAATACTCCCATGAGTTTGTGCACAAATACTTGCAAAAATCTCACCAGGTACTTAAATACTTTGGAAAAATTTGCCTTATAAGCGGTCATCAAAATGTCTCCTGCTCTGTGTTCTTAATGCATTGTTCCTGTTCTATATTCTTGGTAGACAGATTTAAAAGGGAATTTATTAGACCCAGGGTGGAACTGAAGTGGATAGCCCAACATTGCATCACTCCTCCCTAAACTCAGCGCTTTGGAAAACCTGGAGGCCACCGAACTCGCCGTGCATTTTATCCAGTGGCTACAGAAATACAGCTACGTAAAACGCGTAAAGAGTCTGGGGCAGGTCCTAGAATCCAGGGCAATGGGAAAATCCGTAAATCACTAGGGGCTACCTGTTCAGGCTCTTTCTTCCACTATTTCCTTCAGACTCCTTGAGTCTAATGCCTTCTTGCTGCCCTGGCTTGCAGCATTACTGCACCGCCAGCAGCTCATTTTACAAACACCAGGCTAAGGTCTGCTTTCCTCTTCAGAAGCACGCATACCCAGGCCCACTCTGTGGCAAGGTGTCCACCCACGCTGTGCATCCCAACTGGACAGAGGTCACCTGCTTAGAACTGCAAACCAATGTCCTAGATGTGGAAAAGGATGCTTACGGTTTAGGACAAACACCTCCCCATGCTGTGTCCCAGGCTGGTTTCCCAGGAAGCCGATCACCAGGCTCACCAGGCACTGGTACTCCCTTCAGATACGCTCTGGAGTCAAACCCCGTCACTCATCTGGACAGCTTCAGCATTCTGCACTTCCCGTTTTCAAAAGCCATCAGCCATTACTTGCTCCTTCTCCCTACTGCTCCCTCTGTTACTTTTCATTTGCTTTCTTATTACCTCACTCCTCATTTTGTGTGGTGTGTCAGATTTTGTAATTGAATACAGGGATCGTCCACAGGCATGTCCTTTGGTAAACCAAATGTCAGCTCACTGTCCTAGACACTGGCATGGCAGTGGCAGAATCTGCCCTTGGTCTCACAGTCGCCTTGTTTGCTCAAGGGCAGTACCTCCAGTCCCATAACAGCTAACCGTACACTTTAATCTGCTTTGCAGTATTATGCTAAATTCCTTTCTGAAACCCAAATAGATGAATATGGTGATAACATACTCAGTGGATTAGTCTCAGCAGTCATTGCTTAAGATGTCCCTTTATGTCTGCAACACTCATTTCCTACCCCACTGCACATTCATTTTCTTGCCTCCCTCCTGCTGTCTGCTTCAGCTTCTGATGAAATCAATTCTCTGTCTGTTCCTAATGCCATGGTGACTCAGTATTTTACCAGCTTTTTTTGTGATTTATTTTATTTTGTTTAGTATGATGTATTACATCTCTGTCACCCATTTCCTAATCTTCTGTGAAGAGTTAGGCTATGGATTTGCTTATATGCGTGGGCATAGTTCACATCCTGTGAGCTCAAGAGAAACGAGCTGGTGTCTCTGATCACTGCCTTATGCAGGCAATACCATGATTACAGCACTCAGTATGGTGCTAACTAATATTCTTGATGTTGCGTCATAATCCTGGAAATGCCCAGTTGCACACGTTGGCTGGAAATGGTTTTATAATGGTACAGATTATTCCTACTGCTTCTGAAATGACAGTGGTTGGAGTCATAGAATCATAGAATCATAGAATGGTTTGCGTTGGAAGGGACTTTAAAGATCATCTAGTTCCAACCCCCCCGCCCTGGGCAGGGAC
>RSEF01000007.1:39634345-39655275 GCA_003993805.1 Himantopus leucocephalus | reverse complement strand
TTATCAACACTGTTTTCAGCACAAATCCAAAACATAGCCTCATACTAGCTTCTATGAAGAAAATTAACTCTGTGCCAGCCAAAACCAGCACACAGGCAAAGTGACCTTCCTTCACCATTGAGAGTTCTGAGTTTTTCCAGTAATATGTCAAGGCCACAGCTACATAATACTGGGATTACGTTACTTCCCAGAGATATCTTCTACATAAGCAATTCTCATGTTTTAATTTACACATATTTACTTTTTAATTTGTCTCAGCTGTACCATGGCTTTCAATTTAAGACAGGACCTTATATGCTTTACACTCAGTAAGTGTTTCTTTCATGAAGAATGGTATGTATTAAATAATTTTTGGAAATTAAAGAAAGGGGGAAATGTCACAATCTCTTTCAAAAAGCATTTCCAGAGACTAAGGCACTTAATTAAACATTCCCAAAAGATTATCTTGATGGAGTATTCATTCAGAAATCCTGCCGACTACAAAGTTTGTCAAGAAACAGAAAAGATCTTTTTTCCATACGGACAATTTCAGAATCTGTCATTCAGGCCAGAGGCAGACCAAAGAAGCATTTTGCCCTCTGTTACAGTCTCTGCTACTGCCAGTGGCTACTCTGGGAGACACCTGGGATTTTCAGAGGCAACGTTTTTTATTCCTAAGGAATATAAACAATCAATTTCTATTCATTCATCAAATAAAATACAAGCATAAACTAATACTATTGACAGGCACATCTCCTCTACCCCCTCTCCTACTCTCCCTTCCCTCTCATTTACGTCTTCTCAGTGTAAAATGGCCTGCGCGTTAAAATTTATTCTGCCTATGTAAACCAATAATCCTCACTGAAACATTAACAATGTTATTTGAAAGAAGTATTTCATTAACATGCAGTGATTTATAGCCAAAGAACAGGAATGTGATTCAAGCCTAACAACGTGCATCTTAGATGATTTCTGCTTCATTGTTTGCTTTCTAGCGGTCGTGCTGGGACTATTTACTAAACCACTGCATTGCCTCATAGTACTGTGTTCTGGGACACACATCTTAGGGAAGCTGAAACATTCCCAAGTCCTGCTGGACACATTTCAGAATCCTTCCTGTAAAGAATGTAAATTGGTATAGAGTATTTATTTCATAATTTTGCTTGTGTTGGAAATGGACTTGTACATTTACAAGAGGCAGCTATTTGACATCTAGAGGTGCTGGATGTTCATTGTGAGGTATATTTTTCTCTCTTGCCTTGCAAGAAAAAAGGACTGGAAAAAGGACTCTGTTTTGTGATGCCTAAAATGTAGGCCCCTTGAAACAAAATCTGGAATCTCCTCTATGGCACTGAGGCACCCTATACCACACCAGACAATGAGGCTGTATTTTGACCAGTGCTTTAAGCCATGTCACGCTGGCAGCACCACTGAAGTAAGTTGTTATTCTCCCCCGCTGAGCCTACTGACCCTGCTGCACACCACCCCCTCCTGGGATGGCACACTGTTTTTTGACCACAGGATGAACTGGATTGGAGAAATGAGCCAGCTAAAACCAATTTTGTTCGGGGTCAGTTTTTAAGCTGGTTCATTTCCCAGTCAAGATTGCCATGTGCTGCGTGAGCACTCAGGATACAGGAGAAATAGGGGAATAACAGGTAGATAGGACAGATTCTTTAGAGACACCACCATCTGTGTGTTCTTGGTTTCTCTTTGACGTCAAGGTCTGATGAACCACAGACTGTATTGCAGGAGTGAGATCCAGAACTATCATCATGGTGATTTTCGATGCCGCTTAGAAGTCTGCGCACTGCATAAGAAATCACCTACAGTTACTAAGCATACAATAAATGTAAGATTCAGATGTGCTCCTCTCCAGGGCCTGGCATTGCACCAAGGACAGAAAGAAGAAATTTCTGTTTGCCCGGGATTTGTAGGGTTGGTTTTTTTTCAATAACTGAGTAGAGATGACTAAGGACAGGAGGTGGTACAGCAATCATCATTCCCTTTGGGCAGGCTAGCTGCTGGACAAAGCGCAAAGGATTGGGACACCTGGGTGCACTGAAGAGAGCTCAAACCCACTTCTCCCAGTTGCTGGAACAGTGCTTTGACCACACGATACTGGTTGCTCTGGAACATGGGGTCTCTGTTCCCTCTCTTAGAATGTGTGAAAAGTTCTCAAAGAACACAGGAAAAAAAGCATTGATATTATTAAGGAATGTTTTTGTGTGATGATGTGTGGACAGAATACATGAGCAGGTCCTTAAAAAAGAACCTGAAATTTAATTTCCTTTTTTTCCAGGCACTAATAATCCACAAAAGCATACACCATTTTCCAGACTCTGCAAATCTTGACGACAAGCAGGGAAGGCATCACTAGCCTCCGTTGGCTGGGTTTTGAAAGAAAGCACAAAATAAACTGGATAGCCATGGAACATGATTCCGTCGGAGTATGAAAGTACCATTCATGCCATCAGAACACCTGAGTGGTTGAATGTGACTTCTAAGCACTATCAAACTAAAGCGTTCACAACTGCCAACATTCAGATGCTACTAGACCTGTCTGGAGAACAAGGCTCCTTTGCAGCCAGGGCACCTCAAGGATCAGACGGGCACTGAGCAGGGTTTTCATTATGACAGTTATGATTTAAGCACCTAAATTCCATTTACTTCCTTCTTTGGATCTCTTCTAACTTTAAAAGGATATTCTTCCTCTGAAGGTAATGTCATGAGATTCTTAACAGCTACTGTCCAGAAGCTGAGTTACGGTCAAACTGTTTTGGTACCAATAAAAGGTAAGCTTATGGCTGTAAACCTTCTCCCAGCTTAAATCAGAGTATTTCCTGCTGTAGATGAGTCCTAATCCTATGCTGCCAGAAGGCTCATGGTTTTCTTTTGAAGTTTCCAGTTCAGATTTCTAGGCTTATCAAGAGTTTTTCAGACTCTTGAAGAACAAGCTTGGTATCAATGCAGACTTCTCAGAGAACTCCTGAGAGTTTTAAAGCTTCTTGTACTCTTATGTTATATTTCACGCCTTGATTTTCCCCTTCAGTTACACTCTTCTAGAGTTATGAAATCAATGCTTTTCCCTTTACTCTGATTCATATGTGGTTAACACTATAAATTCACAACAACACGTAGAAATCAATGAACGTATCAACCCGAAGTCAACTCCATTTCAGTTAAGGAACTTGGCCCAGTTCAGTATCGCCAATAAATCTTCTTCACCAAACAAGCACAAACACACTGTTCTGCTCAAATCCCAAAGCTGGCCATGTAAACAGATTGGCGTTGCTGCATTCCCTGGAGTTTGGCAAAATAAGGCTCTTTCAGATCAGCAGTGACTTCCCAACATGACCATGGTTACTGGAGAGCAGCCTGCCACTCTGACATTTAAATCTGAAATCTGATGTACTTAGGTCATAACATAATCACCTCCTCCTCCCTGGCTACTCCAGCTAAACCTCTCCCTTTTACTCATCTCATTAGTAACCAACTTTGTGTTTATAAAGCAATAGTAAACATAGTTATCCATTGTCAAGGCAGAAAATAATGAAAAAAAAAATCTCAAATACAGGGTCATAGTTTCATCCACTTATCTTAAAAAACAGATTAGGACATTTGAAACTGCTATAATAATTACCCCATGGGTTAAACTCCCACTGAATTCAGTGGCACAAGGTGATTGCTATCCAAGCAGGGTACAATCCAAGATTCCCTTTGTACAGCCAATGAAAGCAAAAGTTCGAAAACCTTGATCTGACTGCTCTCGCGCAGGCCTCCTCAAGTGTGCAGGCAGAGCCCAACCACTTTCACTGCAACGCTTCGCTGCTATACAGTTCCTCCTGTTTTTCTCTGAAAGTAGAAGTCCACATCTGCTAAGTGACAAAGTCAGCTTCTACTCTTTCTCCAACTATTTGGCATATTTTGAATTTTTGAGGATTAATTTCTTTAACAGTCAGTACTGATTGACTGCTAACCATACAAAACACTTTGGCCAACGAGTACAAGTCTGTTTGCAATTTTCAGGGTAACGTTTAAAAGATCAGTTAGTTTTAAAGGAAACCTGAAAGCAGTTCTGTGAATACGCTTTCTTTTTTTCTTGGCCTAGGACATAGACATTGCCCAAATTTTGTACATGACTGCAATGCATCTATTATGAGTATCTAAATAGATAGTAAGTCTTGAATTCAATCAGCCGTGTCCAGACGCTTGGCTAAAATCTTGGATGCATTGTCTGCTCCTGTATCCAAGAGCTATTAGTGAAAGATGAGCGTGGTATTTTTCTTTCACCCACCTATGCTTAAGCACACACACACTTTATACCTGCTGCCTGACAGCTCCCATCATGAAAAGTCCAGTCTGTCCTAGCAACATATTTATTCTGCACAACAAAGTGAGTCATACCAGCGCTCTCAGGATCCATAACAGATACTTTCCTTTAGTTACCTACATGAAGAAGGATCATTCAGTAAACAAAGCCTTTTACCCTTAAGCCTTCAAGCAGAAGCCAGTGCTTTCTCTTCTTCAAACTGATCATCATGGAAATCTAAGCTTTTCTTTCCCTGAAGAAGCTCTTCCCTGAAATCGTTTTAGAAAATGAGCGCCCGCTGGCTAACACAGCACATGTTTGCAACCATAAGTCACCTCACACCAATCCAAATTTCGTATTTTCTCTAAGCTGACTTACATGCAGGCTGAAGCTCTCCTCCCCTTCTTCCCCTGTGCTGGCAAGTAGCAGTTATCGTCACACGTCTGGGAACTGATGGGGCTTTTTTGTGAGGGGGGAAAGGAGGTAGTTGTCAGATCAGTGCTCCAATCCAAGTACTGCGTCCAGCTCTGGAGCCCCCAACATAGGAAAGACATGGACCTGTTGGAGCGGGTCCAGAGGAAGCCCCGGAGATGCTGCGAGGGCTGGAGCCCCTCTGCTGGGAGGACAGGCTGGGAGAGTTGGGGGGGTTCAGCCTGGAGAAGAGAAGGCTCTGGGGAGGCCTTCTTGTGGCCTTCCAGTACCTAAGTGGCTACAGGAGAGGTGGGGAGGGACTTTTTACAAGGGCATGTAGTGACAAGACAAGGGGGAATGGCTTCAAACTGGAGGAGGGTAGATTTAGATTAGATATTAGGAAGACGTTTTTCACTCTGAGGGTGGTAAGGCACTGGCGTAGGTTGCCCAGAGCAGCTGTGGCTGCCCCATCCCTGGAGGTGTTCCAGGCCAGGTTGGACAGGGCTTGGAGCAACCTGGGCTGGTGGGAGGTGTCCCTGCCCAGGGCAGGGGGGTTGGAACTGGATGATCTTCAAGGTCCCTTCCAACCTAAACCATTCTATAACTCTGTGATTCTATGATCCAACTCACCAAGCACACACTGTGGCCAGCCAAAAGGCTTGACAAAAACTCAAGAGACCTTAAACACTTAGCGCAGAATGAAGGTGGCATTGCCTATAGACTGGCCATCAATGACTTTGTTGCCCAATTCTAGGTGCGTCTGCCATGGGTCATTTTTATGCATCTATATACTGAAGGGTTTATAAATCAACCACGCTCCTCTAGGACGGAGGATGAAGCCCTCTGGTTGACAAGAGGTGGCTGCCACCCCTTGTCCCGGGGCCTCACCTCATCCCCCTGACCCGAGATGGCGGGCTCCCTCAGAGATGGTGGGCTCCCCTCTGAGTTGGTGGGCTCCCTCAGAGACCATGAGCTCCCTCAGAGATGACGGGCTCCGTCAGAGATGGTGGGCTACTGCCGTCCCAAGGAAAGGGCAGCTGTGGCTACCGCCTGCCACTCGGTATTCCAGAGTTTTTCCAGAAATTATTTTTTTGAAAGTGGCAACTGCATCAGCAAAGGGTCTTTCTGTCACTGAATGTTTTACGCCTTTTGCCACAGCCCAGCAACGAAGACCTATTCCTTATAACACCAATGCATAATCCCAGAGAATGTGGTTCAAAACAAATAAATATAACAAATTCACCAGAACTCGCTTGAGGACGCCAAATCTTAGTCACTTTACTTCACAGAAAAATCCAGAGGCCAATCCAGATGCTTCCAGCCAAGTGAAGCAATGGGCAAAAAAGAGGTGAAACGGGAGGGAGGCGATGGCGGACTGGAAGCCTTCGTGCCTCCCTGAAGGCGCAGCGCCGAGCGCCCTTTCCCAGCCCGCCCGCTCCCTACCTTTTCTGGGATTTCCCCATTTTCTGTAGGACGCTACAGGCGGGTGCTGCCCCCGGGCCGTTCCCCGGGGGTGCCGAGGCCCCGTTAGCTGAGGGGGGCGGCGGGACGCCCCTCACGCCGCTCGGGGGGCGAAGGGCGGGCGGGAAGCCGCCTTGCCGCCGCNGGGGGGGGGGGGGGGGGGGGGGTGTCCGGGCTGCCCTCCGCTGAGGCGGCGGCGGAGGACGGCGCCACCTTCCTCCACGTCACTTCGTGGAAGAGGAGCCGGAGTCGCCCGCGGGGACCCGGAGCCGGGCGCCCAGGGCCGGGAGGACGGCGGAGGCGGGGTAGGGGTGGAGGCGGGGGGGGGTGTGGGGGTGGCCAGGCGCTCCTCCGCCAGCGGGAAAGCGAAAGCGAAATCCCCGGTGGCGGCGGGAGGTGACTCGGCGGGGACCCGGAGGGGGTGTGGGGAGCCCGGCTCCCAGCTGAGGGCCGCAGGGACCCTGCTGTAAGTTGCGTGAGCCCCGCGTTGTCGCCTCCGCCCGGGGGTGCTCGGCCTGGTGCGGCCTTCCCCGCGGCCTCCCCCGCACCGGGGAGCGGGGCTGGGGCGGGCTGGCTCCGCTGGCCTCGCCCGGGGCGGGGGGCGAGGGGCTGGGGCGGGCGGTTGGGCTGCCGGAGAGCCGTGGTTTTGGGTTCCCCCGAGGGACCGCAAGAGAAGGGGTTGCGGCGCGGCGGTGGGCCTCGGCTGCCGACTGGGCTGTCCTGTGGAGGAGCCAAGCAAAAGTGTTTCTCAGTTACGCACTTTCCTAAGTCAGGAATCTGCACATAAATGAGTAAATTTTGGTTACTTAACGCAAACCAGAAAGGGATTCCTGCATCGCTAGCCAAAGACGGCCTCAATGTGGAACCGCGTTGCCAAATGCGGTGGGTACGGTGGTGTCAGGTGAAAACCAAACTCGGCATTTCCAGGTGAGACCATCAGAGATGTCCATCCAGGTCAGGGTCAGGACGCCGCTACCCGGGTCTTGGCAGTTGTTAGACGGCGCTGATGTACCCTGGGACAACAGCCCGGCTTAGAGCGTGTCTCACCCGCGGTGCGAAGACCCTTGCGCTTGCCCTGGCGGCGTCCACCAGCTGGATCCGCGTGGGAACCTGCGCGCCTTAGCATCCGTTTGCGGATGAGTGGTCCATGAACTCGTCTAAATTCCTTCTTACCTGCCACCACTAAAGGTTGTGGCAACAGATTCCAGGCTTTACATTATCTGCTGTGTAAAGGAAGTGTTTTCATGTGTGTTAAGCAGGTTTAAGGGTCGCATCTGTTAAGCAGAGAGCACACAGGATGTTAAGCAGAGAGCACACAGGATGTTAAGCATGTCTATAACAGTACAGAAGCAGTGTAAAGGTAAGTACGTAAGTTTCAGGACTGTAAAATTAAGTAGTGCAATGCAGAATTCCTCAAATAATGTCTCTGGCTTTTATGCTTAGTAAGAAAGGAGGCTTCATATATCCAGTATATATCACTTTTGCCTATAAAATGATACAACATTTACATTTAAAACTTTTTATCTCAACACAGCTTCTGCTGTTCTGTTCTGCTGCAAAAAAAAATCCAATACACACAATGTTGTAATTTCTTTTCCTGTTCCCTCAGGTTTGAATGGATTTAACGAGTCCCCCGCTATCTTTAAAAGATAACGGTTTTGTAAGTATTTCCTGGTGTGCTGCCTGGAAAAAAATATCTGTATTTGACGATGGTATCTCTGAATGAAGCTTTGTGCTAGGACTGCTCGGACAGTGCTTCTGAAACTTCTCGTCTCACCTTGTTCCATCCTTTCATACTTTGGACATTCCTCTTTCCCACCTCCTGTTTCCATAGGGAGAGTCCTATTCCAAAGTGTCTGCATTATGGATGCTGTTAGAATTTTCCTCTCCTACTTCGCTTGCTTATCTGTCTCTGTGGAGGTTTCTTAGGGGAATTTCCTTTTTCCTGGTGCCTCCCTAGATTCAGGCCCTGCAGTGTGGCAAGTAGTTTGGATGGGACTTCCCCTGGGATTTCTTGTGTTTTCCTTGTTATTTTTTTCTTTCTTTCAGGTTGAGAACTGTTGTTTTAGACCATTTTTCAGTAAAAAACAGGCATTCTTTCTTACCAGCTTCCAGCTGGCGCGTGCATCCTTCTGCTTTCCTGCACTCAATCCCTTGAGTGAAGGAATTTTTTTCCGGTTTTAAGTTATACACAGATGGGGATTTCCCTGTTGCTTAACAGGCATTTGAAACTGGACAAAGTAGTGGAAAAAAATATTTTACATCTTATTGTTTTTAGGAAATACCCAGCATTACCAAGAGAATTAACAAGATTATCTAATTTAGACCTTTTCCATGCCTAAATTTCATGGTTCACATTCAAGTTTTATGTAATCTTAAGTAAAAGGGAGGGATTGTTTCAGCAGGTCTCTTTGGATTTTTTTTTCTTTTCTGCAGAATATTGCAGCCATAGAAACAAAACAGAACAGAGAAAATTTTCTCGCTTCTTGGGCTTTATCCAGGGGTAGTTCTCCTGTGCTTGTGAACTTCTGCTCTGAAGTACTTAAATTCTGAAGTGCTTCTTTTATCACCTTCCTCCTGCTTGATGTTACCTTTTATTGTCCAATCTCCCTGAGCTTGGAAGCATCCCATTTTGAATTTTTTTTTTCTCATTAGGCCTGTATATTCTTTATACCTTCTCTTAGAGGAACTGCTCAGAAAGCATATAGATAAACATTTCTGGGTTTGAGGAGCTTAGTACCCTGTGGAAGAACACAGAGACAATTTGCTTTTATTATTTATCAAAATATTAGTCTGTGAATATTTTCAGTTGGATAGCAAATAATGATTACTGACCAGGACCTATTTTCTTAGATTTTTGTCCTATCCAGCCATTAAAATAGTTCAATGATTTGGCCTAAGTGTCTCAATGCACTTTTAAAAAATTACATGGTATATGCTATCCTCTGGCATGCAGATTCTAGGAAGATTAAATTAAGAAATACAATCGGTCTCCCAAAATGTTTGATTTACCACACATCTTGCCCACATAATTGGAGAAAAACAGCAAGTGGGCACACAGGCAAAATACACTGGACTTTCATTAATGGATACACATTGAAACCTTTCATGGCGAAATGCTCCATCCAGTTGTAGAGGTTTTATTTCAGTTGTAGATTTTATTTTTTTTTTATTCTGAAGACTCATTTGAATTGTTTGATGTGTCTCAGTTGTTGCTTAACGGAGAGGAAAACTCCATTAGTGCCTCTTCTTTTCTCTCCAGAATATGACAACCCCTGACCCTTCTGGCACATCAAAAGATGAGATGGAAAGACTTAACGAAGAACTAAAGAAATGGAAGGCAAGTTCTATAAAGCACATAGAATGGTGGAAATTAGGTGAATGATACTTGGAAGACCTTTAGTCCATCCTTCTAAATCTGAATCAACTCTCCCCCAATTATAATGTGTTTGTCTAACTTGTTCTTCTGTTCTTCAGTGGTACATGCTTGCGTTGATCTCAGTGGTAACTACACTTGTAAGTCTAAGAAAAAATATTTATGCAAAGTGTTAAAAATAAATAAACATGTCTAAGAAAAATATTTATCCAAAGTTTTGAAAATAAATAAAGGGCTTACTTAAGGTTTTGTTTGTTCCCATGGAAGAAAAAAAAATTTTTTTCTTTTTACTATCCAGGAAAGAGTTGAAAATGCTGAAAAAGCAAAAGCTGACCTTCTTCTCTGTAAATTAAGTGCTGATGAAGAGTGCATTAAAGCAGAGGAGGAGCTGATAAAGCTCAAGGACTTTCAAGAGAAACAGCATAAGGACATTATTATGTCTAGGGACATCCATGAGGTATGGAGAAGGCTTTCTTACAGCTGTTAGTATTTGGGGAGTTGTGAAGGAGGTCTTGATTAGAGAAAGTAAGAGTAATATTTCCTTTTCAGTTTAAATGGCTTTACCGGTTTGCGGACTGTATGAATGGAATGTTCCACACATAGTTTTTCAGTGGCAGAATAAGAACCAGTGCAATAAAATAAGTCTTATGGCAATGTTGAAGGCAAAACTGAGACCTATTTTGTATAGAAGATGAAGACTGATAAAATCGGTCTTCCTCTTCCAAGATTCTCCACTAACAGACGAGTTTCAGTTTTGTGTGATGCAGATAAAATTGAATGAGTTGATTCCACTGCTTTGTCCACTCACAGCCCATCTTACAAGACCTTATGGCACCCGAGGGATTAGAATTTCTTAAGTGACAATGAGCTGGGCAAGAGCCAGAACCTGTTTGAAGAGGGTTCTTCTTTCTAGAACTACTTGATTCTAGAACTAATTGGTTCATTACCTCACTGTGCCATGTGTGGTCGTTGATACAGTAATAGAGGTTTCCATAGGCTGTCAAGGAGGTGGTTTCAGTGAAGTTTGGTTTGGGCTGTAAATCACTGATGAGAAATTATGGCTTCAATATTACAAAATATTAAAATATAATTAATAGGTTAAGTACATTCAGATTGGCGTGAGGTTTTCTGAAAGTTGGTTTTGGTTCTCCAATCATAAATATTTGGATTGTGTAGCCAGAAGAGGTCATTATCATCATCTGTTTTTTTTTTTTTTTTTTAAGTTATCTTCAGCTGATAGGAACTGGTCTAAATGTCTCGAGTGGTTAATGACTTGAAAGGAGCCATCTTCTAATCGTGGATGGCTAGAGCTGACTACGCCTGCTGTGTTTCCTTCTCATTCTGTTGTGTTCCCTGTCCAGGAAATACTGGATTTAGTTACATGGGCTTTATGCCCATTTAGGATTCATTGGTGTGGAGGAAGTCTGTAGCAGACGAGAGGTAGAAGAGGTGTTCCCTCTTCCTTGCTGAAGAAGTATAAAGAAGGAAGAGTAGCAGTGTGCCAGAAACTGTCCTCACCTCGTAAACTTTTCAGAAAAGGGAATAACAGTGACTAGGATCACACCTGGTACAAAACCCAAAATGTTTGTGTGTTGACATAGGCTCTGACCTTACATGTATAAGGAACTGGCATAACTGTGGAAAGCCCTGTGCAACTTCTGGTGCGCTGTATGTGCTTGCTAACACTAATGCTTCATTTCAAAAATCCTCTTACTGTAATTTGCTTTGACTGAAACTGCTCCTTGGTGGGTGAATTTACCTTGTGGTAATGCTATGCAAAAAATGTATCGTGCATTGCTGTCATGTAGAATAATTAAAAGTTGAAACCATTTCTACATGTCTACAGATTTTGCTGAAATATATTTTTGTCTTCTGTGTGTTTAATTTGACATGTAATACTTTTGGGGCTGTAGAGACAACTCTATGTACTAAACCAAGAAAACACTGAGCTGAAGAGAGAGATTGAAAAGCTCAAAGAAGACCTTGCAGAATGTAGTTCATTGCTTTCACGGAGTGGTCAGGTAAAGTTTGAAATATTTTGCAGTTTGTCTTTTGGAAGTGCACATTTTTATTTTGTCATTTCTAGACTGTTGGGGCCAGTTGTTTGGCATGTGAACCTCTACTGATTTCAATATAAAATATAGCTTGAAGTTCTATTTTCTTATTTAACCTGGCAAGATAATGTGAAGTGGGCTAAGAACATGGAAACAAGTATGTGAGACACTGAAAACATGAGAGGAATGAAGCAAAGCAGAAAATTTTTAAATGGAAGACATTGAAATAAAAAAACCACACGTAGCATTTTCAAGTATTCTCATATTTCTTGGGCAAGAGGATGGAAGAAAGGGAATATGTCCATTATATGGCAAATGTAGCATTTATTTTAACCTATATTGAGCTTGACTTGATTATAGTTTTTCTCATGTTACTCCAAATCAGATGTAACTCAATTTGCAGTCAGATAAATATTAGTGAAACTAAATAGATTTAAACTCGGGATCCAGAGTTTCTTTTGGTGAAACTGTTGCAGATTCAGAGGTGTTCAGGAATTGGAACTTTCCCTGTGGAAACTTCAGCTTTTAAAAACATGTTTCATTCCAAATTGGAACAAACCCAAATATTTTGGGGAATATTCAGTCAAATGAAAACGGGGATCATTTTTTGTTTATACAGAGATTGAAACTATCCAAGTGCTACCTTGTTTAATGTTACCAATATTACAATATTAGCTTTAGCTTTCTAAATGACATTTCTGGGATGTCGGTTAAGTCCTCCTATGCAGTCGTTGGACAGGGCAGGGCTCCTCTAGAAGGAGATTCAGTGTGAATTCAGACACCCAGTCTCTGAATTATCTTTAGGAAGAGTGTCTCTCTTTCCATTGGCAGTAGAGGGAATGGAAAGAAAGCAGGCTCATAGATAAGACGGTAGTTTTGAAGATAGGTAGCAGGAATCCTTTCATTACTCTGGTTATTTTATCTTGACACAAATGGTATTTTTCTTCTACACAAGGTTTTATTTTGAAGTAGTTACGTAAAGGGGAAAAAAAAGTTATCTGGAACTCCCTCAAGTCTATCAAAGCAGCCTTTCCTAACCAACATTTTCATGAACAGTTTTAATCTATCCTACTTAAAAAATACTTGGTATTCTTATCTGTTCTACGAAGATGGCAACATATAAGGCTGTTGATTTGCAGGCTTCCCATTGCTGTAGAGCAGTGATGCAATTACGCAAAAATAAATGGCAACACAAATGACTCTGGTACTTGCATTTCGCAAATTTTAGATACCAAAAGTATTCTACTTCTGCAGGTGGAAATCCTTGTGGACTTCAGTTGAATTTTTACTGTATAAGGTCAAGTTTAAGTTTGAAGTTAATCAAAGGGGAAAAAAGAAGTTCTCACTGACAAAAATCCCAGGAATAAACAAGTACAACTAATCAGTTTAGTTAGAAGAGTTATACCTGTTTTTCCAGCCATGACTTCAATCTGTTTGACTGTTAATCTTTAAAAAAAAAAATATATATGTAGCACTTCAAGGAAAGACTACTGTTCATTTTTCTGTTCTGCAATAAATTACAGAAATGCCTTTTTTTTTCCTATCTTGATTCCAAATAATGAGATTAAAAAAAAGGTAGCAGAAGTGAAAATGAAGTTCACCCACATGGAAGACATGAAGGATGATTATTCAGATATGAATACTCACTGTGTCTTTGGTGCAACTACAAGAATCCCATTTAGACTGAATCAAAACCAGGCACTGGTTACTTTTGAAGATGAAGAAGGTATGATGCATATTTTAAGTATAAAATTAATGTCTCTGATGTATTTTGTTGCCAAAGGGAAATTATTTACATAAACATTTTGGAAAAAAAAAGATCAACAACAGCCAAAGAAAGAATACACAGAGAACCTTTCACTATTATGATACCAATCAGTAGAAGAAAATTCTTGCAACCACTCTGCATGTCTGTCTTGGATTACCAGATTTCTGCTCTTGGCTAACACAAACAATACTTGGTGTTTGAAATTGGGCGTATGTTTCTACCTTACAGAGTATTGTCAAGACTGATTCAAAATGTTTTGACAGCAGAATTTGATTATTTTCTTTACTCTGGGCAGTACCTTATTCTGACAGGAGTTATGTCGGTTAAGTGTACACATCAGATGATGGGTAGATCTGGGATGGTGAGGGGGATGGTGTAGTCTTTAACTTGCCTGCTTCCTGCTGGGATACTTGATGTTTGGCCAGTCTGGTGCCTGCCTGCAAGGAGCCTGCAGGCGTTCAGGCTGGGCCTGCTTGGTGGGTCACTCAGTTACACGAGTATATCCCAGATACAAAGCTAGGGTCTGATTCATTTCTTTCAGCTAAAATCTAACATTGCTAATAGGCATTATCTGCACCTGGTAGCGATGTGGGTTTAATCCAAGGATATTTTAAATAAAATAAGAAGTTTAGTATTAATATTTGATACAGTGAGAGCATCTTCTGACAGCATAAAGCTTCTACTATTCTATGCTACTCTAAAGATAGTATAATATTTTACTTGTTGCCTATAACCAGTGAGACTTTATGGAAATAGACAGGCCTGAAGACAAGGATAGTGGGATGTGGTTGCCTAGCTGTTACTTATTTCTCCTTTCTTGATGCAAAAGGAGATTTTGCTTAAGAGACTGGGGAATGGTTTTGGTTTTATAATGATTAAACAAAGCTTTTCATATCTGAAAACTTGTGATTTTCCGTAGTTGCCCAGAGACTGATTAAAATGGGTAAGCATGCTGTGAACCTGGACAACAAAATAACAGATATGAATGTGAAGCCTTTTACACTTGAAATGGGAATCAAATTTGAGGTAATCAACTGAAATATGAAACTATAAAGATGCAAACTCGCAGTACTTAAAAAGCTTTAGGTTCAGGTTTTTAGGTGTTTTCAGTCACAAAGTGCACAAAATTATTTTTTTAGCTCCATGTCACTATTTCTGGAAAGAAGATCAATGTTTCAGAAGTACCTGAGCTATCCATTCCTGAAGACTGGATGAGAGACAAATTAGAGCTGAATTTCTACAAATCTGAACAGGGTGGAGGAGGAGAAGTAGAAAATGTGAACTATGACAAGCAGTCTAGAACAGCTGTTATTACGTTCCTCAGACCTGGAGGTATAGTATATAATATTTTGTTAGCTAGATATACAGGCCATATTGTCCATTCTGTGTTAACTTCACCACTGAATGTAGCAAATTCTTCCCACGGAAAGTTAAGTAGATCAGGAAAAGATGTGGGTTCACCCACGCATCTGTAAATAAAGCAGTATTTCATCATACTCTTTTTGGATCAAATATGACCTGGTACTCAGCTTGTGAGCTTTACTTCTTTCTTTGTCAAAAAACGATTTTTCCTTTGCATTGCTAGACACTTGTATTGCAAAAAGAAAATTAGGAAAATGTGTTTGATTTTAGCTCTTGTTTCGTGACAATGAAGTTAGACAGGCATTCAGATTGCCCAACTGTATGAAATTCTATGAAGATCAGTGGAGCCACATCCATTTAGAGCAGCTGCTTTAGATTTATTTCAGAAGCTTTTGTGGATATTTAATGATTTTGCTGTTTTGAAAACGCCAGATAAACTTTTTCAAAATGCATGTGAAGAATCTACAAGTGTGCTATCATGTAGTAGTTTCTAAATCCATATAAGAAAGATTAGTTTGTTCTTTGATATGCTTACAAAATGCATTTTACATTATATTACTCTTACTCCTCTTTTTCCCATTCTCCATTACAGCAGCTAACGGCTTTGTGAAATGTACTAAATATCCTTTCTTTGTACACGGAAGGCGCTATCAGCTTTCTGTGTCCCCAAGCACCGACATACACTTGGAAAAGTTTCAGGTAAAAGAATCTAGTCCAGGCTAACTCTAAATAGAACAGATACATGGGAAATAGGAGATATGGGCAGAATTTTCAGTTCTGAGGACTGCAGAAGCTTTTGTTTCATGCACTTTGTGAAATTTAATAGCAAGCGTGAGCCTGCAATATGCTGCTCTGGTGATAATCTTATGTTTTGCAGTGTGAAAGCTATAATTTATTTTAAAAGGGTGTGAGTGTCTTTCCTTGATCAAATTTTATCAGTACGTACCATGTCTGTGCTAGACAGGAGGCAGATACTGAATTGTTTGTGAAGTAGGTTAATTGTAGACACAACAATGTTTTTCTGAGTTACAAAGCACTGTCATATTCATCCCTAATGAGAGGCCTTGTTGATAGTCTCAGCAGAGACCCTTGTTGTTCTATGAAACATTTGCTCATTCATTTTTTTCATTCATTCATTCAACCCAAATAATGACTTCTTTTCCTGTAACGCTAGTCTGCTTGCTCATCATATTCTCACTGAAATTGTCTTTTACTTTGTATGAATAGATTGTAATCAAGTCAGTATTGTGTATATAATCAGGCCTATATAATTAAAGCATTGACTCGAGTGTGTGCGTTTATGAGATACGACAGCATTCTTTGCAGGTGTGTATCATGTATTGGCATGGATTTTTATGGAGTGATGCTGTCTAGAGTCATCAGAGATCCCCAAATCCAGTGTGTGTGTGCCTTCAGGAGCACAGGACACACCAGCTGAGGAGGCTGGGTGCTTTGCCTGTTGAACTCGGTAGTGTATGATAGGAACTCCTTCTGTTTTCAGTGACAGAAATATACCACGCTGTCCCAAGTCTTAAAATGTAATCAAAGATCCTAGCCATATCTGATCAAGGGTATGTTTATTTCCAGTATCTGTCAGTTCCTTTAGGTGTACATGCAACAGCTGGTGTGTAATGCAAGTTTGTTTTCCTTTCCTCAATAGCTCTATTGCGGGATTTCTAAGAAGACCATTCTGTTGAAAGGAATTCAAGAGACGGAAGACGATGAGGAAAGTGTACAGGACATGATTGAAATTCATTTTCAAAAGCCTAGTAATAGCGGTGGGGAAATAGAGACTATCAAATATGTATCAAAAGGAGTAACATGGGTTTGTTTTGAGGAGGATACTTAGGATGCTGTAGAGGAAATTGTAGGTTGAACTCATCAAGTTCCAAGTTTTTGCTTCATCAAAGGCATGGAAAGTTATGTACATTGTATTCTAATGTTCTGAAATTTATACTTGAAAAAGAGGAACTACCTGTCTTCCGATTTGTGTAACAGCACAGACTGCAAAGAAATTCAGTAAAACTCACTGCTTGGTGTTCCAGAGGTTGCTGATTAAAGTCACAGAAAAAGCCTTTACCAGCACTTGAAACTTAATCTAAGAGTGATTTCTGCAAATTTGCAGATTTTGTGTCTTGCAAATTTTAGATAGGTCACATATTCCCAAGCAGGATAAACCTATTCCTTCTTCCATTTTGGTTACAAAAGCCATATGTAATCCCAATCAAAAGCGTCTAAGTTAATCGCCTGGTTTATTGTTTGGTTTTAATATTTCTTTCTAAAATGACATTTTCATTATTTTTGTTCATGATTTTGCTTACTTTAAAATATTAAAGTTAAGAATTGAGATGATTCTTTGTCTGAAACAGATTGTTTTGTAACAATGCTAGGGAAACAGTCTGACGGGTTTTGTTGCGTGTGACTGGCCAAGCTGCTGGCTCTGGGAGGGTTTGTAGAGAGGGGTCAGTTGGAAAAAGGCATATAGAGTTTAGGACAAATTAATTTTTCAGTGTGTAAAGTCCCCGTTTGGTTTCCAGTTCATCATTCTAAAATATCTTTGAAATAAAATAGAAGTGCAAAGTCTGAGGCAGATTATTTTCCAAGGAGGAATGTTTTCCCTTTTTTGCGGTCAGCCTTTTTATTTACTACCCTTGGGGGCTGAAATGGTTTGGCAACAGTAATCTTAGCACGGGTCTAAGATTGAAAATAACTTATTTTCATAGTATTTGACATCTTGGTATGCAGGAAGAGGACAATGCAGCAAGCTAGTGCAAGAAGAGCATTACAGATATACCTCAGGTATTATTATTATTATTCTAGAGGAGTTATTAGTAGGCAATAGATAAGGTTGAATATGGGAAACTAAAAGGCTGCTAGCACCGCAGCTGATGGTGCATTTACTGTTGGGTGAGATACATGTGGCTGCAGCACCTCTTACTGTTTAGTGCATGCAAAGGCACGCATTGATTACCTGACAATTACGAAATAATAATAATAAAAAAAAAGTAAATCGTACTACTGAAGTATTTATGGAGATTGTGTACTTCTGCATGTGACAGTCTTGAAATGTTGCTAAGATCAGATGCCTTAAAAAGAAAGGGGGGGGCGGGGAATCCTGATGAAGGTAAAAAATGTCATGGATTTTAACTGTACCAGTTTTAATGATGAAAAACAGGAATATAGAACTTAGGCGATGCTTCTGTAAATGGCAATATCCTTTTCTTCCACCTGCTGGAGTGAAGTTACCGTGGACTGGAAGCGTGAAGAAGAGCTGTGACTGTTTTCACCCCCGTACCGCGTACTTCACATTTTCATCGATGCCGCCAAACCTCCCTGCCCGGTCACTCCGGCAGCCCTGGCCTGGGACCAATTGGGATTTTCCCTAATTGTGAAAATCGGCTTACTGCTTCTCCTCCAGCTTCCTCACCGGCGGGAGGCGGCCCGGAGAAGCCTCCCCCCTTCCCCGCCGCTGCGCTCCCCGCCCGCCATTTCCCTTTCCCCGCCGGGCCGGGGCCGGCCGAGCCTTCCCGCTCCTCCCCGCGGCGGAGGCGGAGGGAGGCGACCGCCCTCCGCCCCGGACGCCGGCGGAATCCCCACCTCGGCGGAGCGGCGGCCATGGCAAGTGCCTGCGGCGGGCGGGGGGGACGGGCGGGCAGGGCCGTGAGGGGAGCGCGGGGCGGCAGCGGCCCTCTGAGGGGAGGGGACGGTTCCCGCCGGCAGCTTTCGGGGCCGCGGGGAGAGGCCGGGGCTTCCCGCCGGCCCTCTCCCGCCCCCTCACGGCGGGGTGGAACGAGCGGCCTTCTCCTGCACCGCTGGTAACCCTCGGGGGGCTGAGAGTAACGGCGCCGTGAGGGAACGGAGCGAGTCCTGTCAGCCCCTCGCATGGTGCCCGCAGTGAAGAAACACAGCCACGGCCTGCTGTCCTGGCCCTGTCGCAACAGCTCTGATTTCCCTCTCACTAGCACTAATATTTCACTTTTTTTTTAATAACACTTAGAACCGATGAGGTCTACGGGTAAGTCTCCATATCTGATCTCTTGTCAGCCCTGATCCGTGAAGCAGATTTGCCAAGAAACGGCAAACGGACGTATCCCGCGGTGGCCAGGGCCCGGTGTCGCAGTGCCCCTCTCCCTTCTGCGCCCGCCCGTGTCCCCGCGGCACCTCCCGCAGCGCCGCAGTCCTGGCTGGAAACGAGCCACAAACGCGGGCTTGTCTCAGAAGCGATTCAGCGCAAACGAACTGTATCTTCATGGCTGGTTTTTTTGGTTTTTTTTTGTTTTTCTGGGTTTTTTTTTTTCCCTAACCCCAATAGTAGGCATGAGTGTTGTTCCAAAATACCAGCTGGCAAGGTGCGAGATGCTGTCTGGCAGCGGAGCGCTCCCGCTCGTGCACGGGCTGTGCGAAGCCCGAGAAAATCCTGCGTGAAGCTCCGTCAATCTTGGGAGCACCCTGTTTATATTCGCTTCATGTTGTCTCATTAGTGCAGAAACTTGCTTTCCCACGAACGTTGCCACCAATGTGATTGCCTAATATAATTAAAGCTCCTGGCTCTTTACATTTGATGGGTGATAAAAAAAGGCCTCATCTCTTTATGAATTAAAAGCTTGCATGGTGGCACAATCAAATTGAATCTTTCTCCTCACTCCCTTCAGAAACACTGCGGTGGTCGTCCACAAGGTTTTGGACGCATGTTGATGAAGCATTCGCCCCCGGCGGCACATTCTGCAGGCTTTGTAACTGCTGTGCTGGCCCTAATGTTTTATGCAGCCCAGGTCCAGAAGAAACTTTGTAAGAGAAGTCTAAAGAATGTAGATGGAGTGACTGACCTCGAGTACAGTTGCTCTGATGTTACTGACAGTTCGTTCCCATGAATGCTGCCATGCAGACATACTAAATTATTTTCTTTCTTCCAAAAAGTCAATGAACTGTTACAAAATCTACTCTGTGTTCCACCATTTACAGTAATTTTGCCGTGATATTCCCAGTGAAATATTACTGTTTATGTCTGTGTAATAAGACTGGAAAGAAAATATGCTTTTCTTAACAAGACATGGATGCAAATCCTATTTAGGATGGATTTCATGTTCGCAGCATTGGGAGGTTTGGCTCTGATGAAAATCATGTGTGTAGTCAGTTGTTACACGCACTGCGAGTCTCAGATGACTGGGATTATGTTCTTCCAATTTAACAAGGTTATCCATTCACTAAGTGGAGAGAGATGAGTCAGAGCACAACCCTAGATCCCAGCTCTCATCAATTTAACAAGTAAGGACAGTCTGAATCTGACCCTTCTGCTGTGAAAAGACAATCCTTACTGAACAGTACATGCAATTACAGTTTTTCCTTCTCTTCAAGTTTTGAATATTAGAATCGGAAGAAACAACCTTATCAGTGTGACATTGGACCTTTCATTTGAGAAGCTGTTATATTGAGATGTAATTTTTACTGCTTTAAGAAAAGAAGATACCGAGAGGGTGTAAATTACACTTAAAAGCCAGGCCATTTTTTACTGCAGGGTAATGGAGTGGTGCTTGAGGGAGCCTGGCATTCACGGAAATCTGATTCAGCAGTCTTCTTAATTACCTACTAAATGCACGTGTTCTCTGTGCAAAGGGAAGGGGAGTCACTTCAGCGATCAGGGTGAATCGGGGTAACCTCTACGGGAGCTCACCTTGCATTCACAGTGTGCCATGTCTCTGTGCGCAGGCAACAGGACAAGCTGCTAAATCAGCAAGGACAGTTGTCATCACTGGTGTTCCAGATGGCCTTCTGCACGATGATGTCATGACTGACATACTGATGATTCACTTCCAAATGTCGAAGAATAACGGGGGAGATGTGGAAGAAGTAGTGTATCCAACAATGAACAAAGGAGTTGCATATGTAACTTTTGAAGATCAAGAAGGTATTTGCATTAACACACGAAATGTAGCCGTCCCCCAAAGAATTAGTTCTAGAATGTTAACCCTAAACTAAATGGTTTAAAATTGTTCACTGGCATTAGGATTTTATAGAATTGGGAGACTAACACCTCTCTTTTAGTCAGTCAAAGTTTTAGATTTTTATTTCTGTTCAGTGAAGACATGACTCTGAACAGGCTTTGTGCAAATCATTTATCATAGAATCATAGAATCATAGAGTGGTTTAGGTTGGACGGGACTTTAAAGATCATCTAGTTCTGACCCCCCTGCCCTGGGCAGGGACACC
>RSEF01000007.1:39615890-39634245 GCA_003993805.1 Himantopus leucocephalus | reverse complement strand
GGGACCCCCCGAGCTGGAGGCAGCACTGCAGGGGGGTCTCATGTCCTGAGCTATAATGAACCCCAAATACCCACAGTGAATTCCTTCCTACTGAGGAGAAATGTCCAAGCCTGCAGACGGGCTGGGGAATGGTGTGAGCCTGAGCCCTCTGCTCCCCTGCTCCCCCGTGCCCCTGGAGTAATACACAGCAAATCAATCCTGCCAGCGTTAAGCACTAAACATAAAGATAGAAATGCCCCGTACAGCAAGGAGCACGTACGGATATCTATAATCCACCGTGGCCGCAGGTTGAGGTAAGAGCTTGAGGTTCATTGATTGCTTTCATGATTTATCACCAGCTGGAGTTGCAGAGCAACATCAGGTGGGGAGATGCTGGGGGGGGAGGTTGGCTCCGACTAAACAACATGCTTGCAAGGTGCTTCATCACCCATGGATGTTACCATTGCTGTCGGTATTTATATACCACCCCCAATTAACGCCCCTCTTCTGATGAGCATGAATAACATACCACTGCAGAAATGACATCGGTATATTGTTATTAAAAATGTATTTTGGGGGGGGGTGTGTGTCGGTGTCTTTTGCAGCTGGTTTCCACGTTCGTGTTTCAAGTGGGTTGGCTGCAGTGCATCACTCATGCTACCTTCTCCCCCCAAGTCCCAGTCCCTCTCTGCTGGGTTTAGGCAGCGGGACAGGAGGGAGCTTTGACTCGCCTTGCTGCGAGAGCCCAGGGCTTTCGGGGACTTACCAGGTCAGGAATAACTTAGAGTAACCCAAAGGCTGCTCTAAGATGTGTTTTATTTCCAGGGACCCAGTGCAGGGTGCCCACTGCCCATGAGGACGGCCCATCCCGCTCCCCGCGAGACACAGCCGGACTGTGCAAAACGCTCCGGGGACACTGGGAGTTGAACCCCTTTGGCTCGTTGGGAAGCTTAGGTGATGAGATGACAAACCTTAGCCTATGTTATTACAATTACGCTCATTATTATGGTCAAAAAGGAAATTGCAAGGTGTGAATTCAAAAGCTGCGGGTGATCTGGCGGATGATTTTAAGCCAGAATCACTGTTTTAGGGTCCGGAGCCCCGATATCACCTTTCTTCCTTCGCCTCTACTGAGTCAATGGTGCTGTGGGGTTAAAAGGTTCACCGCCTAGATCTTTTATTTATGCATTTATTTAATCTCGCCCCACCAAGGCAGGTGTTTTAAGATTAAAATATTCTTTATTCTCAGAAGTTATGATAAATATTGATGCAGTGTTTCAAATAGTGTGTGCACAGGCAGGTGCCTCTGAGGACTGGAGAGCAACCAGGACTGGCTTACAGGGCTTCAATAAAAAGCAAGGAGCGCGCTACAAAGGAAGAAGATGAATGCTGATGCTAACGAGCTTGCTGGGGCTCCGAAAGCACAGGGTGATGAGGATCCGGCGAACATCCCCCAGCAGCAGCGGAGAAGCGTTCCCAGCAAACTTCTGTTGGACTTTGTACCCTTCCCCGTGAATTGGTTTTACAAGATCAAGTGGAAAAATCGGGGAAGGGAAGATATCTTAATTTCAATAGCAAGTGGCCCAAGGCTTTTGTTTCTAATAAATGGACAAGCTCCTTTAAGCCCGGTAATTAATCTGGTGGATCTTTTCAATTTTATCAGCCCCTTCTGCGACATTATTCTTTAATCTGTGCAGCTCCAGCTTTTATTAAAAACGAACCCAGTGACAACGAGGTAAAGCTGCTCAAAATGCTGCCGCTAATCTCTGCTGCTCGGGCATTTCCCTGTAATTGCTTTTCCACGGCGTTTCTGTAAGAGCTGTTTAGTGCAGCATCTCTGGTGGTGTCATGGCTCCTGGATACCTTAATCAGGGGCTTTACAACTTAATACAAATATTGTATCAGGAGACATGGGGTTGCTGATGGTCAGGATTTGTGGGAAGCATCTGTCTGTCTTCCAGCTTTCGTTGCTAAATTAAATTATGGCCTCAAGGAGAAGGGGGCGACATTTTTACTGTTTTCTAGAAAGCATGTTCAGGTAGGATTTCTCTAATGCTGGGGCCCTTATTTTCCCTGTCATGGGTTGGCACCTCTCTGGAGATGGCTGTCAGCTCAAGAAGGATCATGTCTCTTCCCAAAGGGATGGCCAGATCAGATGTACGCGGTGCCAGCTGGCTCTGCCCATGCAAGGTTTGGGTCGCGTCTCACCAAGGCCAGTAAAGCAACAATCCCAAAACTGACCTTTTTGCCACAGTGCCAGGGAAATAAAGTGTGCAGAGCTGCTGCTGCTGGGAGATGTGTAGGTGCTGCCCTGGCTTCAGAGGTGTCGTTGATCTGCTGGGCTGGACCTGGCCACAGAGAGGTCTCTTCCTCCCACTGCTGCCAGGGATGAGTTGCCCAACACGCGTGGGATAAATTAGGTAGAACTTCATTTCTGTGTGCGACCTCGGCTCCTTTCCTGGTAGACGTCTGAGACGAGCAAATCCTTCCAAACGTAGAAATCAGGTTTATTGTAGGAGCCAAATTTATCTACAACCTTGATGTGACATTTCCTTCTGCCCATGATTTGGAGGGATTTCTCTCCTGCTTTCTGAAACACCTGAAAACCGAGATCACTGCTGGGGTCCCCAGTTTGTACGTTGTTCACTGCAACCATCACATCGGTGCATGCAAGCGAGCACGAGTTAGAGAGAAGTGCTGAGACACTGCCATAGGGGTTCGTACCCGTGCTGGAGCAACAGGAGCTGACATTTAGGGCTCTACTGTACCAAACCAACCCGGCGGGAGACACCATAACGTGAGTTCATAGGTAGTCGTCAAAGCAGAAGAAGCAACCTGTAACTTGAAATAGCTTCTTCGGCAGGATGTATCGGTATTTTTCATGAAGGAAGCTGTAAAGTTTGTAAAAAGGGTTGGTGAAGTTATTCAGGCTGCCTGATAGCAGCCTGGTAGAAAATTGGTTTTGCGGTTCTTCCTCTCATCACCCGGGCTTGGGCAGGGGCTGCAGGCCGAAGGAAGGCAAAACCCTTTGCAGAAGTCTTTCAAGCCCAGTGCTCAAACGCTTTTTGTCATGCCTTGCCCCTTTTTTTGGGATGGGACGGCCGTGGTGCGGTGAGGAGGAGCGAGGTGGCAGGGCTGGGGCTGGTGTGGCTGTCCCCAAGCATAGAATCATAGAATTACAGAATGGTTTGGGTTGGAAGGGACCTTGAAAATCATGCAGTTCCACCTCCCCTGCAATGGGCAGGGACACCTTCCACTAGAGCAGGTTGCTCCAAGCCCCGTCCCACCGGCTTCCTGCCGATGCCTACGGCTTGGTGCTGCCCTCCCCACCGACGCTGCGTGGGGGTGGACCTGCAAGGTGCACGAGGAGCTGATTGCAGCAAATTAAGCTCCTGTGCAAATTAAATCAAAGCCACCTTAATTCTGAAAAAGGCTGTCTACGCAGGGATTTAATGAGGTTTAACTAATCCACTTTAGAAATTAATTCAGATTAAGTTCTCCGAGCATCCCCAGGTAGGCAAGCTTGAAGGAAGAAAGGAGAAGGCCATTCAGGAGTGGGATGTTTAAGGTGAGAGGGTTTGGTGGTCAGTTAGCTGCAAAGCAGGGGCTGCCTGCAGGCATGGGGTGGGGGGCTCAACAAAGCCAAAACCCACCCGGAGCAGAACAGAAGGTTTTCCTGGGGAGACTTCTCACTGACCAACTGTATTTATGGGAGAAAAAAGAGAGAAATCTTTCACAAAGCGAGACCCCGGGTCACCCCAGGAGGTGACGCTTGCGCTAGGGACGGCTCCACGCTCCGAGGGCAAAGGTACCTTTTTCCTTTTTGCTTTTTCCTTTTTTTTTTCTTTTTTTCCTTTTTAATGCCGGACAGGAAATGTCTTGATGCAATATTTAACATGGAGGCCTGGGGGACTTGGCGTGATTGAAGACAGGATCTTCATTTTGACAGCTTAATGCATTTTACATTACGATGCCACTGCATCCTTCTATTTATGCAGAGCAATCCGGCACTACATCTCCTTCTCCAAGTCCTTGCATGACATACAAATACTGTCCCTTTGCCCTCCTGACCCAATCTCCTTTTTCTTTACGAGATTTTCAGTTGTCTCAAATCTTTCAGGGTTTCGCTAAATGTAATCTGATGATAAAGAGGAGACGAAAGCAAGCAAAGCCAAATTTCACTCATATCTACTGGTTTGACATATGGTTACTGGATTACTGTGAAAAGCGCCTTTGGTTGAAGTGGATTATATCTAAGCTCGTGATACAGGTAGTGAGGCATTCACTGGGTACCGGCTTGGTATTCTTGTCAAGTTATTTTGAGCAAATAATAATAAAAAAATTTGCAAAGTTACATTACAAAAAGAAACGTAATGATCACAGTACTTGCAAAGTATTTGCTTGCTGGTTACAGAAGAAAAGAAAACAAATAACTTTGCAGGGCTATAATGAGAATTCACTGAATTTAGACTAATTTGACTCATTATTAGGGCCCGTCGTGCTGGGCTGGCAGGTGGAGAGAGGGGACAGGACAGCCGGGGCTGCGGGAGAGGCGCCGGGGGCACCTGCCCTGACCCAGGGAGATGCTGGTGTGCATATATGCACACACGCATTATATACCTACATAGCCATACCTATGAGCGTGTGTCCCAGCCGTTGTGTGAGGGCTGTTCACGTCTGCACGGCGACTCTATGTGATCGAATGAGCTCCAAATGGCCTGTGTTCAGGCCATAGCAAGCGTCCTAAAATTATGTTTTAAGCCACCTCCAGTCTAAATTGTATTCTGAGCAATTTAAACCTGCGTTTTTGCCTACTGTAGAAGTATTTTGGCATAGCTCCTGAGTGAAAGGGGCCCCTGGAAGCAGTGGCTGGGGCGGGAGAGGCTCCGTGCTGCATTCAGCTGAGCGTTTACTGCCAAGAACTGCTATTTTGCCATTTATTTTTCAATGTATTTGAAGACTATCTGGCTCGGGGATTTCGGAGCTACATTGCTGCTGGAGGCAGAAAAGCCACACACATCTGTATGCCTGTGATGTGCCTGCAATCAATACGGCTGTGAGCATGATCTGAACGCCTGAGCCCCCATCTACTGCACAAATGCACCGAGCGATAAGCAGCTGCCGGTGGGGAAGGACCTGGTGCAGAAAAAAATGTCACCGCACGGAGAGATATGCAATCCTCAATGAATAAATCCAATATATTCTATATAAATCTCTTGTTATAGCCTGTTTTATTGAACCAACCAGCATGTTTCTCCACTTGAGAGACTGTGGAGAGCCTTATTTATTAGCACTGCAACACGAGTGTCTCCCTGCGCCTTTGTCTGCTTTATCTTGCTTGTCACCCTGCCGCTGCGCGCGTGGCTCTGGGCCCTGTGCCTTTATTTTGGGAGGTTTATCATTTAGGCATAAAACCTTTGTTCCTAGCTGAAAATTAATAGGCGTCAGTTGTGTGAAGGTTTGGCTGGGAGAGGAGTGTCTTTAGGGACTCATTGTTGGTAGAGGGAGATGGGGGTGATGCTGGCAGCAGGAATGTCCTTGCTGGCCACCGTGGGACTGTGGTGTCACACGTGGGGTGAAGGTGTCTCTCCAGGCAGAGTGACCATATCCAGCAGTGCTAGCACCAGGGCGTGGGTAGGAGAGCTCATCGCCTACTGCCGTGCATATAGTGCTTATCATAAAATCACACGTCGCAGAGGCAACTGGGCTGCATGAAGCAGGTCAGCATACAGCAATGGAGCTCTTTTTCTCTCCCTAGATGTTTAAAGTGGGTTTTTCCTGCACGACCTTCAAAAGGACAGTAATGTGCAAGCCAGCCAAGCGTGTGGGAACACCCGGCTAGCAGAAATGCTCTGCCTTATGGCAAGGTGAATCTTCTCAAGAAGATTTAAGATACACATGTTATCCAATAATTATCCCTCTAGCCACCAGACACATCCAGCTTTCCGGTGTTCAGAGGATCTTCTCCCTCCAGGGTCCATCTGCTGCCATCACCATCAGCACGCAGGAGGTGACCGTCCCCGGTTAAACAGATGGCATTGCCAGCCTCTGGGTTGGAAAAGTATTCAAACCTTGGATTGCTGAGGACAATGGGAGGGAGAGATGCCCCCAAAACCAAGGTTTCCCCAGCCAACTCTGTGGCCGCGATGATCACTGATGACCCAAACCTTGCTTGAATTAAACAGGAGTCAAACCGACGTGAAAGCACCTTTGCACGGAGCACTGGAGCCGACTGAGGTGCTGCAGGCATCAGCATTCCCAGCATACGGCATTTTTTTATCTTCTTCATCTGGTTGTCCTTCAGGAGGCACAGCAAGAGACGTCAAGGACTGAGAACAACAAAACAGCCTTTGACTGTGCTGGTAAACATGACTAACACGGCGAAACCGGCATTGACAGTTTAAAGCTTTAACCTGATGATGCAAATGTGCAATCTCCTGGCTTAGCGGCAGGCCCATAATAAGGCAAAAATGAATATTACAGCGTTCTGGCTTTTAAGCATTTTCCCAGAGAAATCATGTTGGATGTTGTTTCTGAGAGCACAGCCAGGGAATATGGCTGGAGATAGACACTTGGTTCAGATTTATATTAAGTTCCCAGCAAACTGGGGGGAATATAAGCCAGTCTGACCTAATATTATGTTGATTCCAAAGTAATTACATTTGTTATTTGCAGGATCTGTAGTAAATCGAGTTGTGGCAGTTATGCGGATGCTTCACAGAAGCAATTTCAGAGATCATTAAATATATCTTACATTGGTTACACATTACATTAACCCCTCCAGCGCCTCAAGACATATGACATCCATTCACCAAACAGGCAATTTTTATGGGACTAGATGCCAAAGGCAATCCAATAGAGATAAATTCTGGAAATGTATGCAATTACCGCCGAGAGAGGTCTGTCGTTCACTATAAAAACATGATGATTAAAAAGTTTGTACAAGGCTCATACAAACTCCAGATCACCTACTCCGCCAGCCTGTCCTCCGCCGCAGCCCGGGCTGCATCCTGCAACGTCCACATGGCACACACGTGTGCATCCCTGTCCTCCCGGGGGGAATCCCCTCTTGTCCCCAGCTAGCTGCCACTGCCCTGGGCCAGAACTGCATTTATCAAAATGGGACTGGTCCGCATTTATCAGTACGTCTCTCGTCCACTGCAGTCTGCACACAGAAAGGTTAAAGTTTACATCAAAATAGCTGTGACTCTTGAGACGTGACATCTACATGGGCTGAGAAAAACATGGCTGGAAGCGTTGGCTCACGAGGATTTTGAGATTCTGATTTTTTTTTGTTGCAACCAAGGAGGGAGGAGAAGTGATGCTACAGAGATGCTTTTTAGGGAACAGCAAGACCTATTTCCCACCCATCCACCAGCAGTAGCTCCGTGGCAGGCTACAGGGGCAGGAGGAGAAGTGGGAGAAGGGGAGGGAGAGGGAAGGGCTGGTGGAGAGCAATGAGAGCACAAGGGTGAAGGCACTGAAGGGACGAGCGGAGGGAAAAGAAATGCTCCCAGGACTTTACTTTTACTCCCAGGGCAATGCCTGCTCCCAACACGCCAAAGCCCTGTGTCGCATGACAGATGCTGGGAGGACCACAGCCTGGCTGAAAGACAGCTGCTGGACAAGAATGAGCATTTATCATTACTACATTTATTCAATTCAAATGACGAATGGTGCAGACAAGCTGGGCAGGAGGAAGGACATGCTTGTGCTCATCAGCTCACCAAATGGCACGGGCTGTTGCTGGTTCGGTTTTCCGGCACAGCCGCAAAGAGCTTTTGGGGGGTGCAAAAGTCTCGTACGGTTTTTGGAAGATGCCTGGTAGGCTATTTCTCGCTTTGAGAGCTGTGTTTTGGTGGTCCATTCTGAATGCCATACTGCATTTGTCCCATTGCAATACTGATGTTTCCTTTTTGGAGCCAACAGAAGGCAGCGACGAGAAAGAAGCGATGTTTGTGGGGCAGAGAAGGCTCCTGCAAACCAGCAGTGTGACGGTCAGCAAACTTCCCCATGTTTCAGGAAACACCAGTTCACGTTCCCCATCCTCCCACTGAAGATATCCTTGGTATTTTTAATGTTTACTAAAATATAGACAAGAAGAGGAAATGTATTATATTAGGGTGGTGAGGCCCAGGAGAAGAGCTGGTGGAGAACAAGGTGAGCAAGGGTTAGATACCGTCATGGCTTTCTGTAATGTTATTTTTCACACCTTCTTCTACCGCTTTTAGAGCATTGGTTGGCAAGGAGGTGAGTGAGAGGGATGGGGAGAGCCGCCCAAGGCTCCCTGTCCTCATCTCTTGCTGCAGGCTCCGTCCTGCGCAAGCCTCAGCCCAGCAATGTTAAGAAAATGGGATTAATTGGGTTCGGACAGATGGCAGTGATGGCAAAGTTAGCAGCCCCAGGCACTGTGCCAAATACAGGCCCGTGTGTGTCTTTGGGGAGAAAAACCACTGCAAACATGGCTTGTTCCTGTAGTGCCGGCTCTTCCCTCCAGTGCGACAGCAAACAGATCAGCCCTTTCGCTCATTATCGAGCCCGCGAGCCATTTTTAGCAGCTGCACAATGAATAATTCCAGTGCCCGTTACTGGCAATTTTGCTAAGTGAGAGAGAGACAAAGTCATTAACATTTGGGAGGGAGGATTTGAAGCTGTTGGCTGCAAGCACAAAGGACCACTGCTGTTGCAGGGGTGGTGACGATGCCATCCTCACCGCCATGACGCAATTCCCCTCCTCGGGCTTCGGGAAAAGTTCCCGCTGAGCGCTGAAACAAAGGTTTGTGCAAGCGTTCAGTCTCGGCATTAAAAATATGCTGGATATTTTCATTGCTGGGGACTACCTTTGCCATGAATATTCAAAGTCTAGCTTCATGCACAAGTGTAAAGGATTGGGGCCTGAAACACCATCAGGTGGGAAACATGCTGTGCTGGAAGACCTGGAGGAAAGACTCTCACAAGATCCTTTTTGTTTAGTCTGATCTAATTTAGCTCTTGTCTAATGCAATGTTTAATGTTATAATGTGATTTTGGATGATCCTGAAGATGTGCACAGCCTTGCTAGACTCTGTCTGTCTCAGGAGTTGTTTTTATTGTTGGGTGACAGCTTTTCCCCCATTGTCATCAATCATTGCAGTGAAAATGGGATGAGCAGGTTTTGTCTTGGGTCTAATAAATGTGTCCAGAGAGTTCCCACTGGCTGCTGGCAGGGTCCTGACTGGGGGACCGATGTCCCATGAACCTCCAGGGAATGGAGATGGCTCCACATGTGGCCAAGCTGATGTTATTGCAAGCCTTGGACCCCTGCACATGGAGTGACTACAACCAGACTGTCCACGTTAAGATAAAGCAGATCCAAGTTCTTGTCATGCCAATGAACATCTCTCCAGTGGCTTCGTTCACGAGCTTGGAGCATCCCCTGAGCAGAGGTCGCTCACTCATTCACCCGTCACTCCCACTGTCTCTTTTCTCTCTCCTTTCACTTACCTGCTGCTTTCTCAAATTCAGCGCATTGGGTTTTCCTCTGGCATGGGCAAACGGACCACATTCATCACACTGAGCACACCCCGCTGCCGTATGTGCCGTGGCCGCTTGCTTCTGTAGCCCTGCCTTTGATGAAACCCTCCCCGGTTATGATATTGTCAAGCACTCATAGAAACTGCCACCAGATTTGGCTGAGATCTCATGAGCCACGCAACTGTCCCGGCATTTTTTTTATCCCTGCTATTCACATCTCAGTGTGTTTACAAGGGGTTTCTGGGTGTAAAACCAAACAACCTTCTGCTGTTTTGCAGCATTTCTTTTCTGACAGGGTTTACCCGGCCTTGCTCTGCACGATCCCAATTCAGCTCAGGCATACACTTACACTCTCTTCTCCTAACAACCTCATTTCACCTTTATTTTTGGGACCCCCCCACCCAGCCTCCACACATGTTGTGTCATACACATCATACCTTTTATGATTGGGAAAAGTGGCAGTGATGGGCTGATGTTTCCGAGTCCAGGTGAGTGCTGGGTGCTCAGCCCTTGGAAACACCCTTGTTTATTCATCTTGGTAGGGTTCAAAAATAACCCTAAGGGACAAACTAAAAATAGCAGGGCCTGATGCGATAGGACAAGGGGTAATGGCTTCAAACTAAAAGAGGGTAGATTTAGACTAGATAGAAGGAAGAAATGTTTTACACTGAGGGTGGTGAGCCCCTGGCGCAGGTTGCCCAGAGCAGCTGTGGCTGCCCCATCCCTGGAGGTGTTCAAGGCCAGGTTGGACGGGGCTTGGAGCAACATGGTCTAGTTGAAGATGTCTCTGCTCATGGCAGGGGATTGGACTAGATGGCCGTTAAAGGTCCCTTCCAACCCAAACCATTCTATGATTCTATGATAACCATGGCTGGTGTATAAGCAATCTATAGTATCTGGCCTACACGCAATCTATAGCGTCTGGGAGCGTGTGCTGCACGCCTTGCACGGCTGCATTATTCATGCCTGTGCGTGGGTGTAACAGAGCAGGGCATAAAAAAAAATATTAATCTCTGTGGTTGTTATTTGCTGTAAGTGCGGCGGGGCAGGGCCCTCGTGCTGTAAATCCCCCCTCCCCAACAGCCACGGCAGGCAGTATTTTACAGCCCCAAAGTAAACGCAGCACATCAGCTGCTGGCCAGAAATAAAGCATTGTTAGCGCAATGGGGACACTCCTCCTTTCTGTGCTCGGAGCTTTTCATGGCTTTAATGAGGCTTTTTTCTGTCCGTGAGCCATGAGGCTGTGCCAGGGCCGGGCATCGCTGCAGCCTTTTCCCCGCGCCAGGCTGGGCGAGGGCTGCCCTGCTCCCCGCATCACGTACCAGCAACGCCGTCCATCCTAGCAACACAAACATCCAGAAACCACAAATAACCAGAAATATCTTCCTTCCCCAGTGCGGAACCGCCGCCTCTGCTGGGAAGGGGAACCCCACCCCCGGTGACCCTAAATACTAGAGAACATGCAAAGAAAAGGAAATGGGGAATACGCAATGTTTGGCACTTTATACGCCTTGTTTGGCAAAATCTCACACCTCCAGCTATGAGGTATTTACCAGTCTTGGGGCTGTAAAGATATTGCCCAAACCTGTCAACTTTTGCCCGGCCACAGCTTTGGGTGGCGGGGTTGGGTGGCAGGGTGCAGCTGCGTGTTGAACAAGCAGAAAGTATTTCAAGGTTGCCTTTCACCCTCTTTGAACCACATCTGTTTTTTGTTTCCGCAGCTGACACATCCTCTGAGATACATCCCTCTTCGCTGGATTAGTCACATTACAAGATTTAAAGGGAAAAAAAAACCAAACCCTCATGCATGTAATTATCCTGTATCTGAAAACAGTAGGTTTTGAGCAGAAAGGAGCTGGACGGTTGGGGTGGAAGCCACATTTTAGAGATGCTCTGCCTGGTAAAGACCAGCTATTAATTACTTGCTGGGAGATGAGGACCTAAAGGGGAATATTACATTTGAGATGAAGCAGACACTTAGTAAATCTGTTAAGTCTTTATTTGGGAGGCTCCTTTCAAAAGGAAGGAGAGCTAGAAGCTGTCGCTGCAGAGCTGCTGCCACGTCCATGCAGGACTGTGCTTCACGGGACGAGGTCTGCATGTCTAGTCAGTGCCAACAGTTACTTTAGAGGTGCTAAACATTGATGCTTTCCTCTTTCATCTCCTCAAAACCACGCTTTGAAAGCCCTCTCACAAAGTGCTGAACCGTATAATTGTACGTGTCTAATTTCTCACTGGTTTTGCACCGAGCTACCAAGAAACGTGTTGCGTGGCAGGTGGGTGCAGCTGGGGTGGGTTCCTTGGAGGATTGTGGGGCCACCCACGTCCCCAAGCGTATCCGAGGCCCCGTTGGCTGAGGTGCAGATGAAGAGATGAACACTAATGATGCCAGCGGCTTGCAAGCAAAGCTGGGGCGAGAAACGGGGCGAGCTGCCATGCTGGCAGCCAGGGGAATGGGGGATTTGCTACCTGAGCTCGTGCACTTGGGCCACCATCCCATGGCCAAGAGGCCAGGCAAGGAGGGACGAGCTGAACCCAGCCCTGCCTTCATGGCAGGGGCTCTACCTGCCTTTGCTGGGGTGCTGGGGGTCTCCGTCCACACAGCTCTCGGGCTCTTGCTTTGCTTTGCCTTTTTTTTTTTTATTAACTCACCTTATGAGGAACATATTTCCAATAATGACCTTGGAACGAGCACTTGGTGATGGAGTGGTCTGGGTGTAATTTGCCTGCTGCTGAGTGTAGTGTTTCAATTCTATCTGAATTTGTGCCTATGATTTATGAGTTAATGTTTCCTATTGTAAATTATATTTAAAGAGAAAAATGAGGTTTATTTTTTTTATTTTTAGAAAAACTAATGTTTATGCTTTACGTGCCATCAGAAGAAATAAAGCACTGCTATGTTTTCAGACCATGTTTTCAGCAGGTAAAATGCAATTATTCAGACCAGAGAGCTCTATTTGATATATGAATAGGGTAAAATGAAAAGGCATTCAAAGCCTGATCCAAAGCCTCTTTAAATCTTTGGGAGCCTTTTTTTCCATGAGATTATAGAGCCAACCCCCTGACCATACAAATGGGAATGGGATACATGCCATTTCCATGTCGATGGGGTACTGCCATAGCTCAGGCTTGAATTTCACCCTTTGAAAACGCAGATATTGGACTTTCCAGAGCTGTCATTCAGTGCATCCACTGTTTTCTCTTTTGTGGGTAACGGTAATGGATCCGTAATGCACTTTTCCCATCACATTAATTTGTGCGCGAGCCATTCTGACATTCTGCTGTGGCTTGTAGAAACGCAAGCGCCATCCCCACCGTGTCCAACACCTTCCTGGGGAAAGCGCCGGCGTCTCCTCTTCTGTCTCACCTGGCACGAACCTTGCCGGCTGAGCACGCGTTACTACAGCCGTCGCTTTGGATCATGTCATCTGCTGAGGGGAACGTGATGCTTGTGAGAGTCACCGGGGAGGTTCGCTCTGCCCAGGGATGGCAGAGCCGTGTCCTGGGAGGACCTGGAGCTCTTCCGCCTGGGACCAGACAGGTCCTCAGAGGGTCTGGGCTCCCAAAGGTGTTCTCCAAACACACTGCAGTTGGTGACTCCTGGTCCAGCCACCGCTGACCACGAGAGGTTTCCTGGTCCATGAGACACCACATTCTCCCAGTTACCACTGCTAAGTATATTCCGAAACCTATCAGTGCATGCCCTAAACTCCTTGTGCTTCATTTGCTTTCTCAAGGTGATGAATTATCATCCTCAAATGGGGAGATTGCAACGTTCAGCAGCCTCTCCTGTTCATTTTGCATGGACCCATGGGTGCATCTAACTTTACACAGGTGTCTGGGGGGTCCCCACTTGCCCTGGGGTGTCTGCAGCCCTGTCTTTTGCTGAGCAACACCGTGGGCTGCTGAAATGAAATATTCTGCAGAAAGTAAATTTGTAATGGATGGTAAATTAGGAGTGCGGGACGCAGAGGTCTTGGCTGAGCATCTCGCGCTGGAAAGCAGAGCTCCAGCACAGCGGTGCTGGGAGATGGCTGACCCGTGGGTTAACACCACTGCAAACAACTGCCCGTCTCATATCTCACATCTCACATTTCATATTTCATAGTCATTTGTTCGCGTCAGAAGGAGAGAAAGTGGCTCAGTGCTTGTGAAACTATCAGACAAGGAAAAAAGAAAAGAGAAAACCCATGTCGGTGTTGATCTGGAATGGTTTGCTTCAGCTTAGTATGGTTTTAATGCTCCAAAACCTCTTCTGAATTTACACTGAAAACCACATATAACTGCAACGCAAGCAACCTCCATCCTCTAAACCATCCTGGAATTAAACTTTTTTCCTCTTGCAAAGAAATTGTTTCCTTGCTGAAACTATTCACTGTATCCAACAGGAATGGTTAATGGCCTCTGTGCAGTTAAGGAATTGACGTATTTTCAAGGGAATTCACAGTAAAGCTGGTTTGAAAATTTCCATTGAAATCGTGGGGTTTTTCACATTTCATTTTGCCTTTCCCGCAGCTATTTGTTTCCGCAGTTTTTTTTCTTCTGCAAACTCCAGGCTGGTTTTGTACCTTCTTCTAAGGAACATTTTCTGAGCGCAGCATCAGTGAGTGTGCACCTGGTACAGACTCCACGCAAAAGGGAGAAAAAACAGTTTTTGCAGGTTTTCTTCTCCCTAGCCTGGCTTCTTAAAGGGATTTTTAGCAAGCAGGTATAAACTCCAAGTGATCCAGTCTCTATGTCGAATAAAAGTACTTGCAGAGCCTTAACTTTAAATATTTCGTATTTGTTTCTGTCACATAATTTTAAGATCATTATAGCCCCGAGAAGCCCATGACCTCATTCAGTCACAGCAGAGCGGAGCCGCACAGGAACCGGTCCCGCTGCGGCCTCAGCACAAAATCCCACAAGCATGAAAGTGGGGAGTTTGGGCAAAAAGCCTTGTTTTAAATAATACGTGTCATGAAGTTCTTGAGTAAGTTTATACAGACAACATAACAGAAAGAAATAAGTAGGGAAAGTTCGAGGGCAGGGGGGTTGCTGCAGGGAAAGGGGGGGGGTGTGTGCTGCAGAGATCTCCATCATTGCTGCCCTGCATCATTCTACAAATTTGTGAATAACCTGAATTTATAGATGGAGAAAAGGAATATCTAATCGAGGTATCCTCCAGCTTTCCCACGGTGCGCAGACAGTGCATCTTAACAAAAATACTGCCTCATGGTCTATAATTTACCCTTCCTCCACAATATGGTCCCATGTAAGTCACACCTTATGGGAAAGCTAAAAGGAAAAAACTCCTCAGAAATGGGACCAGAATCAGCATCATTTGAAAACTGCGCTTTCCCACAGCACAGGTTAAGGTGCGTGCATTAAACCTTGCCTTTTATTCCTACCAATATAGTATCTCTGCTACTTACAAATTTATTATACTGCTTTTCCAAAGCACTGGGTTACATTTGCAGGGCACAAGGCTTTCCCCCTGTGACATGTGCATGCGGAGGCTCTGTGAGGAAGGGTTGAAATCTGGCATTTATTTATTTCAAGGTCTTGCTCTTTAGCTTTTTATCCAGGGAGACAAAGCTGCCTTCGCCAAACGCCCATCCACGCAGGAACTGATGGTAGCAGACGAGACGCTTGTTCTAATTAATATTTTATGGGCTTATAGACTTTTTTTCCTCAGCAGCTGGTCTTAAATAAAGACCAATTTGCAAAAGTGTTAATTAACTCTAATTACAAAGTGCATTGTCGCTTCTCTGAGGATTTCCGTCTGGAGAATGACATGTTCAGCCCCTCATCCCCATCAGGCTGCAGCGATACTTCAAGGCAGCTTTTTCTAAGGACTCTATGCACGTTTCCAAATCAGAACAGTCAAATTCCACGTTGGATAATCAGAGGGCACCAAATGGCCATGCTAACAGAGAATGCCAGTTCCTTCGTCCATATGCATAAATCCTTAAAACCAGAGGCTTTTCCTGTGCATCCTCCTCTGCTGAGTGCTGAAGGGAGCATGCCCTCTGCTATNAGAGCGTGCCCTCTGCTATGACCTGGATCAAAGATTTCTCAGCTCCCCGGTGAGCTGCAGAAGTGATGCTGGTCCACATCCAAGATGCTCCAGCAGCAAAAACGGGCACATGGTCATAACTCCGTGGAGGGACATCTAATCCCCTGCCACAGTTTAACCCAAGCCAGCAGCTAGCACCACGCAGCTGCTCACTCGCTCCTCCTAGTTGGGATGGGGAAGAGAATCGGAAGAATAAATGTGAGGAAAAAGTCGTGGGTTGAGATAAAGGCAGTTTAATAAGTAAAGAAAAAGCCGCGCACACAAGCAAAGCAAACCGAGGAATTCATTCCCTGCTCCCCATGGGCAGGCGGGTGTTCAGCCACCTCCAGGAACGCAGGGCTCCATCACGCGTAACGATGACTTGGGAAGACAAACGCCATCATTCCAAATGTCCGCCCCCCTTCCTTCTTCTTCCCCCAGGTTTATATGCTGTGCACGATGCCACATGGTATGGAACATCTCTTTGGTCAGTTGGGGTCGGCTGTCCCGGCTGCATCCCCTCCCAGCTCCTTGTGCGCCCCCAGCCTGCTCGCTGGTGGGGTGAGGAGCAGAAAAGGCCTTGACTTCTTAGCTTCGACCAAAACCATCAGTGTGCTACCAACACCGCTCTCATCCCGAACCTAAAATATAGCCCCACGCCAGCTGCTAGCAAGAAAGTCAACCCCATCCCAGCTGAAACCATGACACCCCCAAACGAAGGCAATACCATTGCACAGAGCAGCATTAACTAAACTGACTGCAGCACTCGGGGTAACTGGTGACTTGAACTCCAACGTGTGTTGTGCTTTGACAGNGTGACACCCCCAAATGAAGGCAATACCACTGCACAGAGCAGCATTAACTAAACCTACTGCAGCACTCGCGGTAACTGGTGACTTGAACTCCAACGTGTGTTGTGCTTTGACAGTGTATTTACGTGAGATTTCTAATTAGCTTTCCGTGACTCATTTCACTGCATTTACATGCACAGACTTTCGAGTGTTTTACCCCGGGCAGAGCTGGAGCACGGCGCGTGCGCGCGTGCTGAAATACAGCCCCGGAGGAGCATCACATCGTTAATGAGGAGGAAATCAATTAGGAGTTTTGACACCCGGCGATGTGCTCAGGCAATTAGCCCTGTCTCTAGCTATGAGGCTGTGGTTTTAACGTGACAACGCCAGCGACTGTGTCACTTACAGCCCTCCCAGTGGCTTGTAACGCTGCCACTCTTGCTGATGACAGCTATTGCTTTCCTCTTGCTGGAATGCAGCCATATGTGGGATGTCCTCTTCCAACGGCTTTAATCGGCAGCAATCAGGCCTGCATACATGGTGTGGGTGGCCAGGGGGGCTTAATTTTCAAATGGTGTTGTCTTACTGCTTCAGGCTCCTGGTAAGGATGGAAGAAAGCTCCCAGCGCTGCGGCCTCACTACCTCCGCTTGCAGTGCTGCAGGGGGATGGTTTTTACATGACCCATCCCATGCAGAAACCAACCAACCCTTTGATGTCCCTTTAAAGCCTCCAAGTCTATGATTTGTGTTATCAATTATTTTGGAAACATTCTTCTTCTTCTTCTTCTTCTCCTTCTCCTCGTCCTCCTCCTCCTTCTTCTTCTTCTTCTTCTTCTTCTTCTTCTTCTTCTTCTTTTTATTATTACTATTACTATTATTATTATTATTATTATTATTATTATTATTATTATTTCTCCTGTGATTTGCATCAGATTTTATACAGAGGATCTGGGAGGAAAGTCAAATTGCAGCCACAACTTGAGATAATGTATTCACTATAAATCTAAATGTTCAGGCTTTGCTTCGCCAGCCCAAGTTCTTCTCTTGGCTCCACAGGGCAGTGATATTCTGGAAGGAAATAAAAGGACGTGGACGTCCCTTTGGGAAGCGTGGTCTACACAAAATTAAATCAAATTTTAAAGAGGATGGAGGAGAGATTTTAGTGTACTGAAGTATGGTGTGTCTTAAATTAATTTTTCAATAGGTATATATATGCAATACTGTTAAACAGCCGGTTCAACCGCCTTCACAGAAGCCTCCTAGAAAAAAAAAAAAGGCCTTTTTCAATGTTAACTTCTTCAAACAAAACATTAGCACATTAATAAGCACCAGTCATGGAGGTTTCCTATTGAGCAGCATCCTGCAATAGGGGCTGCGTTATCCCAGCTGGGGCCGGCGCCGGCTCGCCCCCAAATCCGGGCGCGGGGCCGTGCTGAGGCAGGTGGGGACGACTTCCATTCATGCGGTGGGTGGCACAGCAATTAATTAGATGATTTGCCAAAAGAAGCCCTCTTTTGTACATACACACACGCTGCTTTTCAACTTTCAAAGGGCAATTCATGAACTGGTAGAGGCCTGGCAAATTAATAATAATGAGCTAATTTCCATGCCATCTGCTAATCGCTCTCCTCTACAGGGCTTGGCTCCTGAAACAGGAGTTTTTCCCACTCTCCTTCTGTCTACCAACAGGAAATAATGACATCCAACTAAACTCTTTTGGAAGCGATTCACTTGGTATTTTTTACCGCTCCACCGGCACTGAGCTGTTGCACAGCCTCCGGCTCTCCTTTCAGTTCCTCGAAGGGAAAAATCTCTCCAGGAAAAAAAGAGGTGTTTTTTATGGTGTTGGGCTGATCCCTCTTCTTTCCTCCCTCCCTCAGGCCACGTTTGTCTTTATTGGGGTTGATTTTTGTCCCCGTATGACTTGGGCACAGCAGACTGGGGGGCAGCGTGCCCTAAGGAGATGGGTGTGCGGTGGGCTGGGGGTAGCGGCTGGGATGAAAAGCGGAGTGCTGTATTTATGGGGTGTACAGAC
>RSEF01000007.1:39569243-39606705 GCA_003993805.1 Himantopus leucocephalus | reverse complement strand
CCACCAACACCCCCAAGTCCTTCTCCTCAGGGCTGCTCCCAATAGTCAGTTACAAGGACCTGGCTCAAAGTGAAATGAGGACCTTGATGCTTTCATGCCTCCATGCGTGATTCACCTGGCAGCAGCCAGCGTGGTGGGAAGGAGCCAGCATGCCTCGGTGCCACACCGGGCAGAACCCTGCGAAAAGGCTCTAAAACTTTCCTTTCCCACCCTAAAAAAAGAGCCGCAGCCCCACGCCCAGCACCCCTGAGCCTCCCTGAGAGATTCCCTCCCTTCCCAGGCAACCCAAACCCATGCCAAAGTAAATCCTTCGAGCTGCAGTTTCCGAGAGCATTCCTCTGCTTATTGCTTACACATGGGTACCGCTGGAGAGCTTCCTCCCGTCCTCCACGCTCGCCCTCGGGAGAGAGGCTCTTCCAGCAAATACCGAACCTTCTGCTTTTATAACCACAATATAAAGTCCTCCGTCAACATTAGGAATCATTTAATGAGTCTGGCAGGGATCACCCACTTCAGCTGCTTCGTAGCCAGCCAACCAAAATAAATCAGTTATTATGGCAAAGGGAATTTCTCTAAAAGATGTATCTCAGGCAGTGACAATGGGGTATTTTTTCGCAATAGTAAACTTTTAAGCCCTCCGCCCCCCCAGAAGAACAGAGTGTTACAAAGGGCCGGCCAAGCTCTTCTGATCCAAAGCGATGCATAAATGGGACCTGACGTTAATCTCCTCCTGCCCAGAGCACGATAATGGGACACTTTACAAGCAGTGAAAAATTTAAACTAGGAAGGATTTTCTGGGGAGAAAAAGGAAAAAAAAAAAAAAAACCCAACCCCAAACCCTAGGATAAAATAGCATTAATCCAGTTAGTGGGGGAAGTGTTTGCATCAAAGGAAATTCATGAAATGAGACTCCAGCTTTTGGGGTCTTTGCTATGTAGACAAGGGTCCTCGGTGGCTGGAGGACGGCGAGGAGCAAGGCAGCCGACGGAGCTCTGCATGGGGGAAGGAGCCACCCTCAATCACGGCACTTCCTAGCACCATGACTTGTTCCTTTAAGGACTAAATGGAGCTGTATGTTCGCCATGGATTAATTAATTTTTCCCCACCCAAGGAAATGAGCTTTATGCCGGGAAGTCCCTGCAGAGCGGTTGAGAGCATCACCGGCCGTGCAGGCAAGCGGAGACAGGCACTGCGACAGGAGCCCTGCCTGGCGTGACCCGGACCCACGCAAATCCAGAGCTCTCTCCACAGGTGGGACACGGTCTCCTCTTCGGAGACCCTTTGGAATGGCAGGGCTGTAGCCGTCAGCAGGGAATGCCTCTCGGTGTACCCTCAAACAGACCCAGCCCTTGGCTTTGTGCCCCCCATCCCTTCCCCAGGCATCTTGGCATGAAGAACTCGGAGGAGCTTCCACAAGAACTGATATTTCATCAGATGTGGGCACCTATGAAATATGAAAATGACCCAAGCAGATGAACAAAGTAAGCACCGCTTGAATAAATAACCTTCATAGACATGGTGAATGCTCACCTTGCAAAGGTGCAAGATAAATTGTAGTAATTTCTAGGAAGCAGTCCTGGCAGTTTTACTTCTGCTCTTAGAATCATAGAATCATAGCATCATTTAGGTTGGAAAAGACCTTTAAGAACATCGAATCCAATCGTAGATGAAAAGACCTCCAGTCTTGGACCATGCCGGGGTTGCAAATTACCTTGCAGAGCCTGCGGTTTTTTCTGCATTAATTTCATGGACCGCTGCACATGACTCAGTTCAGCTGCTGAGGTTTACACCCGGTTCCGCTCTGGGATGCACTGGGCTCCATCCTCCCATCGGTGACATCCCGGGGTGGGAAGCAGCCTGCACCGGCCCTCTCTGACACAACAAAATAGCTCAGGGCACGTCCTTCCTGCAGCTGGCCTGAACCCACCCCCAAAGTGCCTCGGGGGTCAAGGAAATTGGGGCAGGGACACAGTTTTAGGTATTTATCATTTTCCCTAGGTCAGCTCGAGGGTTGTTGGGGGGTGTTATGCTTACAAAGGTGTGTGTCTAGAACAAAGTCCATCACAAGGGATAATGTGGATAAAAGCACTGTGATGATTTACCGATAGAGGAAATGGACCAGGATTTAAAGCTCAGATCCTACCCTCAGAAAATCCATTATCGGCTTTTTTTTCTGTTTATCATAGGATGTTCCTCTAGTGGATGTCCAGCCACGTGCTGGGCTGGTTCTCCTGTTCAGATCACAGAGCTGGAGATAGGGATCTGACTGACCAGGAATGCCAAGATCTACTAACATGTCTTTGCACAGTGACACCTGCATTAATCAGGTCCCTTATAAAAATTACAGTGGGCAGGAACGTGCTGAAGGTTCGGCTGTTTGTCCGTGGAAATGCAGAGAGGAGCCAAGGCTGCTCCAGGGGAGTGGCTGGTCCAGGTCCTGCAGAGGTGGACAGGAGAGGTGGCACACTATGCCAGGAGCTAAGGGCACGGAGAAGTGAAATGGCCGAAAATCCAACATTGGGGTTTTATAACGATACCGGATGGAGCTGTAGGTTTGAGGAGAGAGCAGGAGGGGTGTTTTCCCAAATCCTGAGGATAAATTATCCTATATGCACTGATGGAACCTTCATCAGCATTTCTCCATGTGTCCAAGGGTGTCTCTGAAGGATACCCAGGAGCACTTTGGTCATATCTTATCAAGACAAACATATATTGGTGTCTACAGAATTGCTGCAGCGCAACAAAATGTAAAATGACAACCCTTCTAGTAGTCTGCTCCCCAGTCCCACACAGTCGGCCCCATGGTAATATTCACCGAAATCATCCAGATCCAAGAAATGAGCTGATTTCAGTTGTGATGAACATACGAGAGAAATAAACAGGAGGGGGGGAAAGCCATAATCATTTCAGGCTCCATTAGGAATAACTAATAAAACTCAGTATTTGCCAAGTGGAAAATAACTATCTTGATAAGGAAAAGAAAAAAAATATTAGTTTTCAACATCACAAAGTGAATTTGGCAGGAAAAAAAAGCCATGCAGGGTTTAAAGAAATACCAGAGGAAGGGCCTCTGTTAATAAATGACTTCATATGGGTTTATCTGGCTCTTTTTCATCCAGGCTGTTTGTTGTTATGTCTAAAATCACGTGTCAGTATATTATATCACACAGAAGCACAGGCATTTCACAAAAGTGCAAAAAAACACAAGTCAATGCTTGAAGAGCCGTGCATGGGCTTGGAAAGCAAAGGGACCTCAGCAGCTTCACCCTCTGATTTACAAGCAGCTACTTCCCTGGCTAAGAACGGTCCCTAATTCCAAATACACTCAGGGCAGTGATGTTCAAGGGTGTCTTTTATGATAATTAGACTCTCAGCTTGGAGCAAAGGGCTCTGGGAGAATTATTCCTAATAAGGCAAGAACAAATCTGCCCAGCTTGTGGTAAAAAAACATATCCACGCCGAGGGGCTGGTCGACTGAAGGCTGTAGCTGTGTGGGCAGCTGCCATTTAATTCCACATCTCAGCTATTTTTCAATTACCTTTGGCTAACCTCTAATTGAGATCTGAAATTAAAATCAAACACTATGGAGGAGCTTTAGTTGTGAAGACCCAGTCATGCTGATTACCTCTTTGTTTCACCCAAAAACCTTTTCAGGTCCTTATACTGCTTTTTTTTCCTTATTTGCTTTCCCAGAGGGAATTATTTATTAGCAAAAAGTATTTTCTGTACCCTAATCCCACACGTAGGACCACACTTTCCATTGGTCTGAGGAATACATACAAATTGATCTGGCTTCCAGTCTGGAAAAGACGCCTTTAACACATCGATATGCTGCATGGCAGATTTGTTTCTGGAAATTGCTCTTCTTTTGGTCCTCACCATTTCTGTATAATTAGACTTTTTGCATTTCCACTGGGAAATCCGTACGCGTTACAAATCATTCCTGGCTGGACAACTTTGCAGTGCTAATGAAAACCATTTGACACAGTCTCTTCTTCCTTTCTATTTTATTTTCTACTTTTTATTTTCTATTTATTTTTCTATTTTAGTTCATTACATTCACATCTGGTCATATACTGAGCCCTCGGGGACTGGCCCTGCCTCCTCTGACCACAGAAATCCTCTGCTTGGGGAAACACGTCCGTCCATGCTCCATAGGAAACACCGTGATCGGAGCTCATCATCCATTCGAGTGCTATCTTCTGCTCGTAGCTCCAGGAGATGCAAGGCATGGAGCAGCAAAAATGCATTGTTCAAGCCTAGAATACACATAGTCCTTGGAAAAATAGGGAAGAACTCAACTATTTTCCACCCCAAGTAGTGGTATTGCATTGGCTGCAGACATGCTTCTGCCCTTCCTGTGAGGTTGGTGGCAACGCAGCACCCTGGGCCAGGGGTTTGAGATTTCCCCCAGCAGCAGCCTGGTCCAGCTCCTGCAGGCTGGGGTGCATGGGAACACCATGGCCAGCTGTCCAGCTAGAGCTCTTGCACTTCGGAGCATCTCCGTTTTCCGTAACACATAGTATGTTATTTTTTAATGTCACCACAACCAGTCTTCTAGCCATATTTAATCTTATTTTGAAAGGAAATCACTTCATCTTTTTGTTTCTAGCCTGAAAACCACCATAAGAAACATCACCTTGGAAGGTGATCACGCATCTTTTTGGGGTGTGGGGCCACAAGGACCACAGGATGTAGGTGCTGAGGGAGCATAGGGCATACCACATCAGCAGTCACGCAGGGCTTTCACAGGATATTTATCCCAGCAGGGTTTGAGTGAAGGAAAGGTCTGCTCCCAAACATGGTACTCATCATACTCCTCCTGCAAATCCTTGAGAGTTTTGGCTGAGAAGCAGGAAAAAGGAGATGTCCTGACCTGATGTCTTTGCTGAACAAGCTGCATGTATAGAAGGTGAGAGAACCAGGCAGGAGATCCCCCTAAATAATGTGTTTCTCATGAAACTCCATGGTTCCCTGAAGCTGTTTCCAGCTCATGGCATTGCTCAGTTTACCACGATCTCCTGGCCAGCTAGCACAGAGGTCTTATGGGAAGGTTTTCCTGAAGGATGTCCCTGGATGTGGTCATGGCTGTGATAATGGCAGTTGTTGGACTACCATGGGCACCCACCACAGCCAGTCAAGAAGAGGGGTGCCCAGCTCCCAGCACTGGCTCACTTTGGGGAGGGATTGGTGCCAGGGCACAAGGATCTGCTGTTTGGAAGAAAGTGTTTTGGAAGGAGACCTTACAAAGGGTCACTGAAACCACCTCAAAAGCAATCCGGAGAGCATTAAAAAAGCTTTACATCACAGGATCCCATTCCACATAGATCCATATGGCTAGAGTGAGGCAAGAACTGTCATTCCCTCATTATCGAAACCATCTCTGCTCGGGTGTTGCAAAACAAAAGAAAGCACTTTCACAACACAGCCCTTCTGCTAAGGACAAGAGCACTGCTGAAGATGCTGCTGCTGCTCCTCCCCGCTGGCCTCCATCAACTAGCGTACAGAGCATATTCTCCCATCTGCCTTCAAACTGTTTTGCTTGATGTCTAACTCAACGTACACCATGGTTTTTGCTTGAAAGCCTAGCACAAAATCCTGCTTCTACCGAAATCACTGGGGGTCTCACCTGTAGAGCCGGGCAATGTCCCCAACAGGTCTGTATCACAGGAGGGTTAATGGAGGATGGTAAAGGTCAGTAGGGATGAAATGATGTTGATTTTCCTGCTGCAGTTCCTATTTACTCAGTATCTAAACTATCTACAGCTCTGAGCACCACAGCTGCATATTAAAAATACCATTCAGTGAATTTCCATTTGGACATGATTCCAGTTTCAGATGAATTGCACCACGCTCCACAGGCCAGGACCAGCTCCACACCGAGCGAGCGGTGCCCAGGCTCGTTAGCCCAGGCACGGTGTGGCACAGGCAGAGCTTTGCCGCGTCGCGTGCCAGCTTGGACCCAGATTAACTTCAGCCCCTTTTGGGTGGCAGAGAGCCCATGCTAATAAACCCCATTGGATGAGCGCAGGTTGTTGCAGCACCAGCACCATCCTCACCATCTTCCCTGGAGCAATGGAGGGTCATGACTCCAGATTTGATGGGCAGTGAGGACCCTCTGCAGGCACGTGCATTTGTTCTAGCGCAACAGGATTTGGTTAAATCAAAGGGGACTGGTGTGAGAAGGAGAAAATGAACCCCAGTGGTGCCCCCATCCCGAGCAACGCCCAGCGTGGCTCATCCAGTGAAGCCACCTACAGTGACAGTCCCTGCACTCACGTTGTCCCCAGGTGGAGAGTGTTTGGCTTTGCCAGGTGACTGCGAAAGCAAAAGAAATAAGTTAGATGTTAAGAGAAAAATAGCTTTCAACATTTCATGGGAAAGTAAAAATTTTGTAATGATGGATGCGCTGCTAAAAATATTCTGTAGCACCAAACAGCGCTTTGTCTGTGTTTATGTCACAGCTACAGGAATGAGACCTGAAGGCAAATGCTCAGGTTGGTGCAAAATGTGTGCGTAGCAGTTGCGACGCTAATTTTTTAATTATGAGTTCCCTGTAAGAAGAATCTTTTGACCAAATGTGCATTTTTTCTGTGTGAAAATCTCTGGATGCAGGTTGCAGCACCGAGAGGAGAAGCGGGATCCCTCGCCGCTCCGATCCGCCTCCAGCAGGGATCACATTGTGGTGCCGCTGGTAGCGCTGGCTGCCAGCATCCGGCCGCCGCTCGGCCAACCGCCGGTACCCAGCGGGGAAGCATCACTGGCCTTCCTCTCCCTGCCAGCCCCAACGCCGCTCGGCCCAGGGGCTGAATTTTGGCCGGTTTCTTGGGGAGTTAAATGGCCCTTCTCTTTACCCGGGGAACCAGAAGCTCATTACGAAAAGTTGTTTTGATATTCCTGCTGGAAATCCTCGCCCAACAGCACATTTGATAATCATACATGGTCTCATAGCTAGATACACTCCTGCCCATCTGCCGGCATGGCAATCTGCCCGCTCACCAGATGGTACTCTTGATTCACAGGGGCAGAGGTGCCAAAAAAAAAGATGGATTTAGATGACACTGTTAGTGCCACCTCTTCTGCCTTCCCTCGGCGGTGACAGCTCAGACAAATTGGTGCCACGGCAACAAAGAATTCCGCTTAATAAAACACAGGAATTAGAGATGGAAAAGACCTATTAGGTCATCTACTCCATCTCCTCGCCAGTGCCTGATCATCACATTAATCTTCCCAAATGTGAATATCGCCGTGGAAGAAAAAAAGACAGACTGCTTCCAGATATCGGCAGTTGCCAACAACACAAGCAAGATTTCAGCTTGTGCCTGAGAGAACCGTGGGGACCATATGGGGTGTCAAAATATATTACACAAAAGTTCAGCCTGAAGGCAATCTACGTGAGAAGGGGCCCGTGACAGACATAAAAAATATTCACGTTTATGGGAGGATCTAATGGCAACGGTGGAGCGTAACACGCAAGATGTCGTCCTGGGGACTCAGGTAGATACGCAACAGCAGATACCTCCGTGTGCCTTGGAAGGCTTGGAAAAGAGGAGGTTCACCAGCAAACTAAATAGCTGGGGACATAAAAAAGGGACATAAATGGCTCTGAAAGGACAGGTCAGATCCATTTTTCCTTTTTTTTTTTTTTTTAACCATCATCCCAGTGCTCCATCATTATCTTTTAAGATAAATTTATAAGTGCTCTAAAGATTTGATGTGGCAAATACCAACCCAGCCTATGACATGCTTCACAAAACCCAAGTCCGTCCTTTCCAGTTGCGTTGGAATAGCTTTAGCAGTATCCATTTTAAACCCACAAACTTCCTAAACCCTTTCAAAACTTTACAAATCCAATCCGACTCTGATTTCAAGTCTCTTGTACAATATGGGGGAAGAGCAAATAGAAGTATAGCCGCATTTCAAGGTGAGTATTTAAAGCACTGCCAAACATTTAACAAAAAAAAAAATCAAAGAAATAGCAGTATAAAAGGAGTTCTCCCAAAATGTTGCCCTGACGTTGAGATAAAGGTAGTTCACGTCTCATTGTACGGCAAAAGACAAGGGTGGGTCCTCTACCAGGTTCTTGGCTTTTCCATGAGTTGGTTGGTTTTACACTTTCATTCTCATTTTTCCCTCTTGCCTTGATTCCACTGTCAATCCCTAAGGTCACGTAAATAACACAAAGAAAAGACAGCCATTCCATCGGTGTTTTTCCATGATTTTCAGGTCCTATCTTTCCTTCACAGTTTGCAGAAACTGTAATTGCTCAATTAACCTAATGAGGTGGATCTTCAAGATTTCCAAGTGCTCAGCAGCTCAGCTCTTCAAACCCCTCAAATAACTCCATCATTTACTTCCATATTGTACCTGTGATGGGAGCGATACCCCTGACCGATGCTAGACAGTAAATAAGTGGAAAAGAAGGATGAGGACCATCCCTGGAGAGCCAGGACATCTACCCGATGGTTTGCAAGGGGAAAGGAGAGAAGGTTCCCGAGCTCTGCAGGAGGCAGCGGCAGATGCAGGTGCCCTGCATGAGGACCAGGGAAGGCCGTCGACGCCCAGGTTAGTGATCAAGGGTGAATTTTCAAAGAGTCAGAAGGAAACAAGAAGGCAGAGCTTTTTTTTTTTTTCACTCAAAAAATTTGAGATTTTGCTGTGGCGACCTGCTGACCTCATTTCTTCCTCTGCAGCAACAGCTAGCTCAAAGCGAGAGCGAGGACTTTGCTGCCCATAAAAAAGGCATCTAATGGTGCTAAATGCCTGCAAACAGCTGTGATGTATCACGTTCTCCATGCGCTGGTGGAGAGTTAAAAACAGATCTTATTGAATCTTATTATTTTCCGTGTGACGGCAGTAACAGTACACGGCTATAATAAAAAGGTGAGGCTCTCCGGTTGTTTTACTCTCTTGGCAGAATTTATTCCAGGCAAAGAGGTAAAACAGTATTGATTATTTTTATTTTTTTTTTTAAAGAACATCTTTGGCAAAGGCTGCAAAAAGGCTTTGGAGAGGAGCCCTCGGTCTTTCATAACGTAATTAGCCAAAAATACTGCAGAAAAATATCCATGAAGGACACAGCCTAGGAAGAAGTGTTCTTTAGATGGTGTGCTATTGGGTTGTTATTTTTTTTTCTCTTCACTTAAAGGAAGAGGAGAAATTCCTTGGTTTGCTCAGCTTACAAATAAATCTCCATTAAAATGAGCAGCTGAGAAGGCACAGCTCCGAGTGACCCCCCGCAGCGTCCCGCTTCGCTCTGTGCATCCCCGCAGTGCCCATTCCCCTCCCGTTGGATGGGGGCCCTGGGGTAGGCACCACTTAGCGTGGATAAAGGTGGCAGCATCTGGCCCGTAAGGAATTTGCTAAACCAGGCAAAGACGAGAGGGTCCCTGCAATGACCCCACGGTGAGACGGACCCCGCTAGGAAGAGATTAGGACACTCTACTGCCCACAAGTACAAAACAAGTCCATTAAGGACAGAGAAAAATTGCCCTGCAATTGTATTCTCTGGTCCGTATCTAGCACAACCATCACCCCTGCGACCATTGGGAATATACACAATTATTGTTCCATAACTGCTAAAATGAACAGCAGATCGAATGCGTCGAGTTTCGTTCTTTTGCTTTGTTTTGGGTTTTGTTTTCTCCCGTGAGGAGAGCTACCTCTCAGGCAGTGATGCGTGGGTGCTGAGTGCTCCACGGCTGGCTGCCGCGGAGACGTGCTGAATGGGATGCTCTTCTCGTGGTCCTTTCTTATTTTTTACGCTATGTCACTCCTGGAAGCGCATTGATAGGAGATGTCAGTCGGTGATCATTTACAAAAGGCGGTAAGAAGGCTGCTCATTTCGTGTCTTGGGAAAGGAGAGGAGGAAGAGGAGCAGTCTCTTTTTCTTTGCTTTCATGTGCAATAAACAGGAATACCAAAACTGAAGCCACTTTAAAGAATGGCAAGTTTCCGAAACACTAGCTAAGAAAGAAATATAAAAACATGATGAAGAGCATTGCAGCCATCGGGTTTGGAAGTGGAAAGAGTCCTTTCGCTTTAGCGACATGCCCTCTGGGAATCAGGGTTTACAGGAACAATTAGAACCTCTCTGCGATAAATAAGGATGAGAAAAGGCAAAATGCATCCTATATTCCAGTGTGCAAAGTGGGGGTTACCCGGAAAAAAAAGAGCCAGCCTCTAATCTATGGATAAGCAAAAGCAGAAGCTTTTTACCCAAAGAACTGAGATGCTTACCTTGGCTTTCCAAAATGCAACATTAGCAAAGAGCAGCGGCTGTTCAGCCCCCTAAGCCTGTGTACGAAACTCATTCCCGGACCTGGGATTTCATTCCTCGCACAGCTGAGGACTCTCCAAGGATGCCCAAAGGGTGTCTTGGCCTCCGCGCCTTGCCAGCTGACCCTTGTTTTTCTAACGGGGATATTTCCCCATAAATCTGGATTAAAAATAAATCCTTTAGAATTATGTTTCTTTTTCTCCTGTTTAGATCGGCTTCACCATGGACAAACACATCTGTATCCATGGGGCCAGCTATGGAAAATAATTGCATTAAGAGACAGGGCTAAGAGAGATGTTCCACCTCTCATGAAACATGGGTTGGGGTGACCATGGACACCGGGCCAGAGAACGGCAGGTCCCCTCCACATCATTTCATTGGTTACTTTTATATGTATTTTCTTTTTTGTTAAAATGTTGCCCCTTATTCCTAGTCTGAATTTGCCTTTTCAATTGCAGGATCTCATGCCGTTTTCTACTGCATCAGAGAGCTTTCAGAAATCTCTTCCACATGTTGCCATCCTGAACCCTTCACAGCTCACCTCTAAGTGCGTGCTTTGCTAAGCCAGACAGATCAATTTTATTCGCCAGATACTGTAAGTTACATTTTTGAAGGTTCACATTATTTTTTTAATTCTTCCTAAGGCCTTTCCACTCTCCAGAATTCTCCACTTTTCAGCATTGAATAAACTCAAAGACCTTTCATGGTTGAAAGCAACTCCCGACACCCTCAGTGCAGGTGGATGCAGTGAGGGCTCCCTCATCCAAGGCTGAAGCCAGCAGCATGATTAACGTGAATGTTGTCCCTTGGTCCCCAGCTGTCCTTCAGCAACCACGTGGGTTGGAAGATGCTCTCCAGCCTCTCCAGGCACCCACCTGCAGGTTCGCCAGCCTCTCGATCAGAAATTCAAGTCAGGTTCAACCAGTCCCTGGAGATGCCAAAGGTATGGGACCGGGCACCCCAAACTCCCCAGGCAGTGGAGCATTTCCAGATGATGGCCAAAACCTTGGGTGGGCTTTGCCTTCTGGAGGTGCCCCAAAGCACACAGGACACCTGGAAGCGGCATTTCAGCTGGGCACCTGGACTAGCTGCACAAGATATTCCCCATTTCATCACTCTCCTGTCTATTCCTGATAAACAAGGCGGGACAAAGCAAGGCGTTGGCTTTAAACCTTCCATTTCTTCCATGTTCTTCTGCAAAAGCTATTTTTGCAAAACAGGCTTCATTTTCTTTCCATGCTTTGCTCTTGCTGCTGAACACAGGGTACCGAAATCAAGGGGAAGAGCGTGAAATGAACTTGCATCGCTTAAAAGAGCTTGATTGATATGAAGTAAAGCATTTCCCCTTGAATTCACAAAGTGGAGCTAGCATTTTTAAATCAACGCTCCTCTTTATGAAAACAAGTAATTATTCTTTCATTGAAGCCAGAGCCAAAGTCTGGCAAATTGCTAAAGTTAGAAAAATGCAAATGTTATATTAGTCTGGAAGACCACAGTTATGTTTCATTAACTCAGACTCTTTCTGTACATGCATAATGCATTTTCCTTGTTTATTTTTGTGGTTTACTGGAAGCAAAGGTCCACTTCAGCCCTTTGGTTCAACAGAAAAAGGATGGGTGACAAGAGAGGACACAGATCACCCCCCGGGGATGCTGCAGTCCTCCCATGCTGGGGACTTTCAGACGCAACACCATCTTCCTGAGCTTCCCAGGGCTTTGCCAGCCCGCCGGAGACCTATGTATGTTGCAGGCAAGAAGGAATGTCAGGCTGGGGTGTCCTGTTAGGAAAGTGCCAGGTGATGCCACCCCCTCTGCGCCCACCGCTGCATCGGTAGCAGCTTGTCACTGCACGGCTGAGCTAAGTCAGGCGGGGTGGTAAAATAAAGACAGATGGCAGCAAGTTTCTCGTTCAGGACTCATGAGTCACAGCTCATTCACTGGGATCCTTGATATAAGACACGCTTCTTTCCAATTTTTCATTTAGCGTGGAAGCACTTTGCTTATGAAAACACCCCCGGAGCAGCCTCCTACAGTATTTCTGCCGAGATCTCCTCCTCCGTGATGGGGAAATCAAGCCGGTTTGCTGGCAGTACAACATCCAGCTCCCCCGGGAAGCGATGCTAACAGCACCCAGCTCGCAGGCATGTCCTGGGGGTTAATTACTGGATGATCGTTAGGTGCCTTCAGCCCCTGGGCATCTACACATGTAATGGGAGCGGGGCAGCACTCCCAGACAAGCCTCGGCCCTGGGGACCCCTGAACCCACTGGATCCTCCCAAGGGCAGCCAGCCCATCACTCCATGAATGCAGCAATTTGCCACATAGCTATACGGTTCCATATGAAGCCATATAGGTGATGGCCTGACGAGCTACGTGGAGACCCCAGGCTGCAACCCTGCCCCCCTGCCGTCACTTGGAAGCAGTCTTGGAAGCATTCATTTGATTTGGAAGTTGCCCGTCATGCTTGATTTATCCGGCTCATTCCATAGATAGTTAATTAATCCCCTTCCTTGAAAACAATAACAAGTTTATTGCAGTCTGAGCGGTTTCCTGCTTTATCCCGGTTTGGCACGCTGGGATCGGCATTGGCACGCTGAGCTCGGGGCTGTCCCCATCTTCCTTGGGTTCGTGCTTCCAAACTTTCTTCTGCTGATGGGAAACTCCGCTGTGGAGTTAAGCGTTCATGGCGGCGGCTCTCCCAAGGGCTGCCAGCTTGCTGATGGAGGACCAGAGACCCAGCACCAGCTTTTCCCTTCTTGGATTGGTTATTGCTCCTTTATAGCAAGGGAAAATTATCTCTGCGGAGGCACTGAAACGCAATCGCCCCTGCGCAAAAGCTATTACAGACTTTATCACTAATTTAATGCATCTCCCGTCAGTTTAGCTCATAACATCTGCAATCCAAAGCGATACTAGCTGGGAGCAATGAAATGTGGTTTCCCTGACCTCATTGGGAGCAAGGAAGCAAAACCAAAGGAGTAAATGCATTTCCCTTATGACGGCCCAGAAACATGTAAAAGCAGCTGCATTTTCCTTATGGATGCTCGCTCCCTGCGTTCCCCACGGAGAAGGGGAGAGGATCCTTTCCTCCCCTTCTCCCACCAGCCAGGGCTGCTGCTGCAATTACCCCAGCGAGGGCCCAATTAAGGCGTTTATCATCAGCCTTTCTAAGTGTCCGTATTTCTGGCATGGCAATACCACTGCTCATGTGCCCCAAGGGACCTGTGTGAGATTGAATTAATTTCTCTGGAGCGCTCGGGGATGCTCAGTTAGGAGATGCTATATTACAAATGTGCAAAATGCTTTCATTATTATTAGCGCACCTGATCCAGTGCAAGGACCATTGCACCGGCTTCTCGGGGTGTAAAACACAGCTCTGTGCTGAAATGCAATGTGTTAGAAACCGCTATCCCAAAATCGAACCTCATCTGGACTATCCAATCGCCCAAGACTGGTCCTGACCGACTTGCTTGTGCGTATGAGAGAGAAGCGTGATTAAGAAACAGGACGCAGTCACCTGAAATTGCCCATAAAAGACAGAATATTATATTGTATATGAGGGAATTGCCATGCCAGGGATGTAAAAGCCACATCTCCATGGTTCTGCAGAGAGTGAATCCACAGCAAGAGCAAAAGGCTGAGCTGTTGGAAACATTAGCAAAATAAAAGGCTTCTTGCTCTTAAGTTTCATATAAGAAACTTGAAATTCCCAAGAAGAGCAGTCGCAAGCAGCAGAAACCCACTTTAAGTGGTTCCCAGTGCTGTTTGTCATTTCACCTGTTGTTTACATGATGTTTATAGTGCGGTTTAGATGGAACAACAGCTACCGCAATCTGTTTATAAGCCTTCCCTTCGGAGCCAAGCTTACCTTTCTAATCATGATGATGATGCCCAAATAAAGAAGCTAAAGAATAAGCTTGGCTGCTCTTGTGACAGATTAAAATGTAAGGGAAAAAGGGCTTAATTCTGAAGTGTGGCATAATTAAAAATCCAAATAGAACCATTGCGTCCCCACCTGAAAAGACAAAACGCCCCAGCAGGAAGGAATCGTCCGTAATTCACCCCAATTTTACAGGGCAGCTGTTTCAGATGTGCTGCACTTAGCATCTCTTGTCTTTCTGTCACCCATCCCTTTTCTGCATCGCTTTTGAGACGGGAAAATTGTGATGAACTGATGGGAAGCTTTCAGAGGAGTCCCTTTCAGAAAGCAAATTCCTCCACGAGCACCTTTGCACTGCTAAACTGCTGGAAAAAAGTACAGAAAACCTCTTTTATGTGCTTGATGAAAACACAGAGCAGCGAAGTACANGGGAAGCTTTCAGAGGAGTCCCTTTCAGAAAGCAAATTCCTCCATGAGCACCTTTGCACTGCTAAACTGCTGGAAAAAAAGTACAGAAATCCTCTTTTATGTGCTTGATGAAAACACAGAGCAGCAAAGTACGNGAAAACCTCTTTTATGTGCTTGATGAAAACACAGAGCAGCGAAGTACAGGAAAAAAGACCTCAGATAAAATTTTAATCGTATTTGCAATAAATTAAGAGCAGGTGAGGGCTGCTCTGAACTTTGTCTCCATGACGTTATTTCAGAATGAAGCCATCACATGAGAATCCCTTTAGCGATTATGTATTTTGCTGGTTTTAGAGGAAAAGGGTACAAAATCAGGAAAAGTGGAAATGCCTTGCTTACAAAATTAAATACATATGGGAAATATAAAAGAACCAGCCTGAACAGCAAACTGTGTACTCTAGGATTACCCTAATTGCACAGAGACACCAGCCATATGCGTCCAGAAACCAAGACCAGATTTGATCCGAGCGTTTTGGTCGGTTTGGATTTTATAGGCTACTCCAACCGTCACAAGCCACATAATTAACCGAGAAAATACAACCAACATTTTCAAGCACATTGTTTCATTCTCAGTTCATTTACAAGGTGAAGCAGTAAATTCACTCAAATATCCCAAATCCACTATCAATATTTACCAAGAGAAGATGAAAGAAGTTCAGCCACTAAGCACAGAAGCCAACATTTTTGTAAAATGACTTAATTGCAAACACTTTCCTTTTCGGACCCTTTTCGGGAGACACCTTAAAGGGGATTTGTTTTCTGAATGTGTTGAGCATTGAATTTCTAAAATAACATTTCTCGCCCTTGGCACTCAAAATGATGAGTCACTTGTCAAATCCTGGCCCACGCTGCAAAGCACTGTAGGAAAAAGAACTGCCTAAGAGTGTTCGCAAAGGGGAAGGAAACAAGCAGAGGAGGGGGCCAAGCTTTAAAAGAAGAGCATCCTTTCTTTGGACCCCCAGTTGCCCAGGCACAGGCAGGTGCAGACAGGGGTTTTGGTGATGGCAAGAGGGGCTGAGTTTCCATCCCCTCCCGTGGTCCTCTGCCCATGCTCTGCTCCTGCTATGGGTGCTGGTTCCCTGCTGATCTAAGACCATCGCTTGCATACCAACATGCGGAAAAAGCAAATCTTGTGAAGGATTTTCTTTGGGATGCATCTCATGAAGCATCCCCAGAAATGTAAATTCCCTACAACAGCTTTCACTTCACCTAGGGCTCAGGTATAATTAAAGGAGGCCGGGGGAAGACACTCTTGTGGGTTTCACATCCTAAAGCTGGACAGGTGGTTGAGTCACCACCCCTGGATGTATTGAAAAGTCGTGTAGACATGGTGCTGAGGGACATGGTTTAGTGGTAACTTGGCAGTGTTAGCTTAACAGTTGGACTCGATGATCTTAAAGGCCTCTTCCAACCAAAACGGTTCTATGATTCTATGACAGAGCAACCTCTGTCACTGCTTCCACCCTTAGACACTGAAACATGAGTCTAAGACTCTGAAGTGAAAAGCTTTGCACATATGTGCTTTGCTGGTCCATGGTCTCATTACAGAACATCTCACACCACCATTTGCTCCACTGAACTGTCTGGGATGACCCAAGAAACACACACAGTGAGGCTGTGAGGAGCAGAATGAGGTCCATGGGTATGAAGAGCATGGTGGCCCACCTGCACAGCGCACGCATTAGAGGACATCAGTAGCAAGTTGACTTGTAAAAATTTTAGCAAATAAATGTGCATCAGACTGAGGCATTCAATTCAACAGGGGTAGGTATTGGCAGACTTTCTTCTCACATGAGCTATTTCTAACTTCAGAGTCTAACTTTAGGTACAAATGACACAGCCTATCACATCCAATAGCAAATCCTGCCATTTCAGAAGCTGCAGGTTTAGATATTTAGATGTTTCCATGAGGCTTTCCCACTAAAAGAAATGTAAGTAATCCTTTAGACCTGCTTCAAGAGATTTTATTTTTTTAGTTTGTTGAGATAGCTTTAATGAATAACACGTAACTCCACCTAAAAAAAGCTTGAATCAGTCAACATAAGTGATTATTGCATATTGAATCTTTTCGTGCTTTCCTTCATACTATTCTTTTCCAAAAAAAATGTGAAATAAGTAAATAAATGGTTTCCTTAAAGCATAAGTGATTTCTCAAGAAGTCTAAAGCTCCGGTAAAATAGACCTATTGCTCCAGAATAGACAGAAAATTATGTTAATACAAAGTCATAGCCTAGAGTACATTCTGTCCATTGTACAAAATGCAGAAAGTTTTGGGCTGGAAATTCAGCAAGAAACAGGATGGAGATCACTCCCCAAATTGTTGAAGAAAAGGCGAGCAAGCGGATTGTCAGTAGCTGGAAGTTCTCAAATTGCTCATTTGGAAGTAGCAGGGTGGACTCATGATCCTGCCACAGTCACCACTGTCATGAGCTCATGAATATAACAGCGAAGGCCATGACTTAGTCAAGGCATTCAGAAGACCAGCTCCATTGAAGTTTGAACCCAACAGAGAGTTGCAGGGGTCACTGCTGGGCTTTCGGGGGGTCTATGCTGTGGTGAGACTGGGGTTTGCTGCGGGGGCACTGCGAGGAGACCCCCGTTGGCACCTGCTACTTCCAGACCTGCTCATGATTGTCCACTCAAAAATGGCTTTTCTGGAGAAATAGTCTTTTTTTTCTTTTCTTTTCNTTTTTTTTTTTTTTTTTTTTTTTTTTTTTTTTTAACAGGAAAATGTCAATTGTGATTTTTAAAATACGGTTCCTTTATTGCATGGGAAATTTTGAAACCAGCATGTCTGCCTCAGTTTAAAGCACTGTCTCTTAGCTTTCAGTTTAAATAGCTTCACGTTGAAATATCAGTCAGGAAAATTACTTCCTGATATGTTTCAAGAGTTTTTTAAACTATAAAAAATATTAAGGCAAAGCAAAGTGGCTGTTCCAAAACTGTTTTGAAATATAACTTTGAAATACAACTTTGAAATACAGCTTCAAAGTATAGTGAAGCAGTACAGTAAAAATTTAGAGTCCTATTTTTAATGCATTTTTTAAATGTTTGGAAGAGTGCATAAAATTGGGCTTTTGCTAAGAAGAGAAAAGGAAGTGAACAGAGAGTTGTTTCACTTCAGTTTTTGAGGTGCTTGGCTTGGTTCTTCTCAGGAAGGGTGGGCTGATACCCAGGTGCCACCAGCATGTCCCAGCTAGACCACGTTTCCAAAGTGACCTCAGGCAATGCGTTTGGAGACTGATCTATTAAAAAATACTCCCCCAAAAGAACAGCAGCCATTTTTTCGGGTACTTTTTTCCTGTTGCCTATTGGTTTTGGGTAATAGTAGGCTCTCTGTGATCTGTTACCCATATCCTTCGGAAATCTTGTCACCATCCTATTCCTCTGCTTCAAATGGCAATAAAAAGCTATTTCCAGCAATTTGCACTGGGAGAGGTGGGGATGGGTCTATAAGGGTCATGTTCATGCCCATGAAAGCCCCTCCAAGCCCAGCACAGGAATGTGTGGCTGGCCCCAGTTTATCAACCACAGGACTGTCCCAGCCTCCGGCTTCTGCTTTAGGCTAGTTTTATATATATATTTTTATATATATATATATAAAGTAATGTTGACTAGCAAGAGCTTCCCATTTGGTCTAGATTTCCTGGGGGTCTTTTATAAAAGGAATAAGGCAAAAATGATTTCAGTAAGCATTTTGCAGTAAGAGCGGCTTTGCTCCAGATTTTGTACTTTATGAATTCTGGCTTGTAGCAGGAACTGGTGCTATAAAGAGAGAATTGTCCATGCAGAAACCTCAGCAGATAATCCCAGTCAGGAGACACTCATTAAACCTTGTTTAGTATCATTGGTTCTATGGATAATTAATAAAGCAATCAACTGGAAGAACCCGTACAAGATATGGATGGTATAATATAAAAAACTCTTCCACATGACCAGCCAAGTAAGGGTTTCAGTGCTGGAAAGGTATGAGAAAGCTGTAAATGCCTCTTATTTATGCAGAAAGTGGGGAGACAGACCACAATAAAGAAAGAACTCAATTGACTCATGAAGGCCCCCAAGATGATGTGATCTGCACCGAGGAGAAAACCCTTCGAAGGGGCTCTGATGCCTTTGGTGCTCACAGTACGTCTCCACTGAGAACAGCATCCCATCTCGACTGGGCTACAGCAGAAACCTCCGTAAACGAGGCAGCACAGAGGCGGCAGCATCCATCAACAGCCAATTCATTATGCTAAATCCAGAGAGGATAATGAAACCAGCTGAAATATGGGACCAAAGGCCAAGGTTGGGTTTCCCTGGAAACCATAGCATTGTATTTGCTAACTTTTGTTATTCGCAAATGTTGCCCGCGGTATTTTGGCGTTGCTGGTCTGCCAAGGGAAACGTCGGGGTCTGCGCCGGTGTTTCTCCCTCCCTCCCCACATTAGGAATACTGTAGCTTCAGAAATTTCTTACTAAAAGGAAAATAAAGGGCTGGGTTGGTTTTTTTTTTTTTTATCTTTCTCAAAGTTTCCCTTTTATCATAATAAAGACACTGCTATATATTCTCATAAACATCTTGGCCCATGTAATATCTCCTTGGCTCTTGCCAATCGCCAGGAGAAAATAAGTGACCTCAGTGGGGCTGCGATGATAACATTGGTATTTATCAAGAGAAACTCCTACGAGTCTTATTTTCATTTTTACTGCCGTCCAGCTGGGGTATAAATCAAATAGATATCAGGACTGTTCATCCATCCTGATGGATCTTAGCGCTGCTGTCATCATGGGGAAGGACATCCGCACGGGGGGATTTGTGTATATCTGTCTACTTTTGCTCTGCCAACGAGCAAGTTGTCATCCCTGATGGAAACGTTAGCACGCAGTGGGGATATCTGGAAAAAAGGGTTTTGCTCACAGCAATAAATTACTTAGCCAGACCATTCATATTGTCTAGTCATAATTTTCAGTCTTTTATCTCCACGCCTTTAAATGGCAAGGGAATTTCAGGGCTTTTTACACACTATTCTTTAAACAAGACAAACTATTTTTAGCAACTGAGCTTTACAAGAGGGAGCTGAGTGAAAACGAGCCGGGCTTCGCAGCACAGCCTCGGCAGCGTTTTGAATGCTCAGCAACACTTATCCCCCCGTATGAGGACCCACAGCCCCCCAGAGCGGCACCGGCCAGCCAGGCGTACGGGAGGTGTTTCTGCAACCTCTGCTTTATCCAACCCTCTGTGCGCACCGGCTCATCTCCCTTAGGTGGAAAATAAAGGTGATTTTTACCATATTGTGTAGGTCAAGAAGTGCTTTGAGCCCAGGGTTGTGCTCTAATAACGAGCGGCCCCAACCCCAAGAGCAGTGGGAGCCATGGCCACCTGCTAAAGAATGGAAAATGAAGATAAAACCATGTAAACGTTAAGTGACAGATTAAAACATTGCCACGTTTTACGAGAATGCACACAAATACCCTTCAGAAGTTTTCCCGAGCTGCTTTATTTTACATGTTTTGTCTGCTAGCTCTCCCCCGTGACCATAAAGGCAGCTGTAAAACCGGCCGCAAACAGGCTGGCTGTGGGGTGAGTGACTCCTCTGCTAGCCCTCGGAAATNTTTACATGTTTTGTCTGCTAGCTCTCCCCCGTGACCATAAAGGCAGCTGTAAAATCGGCCGCAAACAGGGCCGCGGGCTGCGGGGTGAGTGACTCCTCTGCTAGCCCTCGGAAATGCAGGAAATATTTAGCGCTTGCTGTCAAAGCCTGTTCCCTCTTCACGGGAAAGAAATTTCCCATTCCTTCTTACCCCACATGGCTTCATCCACGCTCTGGTATAAGATGCACCATCCCCTTAACAGCCCACTACGGCACACAAACTTTTAGCAAGTTAAGATGGAACCCCATGACAGGCAAGTTGTTTATATGTCAATTTGGTTTTAGTTTCAAGATTTTGCCTATTTTCCCTCTTTTTCAGCATAAGAAATTAGGAGTGTTTTCCCACACGTAGCCCCCACTAGCAGCCTGCCAGCCAGCCCTGCTCCAAGGGACACCGATAATCCCCTCCGGGCAGCCTCACCATGCAGAGATAGCCTTATTTTTTAAAACAAAGGAGAAAAAAAGATGGTTTTTTGCCATTTCCCACATTGTTTGCATTTTCTTTGTCCCATTGTGTTCTGTTTTTCCCTCCAGTGGGTCCCACCGGCCTTGGCAGCCCATTGCTGGCTCTCAGTCTGGTTTTGCTTTGCAGGAACCACCGGGGAGCTTAGCAGCAAGTGTCCCAGGAGACTTTCTGGTCCTTGTTTTTAGGTTTGGATTGCAAGCAGTTATCTGGAAGCCTGAATTTGACCTCCCTGGGCTTGGGGCTCTAACCTTACATGCATGTCACTCCAGTGTGCTTGAGTAGCTCCTCTAAGCCAATGGTGTAAAACTGGTTGGAGGGACGTTGGTGGCTGTGCTGCAGCTCCAAAGAGGGTTTCCCAGGACACTGTCACTGCCCAGCTTCATTCCAGCTCCCCAGGAATGGGGAAAGTCATAGAATCATAAAATGGTTTAGGTTGGAAGGGACCTTGAAGATCACCTAGTTCCAACCCCCCTGCCCTGGGCAGGGACACCTCCCACTAGACCACGTTGCTCCAAGCCCCGTCCAACCTGGCCTTGAACACCTCCAGGGATGGGGCAGCCACAGCTTCCCTGGACAAACTTGGCCAGTGTCTCACCACCCTCACAGTGAAAAATTTCTTCCTAATATCTATTCTAAATCTCCCCTCTTCCAGTTTGAAGCCATTCCCCCTCGTCCTATCACTACATGCCCTTGTAAGAAGTCCCTCCCCAGCTTTCTTGTAGGTCCCCTTTAGATACTGGAAAGTTGCTATGAGGTCTCCCCAGAGCCTTCTCTTCTCCAGGCTGAACAACCCCAAATTTCTCAGCCTATCTTCATAGGAGATGTGCTCCAGCCCTTGGAGGCCCTTCATGGCCTCCTCTGGACCTGCTCCAACAGTCATTTTGGCTCTGCTGGAAACACACTGGGGCTTGGGCATGGTGGTGAGGATGTGATTCAGAATTCTTCTTTCCAGCCTCAAGGGTGAGGGAGCAAGAGGTGTAGAATAACCACGCTGGGGCCATAATGTCCCAAGTTTTGGCACTGGAGAGCTTCTAGCTCCTGTACACACTCATGTTGGCCCACCAGTGCTGCTGGGGCATCTCAGCCTGAGCAGGTTTGGTCCCCCTCAAGCAAGCAGTCACTTGGGGTGAGGAATTCTACCAGGGATTGCTGGAAAACTGCCGATGGAAAGGGAAGCACTCAGGCTGGCGTGGAGGGGGACATGTGGCAGAGGAGTTATGCTCAGCCAAACATGTGCCGTGCAGAATCCCACAAGGATCAGGATCCTCTGCAGTTGAGCAGGACCTTGATCCCCACCCTTTGGGCGGACAAAAAGCAGGGGGTGCTGCTGGTGCAGGAGGGACGGGGACTCCCTCCGAGGCCAGCACACGTGTTCATCGGTTTCTGTAGCCATGGATGGAGGAGAGGGCCCTGTGAGACAGCATCTGCCTTTAATTGCCTCGTTCCCTTTCTCATCTCTCTCCCTGTTTTTCCTTTCATTCCCCCTCTGTTGTCTTGTCGCACCATCCGCCTTCCTCCCTCGCTCCTTGCATCTCCCTTGGCTTGCATCCCCTCTTCCTTTCATCGCCATTTCAAATGCCCCAAAGGGTTTGACTTTTATTTCACCGTGCCTCTTGCTTCCCTGAACGCCCTCCCTTGGGAATAATGCCGAGGTGTCCTCTTTCATTCACTTCTGAGCTGAGTTAAAAGAAACGAGACGTTAAACCTGCACAAAGCCACTAACACACGTATTTCTTTTTGATCTTGACATCCGCAAGTCGTAATAGAACCAGAATCAAAACAGTCCAGAAATTTGGCACAGCGAGGGCTTGGAAGGAGCAGTTGAAAGGAAGATTTCCAGGATTAACTTTTTTTTTTTTTTTAAATGCAGGTTTTGGAGAAATTTTGCTTTGAAAAAATGTCTTGCATACAAAGCCTTTCCACCCTGCCAAATGATTTCCAGTTTCTTGTGATAAGAAACCTGCATATTGGGGAGAAAAAAAAAAGGGTAAAGAAAATGCTGAGCCTTATTTACCATCACTGCCTTCCTGTGAAGACGCACAGAACCAAACCAGCCTTCCACTGGCGGTACTGACTACACCGTTCCTGCGGTGCCTACTCCGGGTACCCCTCAGTTTATCCCTGCGAGACGGTGGGAGACAGCCACTTGCACATCGCTCCCAGTCCCCTTCCAAGCACAGGGAATTTTATTGCAGTTTTAATGTGTCTAACAAGAGGTTCTTGGCACGGGCAGCCCGCATGGCTTTCATTCCTGTGGTCTACGAACATATACATTCGCCGAGCTGTTTACACTCTCTGTCCAGAGATATTTTTCTGATTAACCACCAGCGGTTATGGGGATTTATGTTTGCCCGCATGCACAGCTGGGAAGCGCAAACAGCAAACACTGGANGGGGGGGGGGGGTGGACGGGAACGCTCTGTGTCTCATTTGGAGGACACAAAATTTGAGGTGAAGCAGCTCCTTGCTGCCGCTTGCACCGTCTTCACTAACAGCTGGCGATAGGACAATGCTCTTTTCAGTTCTGTTTCACCACTGCTTTATTGCTCCCAGAGATTCCTGGAAGAGGGTTCCTTTGTATCCATCTGGATAATGCGCCTATCTGATTCAAAACAGTAATTGCTGGGTATTTCCTCAGCGCAATCAAGTATTTATCAGCAGTGGGTACTTCTGCACAGAAAATTAGATATTAAAGGGCGCTGTGATACAAAAATCAGCACACATTAAATAACTTTTACTACTAAAAATATGCTGTAACATCTGCCTCTGAGGCGTGTATATTTAAGCGTGCACACACATCACCTTAATTAGAGCATTGGTGCTATTAGTAGGAGACATGAGGCTACGTGGTAGAGTCCCCGCAACCATTAACTTCTCATTTTCATTTAAAGCACATCGCTTCATAGTAAGAAAATTACATAATGATCAAAAGTCCATCTCATCTTTCAATAAAACCTCGCCTGTTTGAATTTCAATACCTGCCCGTCTCTTGGTGGAGCCAGAGAAGGGCTGGGCACATCCCCCAAACCTCACGCCCCATCTTTTTCCACCTCCCTGGTTTTGGGACATTTGTGGGAACCTGCAAAGCCAGAAATCACTGTCACATAACAAATATTATATTTTTGTATAAAAATAGGTACATCAGCTATGAGACACACACCAGACTCCAGCACTAATCTGTGTACAACCATCTTCGTCACTTCTCTCCCACCCTTTGCCCCTGTGCCAACGCTCATTGGGGTGAGAGCAGCAGCCCCGATTGCCGCTGCCAATCACAGCTGAGTCACTTCTTGCTCTTCATTCATTTAACGCAAAGCCTTGGCAGAAGGAGCAGGGCAATAAATGCCTGCCACATGAGCTGCGCGTCCGTCCTGCAGCCAGAGCACAGCTCACTGTGGTCATTGGCTTGTCCTCGCTCTAGAATATCTCTGCATGAATCAGATGAATATTATCAGCCAGTTTCCTATTTACCTGTTTTGCCTAAATCGCCAAGCTGTCTCTTTTTCAATATTCGAGGTCCCTGACCAGAAAAACCCCTCCTGTACTTACAATTGGTTTATTCATTCAGGGGAGGTGCCATACCCAGTAAGAGCAAAAACGAAAAGGCAGATGCTGACTAGTTACATCTCATTAGACCACTCGTACCCAATTTGATGCTTTTCCAGCTGTAACAACTACCTCCAAAATATTGTCTGGTTGCAACGCGATTTCCAAAACTTTAATCTCGTACGCAGGTCCCTGCTCTGCCAGAGAGAGACTTTGCAGAGCTTTGGTGCTTGGGCAGAGTTCAACTTGCAATAAGGATTAAATATAGGAAAACAATAATGAACTACTCCTGCCCACTGACAGCAACATGGATTTTCCTACGTGAGTGATAAATAAATGCAGGATACATTTGTCATTGATGTGTCCCGTTGTATACGTCTGGGCACTTTGGGAGGGAAGCTGTTGTCTCTGCTGCTAGATGATACGCAGCCCCTTGTCCCATTTGCCGTGTTTTCATTGATGAAAGACCAAAGCGTACGAAAATCAACGCCCTCATGCATAATACAGGGAACAGCGATTAACTCTTCGCTGCGAGCCTCTGTCTCCCACCGCCGTGACGCTGACTGACTACAAATGGCTCTCTGCCTCAGCCGGGGCCGAACTCTGCCAATTCTCATCATCGATCAGGCATCCTGCGCCCGCTCAGCTTTCAAAGCTGCTCGAGGTGTCTCTTGCTGTTTTCCCCCTCGCTTGGCTGGCAGACACGCATGGAAGTAACTACGTGTCCGATCACATTAGGCTCTCCAACCACTCCGCTTATTATTCTGGCTGGGTTTGCAAATCTGATCCGTGGTGCGCGGGCCTGGGAGCTCAGTCTTGTAAGATCTGATTTTATGAGCCCGAGCCTTATCTCAGTTTATTTCCCATCATCGCCAGACACTGCTCCGGGAGGTAGGGGCTTTGTCAGGGTTGCCACACTGTCCAAACTTCTTCAGAGCATCCTTATGGTCCTCCCACTGACAGCCTCCTTCTTCCCACACCATCCTCCTACCACGGACTTTGGCAATGCAGGAATTGGCCAACCCATTGGGTTCACCACGTTGCCTTGAGTGTAGGGGTCCCCACAGGAGCGGCCTCTGAGCAGGCAATGCCTGGGAGCTCGGTGAGCCAACCTCTCCCTAAATCATCCCTATAGTGGCCAATCGAGGAGCAATAAAAATAATTGCTTCTGTGAATCTATCTTCTGTCATGCACTAGACATCAGAAGAGATGGCTGTTCAGTTGTTTTGCTTGTATTGCTGATAGTTAAATGGGAGAAAATGTTAATAATAAAAGCTCTAATGACCAGTAGCAGTATCCTTTGGCATGAGAATTTCTTGGAGCCTTCATCAACCTGGGCCAAATGGCCCCAGCAGGAGGGGGGTTCTACAGCTCTCCTGAGCCTGTCATGGAGGAAACGGAGCTGGGACCTAAATCCTTCTCTCTGGTGCCTCATGACGAAGTTTGGTAGCTAAGGACTGAGCTACTTTAGAAGTGGTGGTGGGACTACATCCCTCAGTTCCTGCTCTGATGGGCTCAACATTTAATGTCCATGGGCATGTAACCATCAGCCCAGTACTCACATAGTCCTGTCCAAGCACAGCTACTTCACAGCTTGTCAAAGGTACAATCTTGGCCAGGCTCTGGAGGAAAAATCGAGACTTTCTAGTGCTTTTAAAACCCCACACGTCAGTTTGTTTAGTGAAAGGATGCAGGGATGGTGAGCGGGAAGGCGATGGGGCCCCTCGCTCTAGATTAGACCCAGATGGCCTGCAGAGGTGGGGGAATAGCCTTTGCCTTCTTGATGATGAATGCGCAAATCCCTTCTGCAGCTCTCTGAACCGTCGTGTTGTGAAATGTATGGTGATTGATTAGGAGAGTATTAACCTTGTCATTTGTAATAGGTCATCCGGCGATTTTATCACGTTTTAATCCATATCTTTTTCATACCGAGCTCCTTCCCAAGGAAAGCGTGTAGATGGATGGGGGTCGATGTTCAGAGAGTTTGATGATAATTTTTTTAATGCTTGCCTTTTCTGAATGAATTTTTTTGGTAGCTCTGGTGGTGGGGTGAGATGACCATTTTTCCAAGATTTATGTGACCAAATTAGTGATGTATATTTACCGATGACCGTGAATTCCCTATGTCCTTGAGGTGCTGCAGGTTTAAGGGAACAGACCATACGCAATAAGTTTTTAGGACCTTGCTCTACCTGAAGACATGAATGTCTCCCTGAAGTTATGAGGAGATTGCTGTGCCTATCTGAGGGTAAAATCCACTGTAGATTTATTTTGTGTTTTGTGAGTGAAATAATAATTTCTGTTTTATTCACTGTCTTGTTTAAAGTGGGTGATGAGCTGTGAATACCCAAGTTAGACAGTTACTTAATTAAGTAAGAAAACATTTTTTCTTTTGTACCGATTTGTGAGTCCAAGCTTGCAGGCACCTGGTGAGACTTTCAAAAGCACCAAACACCAAATTTCCCCAACTTCAAGAAAATCTGCCCTTCTGCCCTACACCTTCACTGGAGACATTTCAGGCCAGCTCTGTTTCTCACCTCTGTTTTCCACCTCTGTGCTGGGTTTTTGTTGTTTTATCAGACCTAAGGCTGACTAGTTTTTGTATGGCTATACACCCTGATGCGATGCTTGGGTGGAAGGAAGGATGTTATTTCAGTTATTTATACCCTTTTTCTTTCCCTGATTGTGTTGTCTGGAAAGGATGACTGTGGTCTTGGGTCTGGTGTTGGTCCAGGAAGGAACATCTCAGCTGGAATTAGACCTAAAATGGGCTCCCCTGGTCGATGGGGATAATTTAATGGGTTGGCAACTGTGGCTGAAGGGTCAGACCATGGCTGTGGACAAGGCTTGTTCTGCTTGGCCGGAATGACTTAGGGGTGCAGCAAGAAGAGAGTGAATCGGCGCAACCATCAAGTTCCAACTGCATTTCTGCATCCCTTAATGATGGCATTAAGTTCAAGTTAGTGGGTTTCTTAGGTGGAATAACCACTCCGGTAAAGTGCTCAGAAAGGGGACAAGCATGATGCTTGGGTTTTGATGAAAGAAGTAGATTAAAAACATTAATAAATCAATTTTTAAGAATAAGAAAAAAACAAAAAAGAGGGAATATCCCATCCCTGCCCCACCCCAAGCTGCCTGAGAGGCATTGGAGGTCTGCAGGCACATCACGTAGTGGGAGGCTCAGTCTTGTGCTTGCACAGTCATTGCTACTATCTGCTGCGTGTCTTTCTATCTGCATTACAAAGTGAAATGAGCTGAAATTTCCCCAGAAGGTTACATCTGTAATGACCAGTATCTGCGTGCCTGTGCTGATGGGGACATTCCCATTACAGTCTGCCATTCCAGAGGAGAACTGGACACTATTGCCCTCGGATGGTGCTTTCTGGGCGCTGATCTCAAAGCACGGTACCATTTTTTAATGCCTTTGGTGTCAGACAGAAAAGCAGGACGCATCTGTTCCATGCTCACACCTTGGAAAGTTGAGACATTTTGAGATCAAACGAATTTCTCAAGCCCAGTGAGGAAATTTGTTGGTATGACGATGCACTGAGATGCATTTATGTGCTACATGACTCATGAGCGAACTCTCTGGGATTTAGGGCATCCCCTCCCTGGAGCAGAGCTCTGTACACTGAATTGCATGCTATACAATGACTGCAGCCTCTCTATTCTGTGGAGAAAAGAGGATTTCACCCTCACAGCAGCTAAATTTACCTTTGGGGGGAAAGACCACACCATCCTCTTGTCCCAGATGGAATTATCTTGGGTAACCACATTTAACTCAGGCTTTCACCTTGTTTCAGTTCAAACACCGCTGAGAAAAATGTGTGTGTATGCACGGGAGGTATTTACATAGTGTTTATTTTTGGATTTTAGCTTAATAGAGCAACAGGAACAAAGAAACAAAACCAAGGGGAAGGGTGCAAACGTATTTCTGAGACATGCCTGAACCTGCTGCACCTCTTAATAAGATTTAGCGAGATCAATATGTCAATACAATATTCTCTGGCCTTGCCAGAACAAATACTCAGAGAGGAAAGTGGGGCAAGGACGGCTGCGGGCTTTTCTTGCCTTCAGAGCACTGCTGCAGAATTAGCAGAAATTTCCATTGTGAAAAAAAAAAGATTGAGCTTAGGCTTTCAGTTGATGTAAATCCAGCACATTCATGAATTTCACATCCTTGGCGGGATGACAAACTTGCGATTCCCTCTCTCTGATGCAGCATTTGCTCTTTCTAAGGGATTATTCTCATTTTTTTCGGTTTGATATAAGCAAGATCAGGATCAGACACCTTTGGCTTGAATCACCGCTGGGGCGGTGGCTCAAGGTCCGATGTGGGCTGGGAAGGTTAAACACCGGAAAGGGTCGGTGTTCCCCAAAAATGACCAGGAGACTCCCAGTACCAAAGCTATCCTGCCAGTGCTACAGCAATTGAAAGATGAATTCAACCCAGAAAGCAACACTCTTCTTGGATTCTCAGCAATGTTCTTTGTTGAGCGTATACACTTGGAAAATGCTTTCTAAAATATTTACTTTCAAATATTTTTAACTATGCTATAGTGTTTTACCAAAAAATAAAAAGCTAAATTTATCCCTTCGTGGTTGTTTTGCAGTACAGACTGACTCAGAGTTTGCTAGTACAAACTGAGTCTGCACTGCTGCTGCGTTGCAGTTTATGGGGCCTCAGCCCTTACCTGGTCTGTATGCTCCTGCTGAAGATGGAGAGATTGTTAGCTATTGCTGCAAATGCTTTTTTGTCAAACGCGTTTCATTAGAATCATTTGAGACACAATAAATAAGGTAATTCACATGACCTTTGAGTAAGAAACCACCATTTTTGGAATGTGGTAGAAGACAGGACTGAAGGAGGGTGTTGCGCATTTGCTAGTATTGTTGGTACTTACGGGCTGGATTGTGAAAAACAGATTTTTAACTTGGAAAATAGAGGCTCAGCCCCAGACAGAGCGATGCCTCCACCTTTCCCAGGAGCCTGCTGCTGTGCTGCCTCCCAAGCCCCTTGCTCGGTGCTTCTGACCTAGTAGAAATAATTGCTCTCACAAGAGAATACAGCAGCTTACAGAGCGTGCTGGAAAGTTCAGGACTGGAAATGCTGGGAAAAAACACATCGTTTACTCTAATGCTACTGGCTTTAATGTGGAGACATGATAATTTGACCAATCACATTCATTTTGACAACGGATACATATTGTCAAGCTAAAGCAAATAGTCATAAAAATATACCTGTTGTTTTGCTGTCAGCCAAATATAACCTCAACACTAGAGGAGATTAAAGCACTAAAAGCAAGGCCCAAAAAGCATGAATTCTCTGCTAATAGCACGAGTGATCCGCTTTGCTGGAAGTCAGTTGAAATGGAGTTTGTGTGAACGCACGGCCTCGGTGCGCTTGTTAGGGCGATATGCGCACCCCTCTGCCCAAACCGTCACGCTGTGCGAGGCCACCGCCCACTCCTGGCAGAAAATTAGTGAAACTGCATTTTTTTTCTTGAGTTGAAGCCCACGCTTCAACCAAGTGATCAAAAGAGATAACCCAGTCCAGGCATTCCTGCCCAAAACTACGATCTGAATCTCAACCCATCTGCAGTCTGCAGCTTCAGTCCCTTCACGTTTGTTGTAACAAAAACTGTTCAGAAAAAAAGAACAAATAAACTTTTTAAGAGAGATGACTGGGGTCACTGCACGAGCTGTCACACTTAGTAAGCTGCNCTGCAGCTTCAGTCCCTTCACGTTTGTTGTAACAAAAACTGTTCGGAAAAAAAGAACAAATAAACTTTTTAAGAGAGATGACTCGGGTCACTGCACGAGCTGTCACACTTAGTAAGCTGTGATGTGTTACTGCAAGGCATATTTATGGTCCATCATGGATCAGTCCGGAGGCTGGGATAAGGTATTTTGCTAGGAGCGATGGATCCCTCCATTTTTTCTTGTACCTAAATCCAGACAGAGTTCATTAGAACTTAAAAAAAAAAGTAGCTAACAAAGGAAGAAACAGGTACAGGAAACATCTAAAGTAGAAATTTAGTTTTTTTAAAAGGATATAACATAGAGAAATGAGTATATTGCCCACCGCCGTTACAGACCATTGCCTGGCCAAGGGCTGAGTCAGCATGAGGTGAGCACAGTAAGACCATGCAGGGGCAAATGCTCGCAGAGGTGTCAGGGCTTTTATCCCACCATCCCTTTTCCAGTTCGTCCTTTCTCATCTGAAACTGGCCTTTTTCAGAGCGGGGCTCAGACAAATAACCCAACGGCTCCCCCATGGTGACCCACCGATTCCCAGGGTGGTGGGACAGAAAGTGGCCTCACAGTATCAACTTTTCACGACGAGAGCCACCTCCAGGGAGCCAGTGGTTGAAAGCAGAGCAGAAACCCATGATTTCTCCAGTGCTCTCACATCAATTACTTTTACTCAACTTTATGAAGCCATTGCATTTTTTTCCTTTATTTTCTCATCTTGATTAGCCCGTGTCCCACCACTGCTCCCGTCTCCAGTTGCCATCTGTGAGCAATCTACATTCCCAGCCTCATCATTAATTTGTGTCATTTCTTGAAAACAGCGCAATCATATACTCTTCGTAAGTATTTCATTCTGAACCAGGAGAGCTTAAAATACCTCCATGTGTGCCTGCATGCACCAGCTGAGTGTCACCAGACCACAGACCTGGCTTCTCTTTATGGCCTGGATGAAAAAGCCTCTGTCTCACGCTCCCCACGAGCCACAAGCCCTTTGCAAGCGCTCAAGCTATGCCCAGCTTTCCGCTGTTTGGGTTCCCCCCCGCCCCACATATGGTAATAGTTTTTCATGAAGAGAAAAAAAAAGTCAATGACATTTTCTACAGAACAAAAAAAGAGGAAATAATCTTCTTTCAGAAGTTCCCTTTTTGGAAGGAAAGCAATGCTTTCGAAACTTTTATTTTAAAAACTTTCATTGCTCGTGTAAGTTTGAAAATATTTGGCTTTATTTCCCGTGCAATGAAAACAGTTTTTGAAACATCCAGATTTGCAGTAAAACAGGCGTTCCAGCCTTCAGACAGCTCTGGATCCCGAAGGTCCTTAGAAAAACTTGGGACGATCCATCCCAGAGACACCAAGTCACAATTCAGTGGCAAAATAGGGACATTTCTTGGGCATCTCTCTGCCCACCCAACCACGAGCTTGCTATGCACGTGCAAACGACTGACCCATCAGATACAAAACCCCTCCTAGGCCAGGATTTGGGACCCCAACACTCCTGTGCCCCTGGGAAATAAACGCAGGAGGAAGTTTCTCCTGAGCATATAGCCTGAATAATCAAATGTTGGGCTGGGTTTACCACAGAATCATTTCTGTAGTGAGGTTTCAGTCTCTGTGTACACAACGGGACACGGGACAACGTCTGAGGGAGAAGACCTCACTCCAGGAGTACTCAATATTCACCTCTCTGTGATAGGTACCACCGGCTTCTGTGCCTCCTGCTTAAGAAATTCACGTAAAACAGAGACAAAAGGTCGTGCTGCTGCCTTTGACACACATCCATATGTGCCACATGCCACTCGCGTTAACGTAATTAACTTAATTTGACAAACTGCATCGAGCAACAGGCGCGGTTGTCTCGGTGCCTATTTGCTCTGTACGGTGACTACTCCCCAAACCATCAACATGACAGAAGAACTGTGTCTAATTAACACTTTCTTAATACCTCAACAAATAACAAACCTGCTGTTGGGAAAAATAGTTTCACACTTCCTTATCAAATTAGGGCAAAATCACTCCTAATGAGCTAAAATCAATTAGTGCGACACCAAAATGAATGTATTTATGCTGTCAGCAAGCGTTATTTGCATAACAGTTTGCAAGGGCAGGGAAGATGCTGTAGCGTCTCGGTGCTGCTAATGAGGAGCTGCTGCGGGAAGGTGCTACTGGAGAGAAAATTGTTTCATGCAACCTCCGTACAGCACCTACTGGGCCAGAAGCATCACAGGGGACCATGCAGGATTTTGTTCTCCAAAAAACCCAAAAGCCCAGATAAATGAGGTCCAGGGGTTCATCGTCTCTGCAGCCCCGGGAGAAACGGGGACGTCCCTGCCGCTCGCTCTGCCATCACGGCGTGCACTGCCCGCACCGGTGGCCGGGATGGGCCTTTTGGCACCACCACCACCTTCCCCATGTGCCACGGTGCTGATGAGGGACCTGGCTCTTCCCTTATTTACCCAGAGAGGTAAAAGCCTCTTCAGTGCCTCTTCTGCCCACGCAGGGAAAAATAAACAGCTGAAAATGATACATAATAAGACAAAAACTCCTTTATGAAAGCCATCCTTAGTTTCCTGTTGTTGTTAAAACCTTTAATCGAATTAGAGGACTGGTTCATGAACAAATGGAACGTAGATAGGCAGCAATTGATTTTAATCATATTTATTTTTTACAGCTACTTAAAACATCTCGTTGCAGTTCCGGCATATACAAATGTATTCTTGACCTTGAAGTGAATTGCTTCAAAACTGTGCTTGTGACTCATGCCTACGTGCTCATGTGTCTCTGCCTCTCTCTATCTCAATGCCATTATATTCATGGACGTAGAAATAAATATGCAAGAGGAAGAATGACACAATATGGACTGAAATAACCACATGTAAGCTGGTGCAGCTGAAAACCTTACTAAGACACTTGTAGCAAATTATGTCATCTTTTCCTGTATTTAGGCTATCATATAGACAATAGTTGGATGGATAAATAACGCAACATCCTGCAGCTTTCCCTGTCAGAAGAAAGGATGGATGAGTGGAACATGGGTCCAAATAAATAAATGCAAAGAGAAGCAAATGCAGGGAGGGAACAGGAGAGTAGGCGCGAGCGTGGTTTAGGAGAGGAAGCTGAAACGGGATGGCAGAGCAAAGGCAGGAAAGGGACATGGATGGATATTAGGAAAAATTTCTTCACCAAAAGGGTTGTCAAGCACTGGAACAGACTGCCCAGGGAAGTGGTGGAATCACCATCCCTGGAGGTATTTAAAAGACGGGCAGACGTGGTGCTGAGGGACATGGGTTAGTGGTGGGTTTGGCAGTGTTAGGTCGATGGTTGGACTCGATGATCTTAAAGGTCCCTCCCAACCGAGACGATTCTATGTCTCTATGGCACATGAACCCATCAGCACTACAGCACCAGGGGATGGTGCTGCTTCTCCTCGCAAAGACTTTACAAGGACTGAGCTGCTCTCAGTCCTTCTGGTCTTCTCCTGAAAGGCTTTGGGGAAGGATATGGTGGGAGGTAGATCAGGAGAGCTCCAGCCAGCTCTCTGCACGAGTGGGCACAGGGGAGGTCTGATGCCGTGGGAAAGGAAGAACCAGGTTCACCTTGAATTCCTCTTAGCATATACATGCACGTGCTAACAGCTATGAGATCTACTTATTTTTCAACACAGTTTCTTCTTTAAAATAGAAATGGTCAGTTCTATACCTTGTGTTGTGGTTTAACCCCAGCCAGCAGCTAGGAGCATGCAGATGCTCGCTCACCACCCCTCCTTTCCCTCCCCGTGCCCCCCCCCTCCCCCCCAAGAATGGTAGGGAGAAGAGAGAGAAAAGGAGGGGAAAGGCAAAAAAAAATTGTGGGTTGAGATAAAGACAGTTTAATAGGACAACATCAGAAAAGGGAAGTAACAATAATAACAATGACACAAGTCCTTCTCACCGCCCAGTGGATTGGCACTGTCCCACCATCCCGACGAGTGATTGCGAGTACCCACCCCCCCAGTTAACCCCATTTACACACTGAGTGTGAGGTCTATGGTATGGAATATTCCATTGGTTGTTCCATTGTTCTGTCTAGGCTTCTTCTCAGCTTCTATGGAAAGATGAAAAAAAAGTCCTTGAAAACTATAAACATCGCCTGGCAAAAAAACCCCTTAAACCAATACGTATTATCAACATTCCTTTCATACCAAATCCGAAACACAACAGCCACCAGAAACAAAATTAACTCTGTGCCAGCTGAAACCGGGATGGCTTGGGAAAATTTAGTCAATACAAGACAGGACATTTTCATTTCATTTATTTTCATAAAATAAAACCACAATTTCAAACACACGGGCAGGGTGATGCTCTGTGATGATCCTGAGCTTTTCATATACTCAATATATTTTCCTAGGATAAAAATACTGGCATTCATACAAACCCATTAGGCACTATATTTCCCCCACTTCTAGAATCACTCTTCATTGCTGGTTTCACTTTACTTTGTCTATTAAAAAGGTGTGTGCATTGGGGAGTATTTTAATATCAAAAAACTCAAGAGAACAGTCCCCATTTATTCAATGACCTTGGAAAAAATTTGTAGCAAACATGAAAAGTAAGACAGGCTCATCAGCAGGGGACACAGCCGCATGGGCAGCTTTGGAAAAACATGGGGGTTCAGCCCCTTTTGCTGAACCCACACCTAGAAAAGAAGTATTAACTGGGTGAGGGTAAAGCCTCCAGCTGCTGCCGGGTGCTGGGGCGTCCTGTCCATCACCCCCGGGCTGGGGAGCAGACCGGGAAAATCTCAGTGTCAGCTGGAGCCCTCCTGCTTTGCATATGGCCAAAGCAGACACAGGAGTTCCTGTCCTTACAACTTTGTGCAAAGCTGTGCCCAAAGCACACACGGGTCACCCAGCTGATTAACTGCTCATTAATTGACATGGGTGAGTCGTGGTTGCAGCATCCCCCAAAGAACGCAATGGAGCTCATACCAGAGAAATTTCTCCAGGAATGTCTTCCTTTCTTCTCGAACTTCTCGCATCTAGGATGGATATTAGGAAAAATTTCTTCACCGAAAGGGTTGTCAAGCATTGGAACAGCCTGCCCAGGGTAGTGGTGGAGTCGCCATCCCTGGAGGGATTTAACAGATGGGCAGACGTAGTGCTGAGGGACATGGGTTAGTGGTGGGTTTGGCAGTGTTAGGTCGATGGTTGGACTCGATGATCTTAAAGGTTCCTTCCAACCTAGAAGATTCTATGATTCTAACTTGTGGGAATATACTTCTTACTCTGTTTTCTGTAGTTTTCTCAGCAAACAGAGCAAAGACTTCATTTTACCCACTGGAGGGTTTCCTTGAGTGTGGCTGCTGCCGTGGGGTCTGCCTGGGACCACGTAAGCCCCAGGCGTTCGCGGCGTGCTGGGACTGCAGCCCATCCACTTAACATAGCTTCACGCATTCCCCGGCATCGGACATCACCTCCCACCACCCCACCAGCAATTTCAGCTGCCCTGTGGGAGCCCCACCGCCGAAAATGGCAGATCCTCTCGGCATGCAGAAAGCCCATCAGTCACGCGGGAAGCACACAGGTAATGGGCAGGATGGGACGGGTCCCTGGCTCCCACCCAGCACACTGAAAAAACAAAAAAGTATAATATTTTAACTTTTTGCTCTAGATACACTCTGCTGGGGTCTAAGGCACTCAGCAGGAACCTACTTCTTATCTGTGCTTTTTATCTGGCAGCCACGGGGAAAGCATTTACTAATGCAACCAATGAACTGTTTTAAACAAAAAATTAAATAAAAAAGTGTCTGTTTTAAACAGACTTTCTCAGGAAAACAGAGATTTTGTCATGTGATTTGGCATTAGTGATTATTGTCATTAGAAATTTTTGGACAAAGAGGAGTGTATCTGTGGCTGGGATTTCTTGGCCAGAGCTGCACCAGAAAGCCCACGCCGGGGAAGGTGGACACCGCGGTCCGTGACACATCTGGAGACTCCTGGACAAGTATAGAAACTTCCCTAATCTTCACAGACAAAACTTCCAAATTTAAAAGGAGACATTATTTGTCCAAGAAAACAAAAATCGATGGTAGCTTAGCACAGAATTTTATGCAAAATAAAGAAAATGTGATGGAAACAGATATTTCCTCCCACATCACTCCTTGCTCTGTTGAAAGCTGTTTTCTATCTGGAAAAAAAAAGTGTTCTCATATTATGTCTGGGTCTAATGTATAATTTTTACATTACAACCGGGATCTTTGAAAGATCGTCTGAAATAAGGTTGCAATGTAATCTCCCGGAAAGGATGGGAGTCTGCAAGGTCAGTGAGTAAATGAGATGCGAGCATATAAGCAGCTAATGAAGCAAGCAAATATTAGTGAGAAAGGGAAGAAAATAAATTCCTGAAGGACTGAAACCGGAGCGTCACCCAGCCGCATGGGCTCTGTACGAGCAGGGAGAAAATGCGGGTACGAGGTGGACCCCGGGAGCTCCCCCCAGAGAGAGGGTCTCCCAGGCCATGCAGAGCATCCCCCATGCCTGGGACATGCCTGTCTCTTGGGGCATCCAGGAGAACCCCATCAGAAGTATCTCAGTATTTCTTTAGACACCTTCAATATGATTTCACTTTATACANAGGGACCCACCAAGGGTTGGACCCGCTTGCGGGATAAATAGCTGGAAAAGATGGTGCTGTCGGAGCCAACGTGGCACTAATGACACTGAGCAGCTCCTGTGGCAGAGGCATTACCTGCCACAGTAATTAACGCAGGACAAGTACATTGCACTGCTGTAGGTGCAGTTGTTCTTCAAATGAGTAATTTATACGGGCACATCAAAGTATATCGCGTGTAATTTCTCACCTGTCACCGCCTGAGGGGAGCACACGAGCCTGGTTTACAGTGAAGTGCTACACAGACACCACGCGGTGGGCTGTGTATAACAGATTTTTTTTAGATCTTCAATCTTTAAATAGTTCTACAAGGCAGTGAAAATACCCTCGCAAAACCAAATCCCCTGTGCATCACACCCCCACGGGGCCTGGGGATACAGGAGTCCTGCTGGGAGATGTTTGGCAGCTGCTGCTGCTCAAAGGTGGTTTGCAAAGCCTTGCTGATGTTTTGCTCAGTTCTTACCTGGCACTGAGCGAGGACTTGCTGGAGCACCCGCATGCTGGATGGGTTCACCCTGGCACTTTGCAGAAGTTTTATGCTCTTGTCTGCATCTTCTCCCCCAGGGATGCTCCAGGAGTGTTCCTGGACCTATTGCACCAGGCTTATCCTACATAGTTAATTCCATATTTACTGTCTCACTTTCCAGTCTTTCTTATGGTTGTTCAAAAAATTGGAATCTCTGGTGCATGATTGTATTGGGTTGGTGTGGCAAGGTTTTGGTAGCAGAGGGGCTACTGGGGTGGCTTCTGTGAGAAGCTGCTAGAAGTTTCCCCATGTCTGATAGATCCAGTGC
>RSEF01000007.1:39556839-39569143 GCA_003993805.1 Himantopus leucocephalus | reverse complement strand
ATATTTATATTTCGTTTCCAAATCCTACAATAGAGCACGCGGCAATTTCTGGGCCGTGCTGCAGCAAGAGATACCGGGCAGCAATTGCACTCCCTTCATCTGCCGAATGACAAAAGAGTCGCTCCACAAGAGTACACCAAGAGATATGAGCAGATCGTAAGCTTTAGGCAGCTACATGGCTTTAATTTGATGCACTGTTGTGCAATCACGGTACCGGCATAAAAAGACATCTGTATCGTTCAGGTGTACCTCACTGGGAAGCAAATGGCATCATTTTCTCTTCCCTGCCAGTACACACGCTTTGCCCAAGCATCGCCGTCCTCACTTACGGAGGAGAGCCACCCACCTGCCAGCTAAAAAGGGAAAAAGAGAAAATAAAACCTGAGCAGACACTACCTGGCGTNGAGAGCGGACGCAGAGACTGGCCATCAGACCGGTGCGACTGAGCCGGCGCACACAGCAGCACCATTAAAATTCATCTTTTCTAAAAATGCAAAATCCGCAAGCCACTTAAACGCGGCTATAAATCTAGCATTGGCACGCTTACTAAAAAACACAATTAATTCCAGTTCCCAAAGCCTCCAGGCAGGACATCGGGCCGGAGGGCTGTGAAACGTTCCCCGCCGTACACCTAGAAAGCCAAGCCCGCGAGGCAGGCTGTCTGCAGGACTTCGGGCTCGGAACAAATTGAAAATCACTAATGGGATATTGTGCAGTTTGTTCATATTAGGAGCAGTCAAAAATCATACATAATGTAACAATGTACATGCAACAGCAGGCTCACGCGAGATAATTTAACCATGAGGAAATGGCCTTTGAAGTGGTCCCTGATGAGATTTTGCTTGTTCCTAAGAGAATCCAGATGTATTCCAGAACAGCGTTTTAAAACCACTTTCTAAAATTACACCCCCTCCCAGTCATTACGGTGCATTATGGTGACACTCTGCAGTTGGGATTTTACGGGGAAAATTACTTCCGAGTTGTATTTCTCTGTTAAATGCTCCCCGCCCCCCCCCGGTACCTGAACCCCCACTTTGACGACTGCAGGCATTTCATTACCCGACGTACACATTCCTCGCGCTTTGCCTTTTGCCGAAGATACATTGTGGGCCAAATTCTGCCTTCTGTTGTCCCTGGAAAGCTCATTAAAGGCTGTTAATCTGGACTTCATCCGGCTGACGGTACGGTAACTGAGAGTAGAAGTTGGCCTGAACAGTCATGGTTTCACCCCAAAAATGTTAGCTCGTGGTTTTTAGAGCTGCAAGGCGGCGCAAACCAAGGGGAACCGGGCACGCTGCCTCTCTCGGCCGCTCCATCAGAAGGGAAATTAAATACGTTATTAGAAGGGCTCTCTCCCTGATTTTGCCCTTTGCTGGGGACGTCCCTGTGAAGCCACAGAGCAGACGGCTCAGGAGGTTTGCAAGCCCGGAACATTGCATTTTAAGATTTGTTCTTTACATTGCTTTGCCTCAAAGGAGATAGAAGCACCGTGTTGGATGCGCCCACCAGCTTGGACTGCGTAGCTCAAGGGTGCCACAGCTAAAAGAGAGATACAGAGCCCAAATTACCCTGGTCCAGGCAACGACTCGGTGCTTTACTGTTATTTTAAGGAAGACGCAGAGTCCTCGTGCATGTAATTAGGACCTGCAACCTTGCCCTACCGTGGCAGGGCTGACAGAGAGCCCTGCTGTCACTCCGTCACTGCAATGCCAGCGTCTACCAGCACTGCAGACCCTCTTCCCACCGAAGCAGAGGTGGCGGGTCCTTCCCATGGGATCTGCAAGACAAGGAATGTGACGGGCATTCACGTTTCCCATCAGGATAGGGGTCAGGAGACCTCTTTTTTTTCTTTTCTTTTCTTTTCTTTTTTTTTCTTTTTTTTTTTTTTTTGTTGTTGTTAAAGATTTGACCTTCATAAAGAAATTCATGGGCAACACTAACAATAACTGACTTCCCCCATCTGTGTTAAGTGCTGGGGAAAGCTATCAGGCAAAGAAAATTGATTCCCTTTCAGAGACAGAAACAGACTCGGAGAGGGATTTTATTTCCCTGTAAGGTTATTATATTCAATGTTAACATTATTTAAAGGGCTTTGAATGGAGCTGTACTCCGCAACATCTCATTATGGAGTAAAATCAACTTAATGATTACGCTCTGCCAATACCCACTGCTTTATGGGGTGCTTTCATTACCATTAGAGATGCTCTCCGTCTGGGAGCGACGTGCATCTATCACAGCAGCTTTGCAAGGACGGGAAAGAAAAGGAGACCGTCACTGTGCAATAATTGTTAGCGTTTCTGTCTGCAAAATCCCCAAAGTTGTAACGATTCAGTTCAAACACGTGGGATGTTGCATTTTCCTGCAGTGCCTTTTAGCACTAGATGCCTTCAGAGAGTTTCATACATTAAACATAGGTTCTGTGCTTAATCTATTCGTACTGGCTGTTTCCTTTCCATACGGAACCTGTCAGGAGTTTAAAATGATCTGAAATGTGGTCATTTACTTCCACACTGCATTACTAAGCATAAGAACAGCACTTATCACCCAGTAACACACCTGCAGTGCCGGCACCTTTGCGTTTGTGGAACTAAACACATTTCTACAAGTGAATAAGTAACACGGACTCATACAGCTTTTCTTGGGCTTAGCCAGGAAAGCTCGTCCAATATTTTTTTTTCCCTGAAAAAGTCTTCCAAGAAAATGAAATAACTTTGGATTTTATAAAAATATTGTCTGGGAATGGTTGCGTTTGCAGTGAAAAACTCCAAATCCTCTGGCTAAATGAGGCGAATAACCAAAACCTAAGAGACCGGGACAAGATGCTTTGACAAAATGCAATATTCCTCATTAAATGTGGTGTTTGACCAAAAGCACCCGCAGCAATATGTCTCCTTGGGAGGAAGGTGTGAAGGGGTTTTTACTTTTACACTTGCACTTGGGAAAACTGTTGCAGGAAAAATGATCTCCCACTTCTGGAGCCAAGAATGCGAGGTGCTGGTAGGTTGAAAAGGCTCGTTGTTCACTCAAAGAACAACGTTAAATACGTTTTTATAGATTAATAGATTAATCTTCCCATGAAGGAAAAGATTAATAGGTGACTTGGCCATAATATCTGATGTATCGAATCCATGGCGCTCTGCAGTCTAAGGGGAGAGCGCTCTGCAGCCCAGCAGCCAACGTCCGCAGAAGTTACCATAGCTGGAAGTCAAAATTTAGTCTGGTACAACTTAAATTAGGTGGATTCATTTCCGACCTTAAGTGCACTTAATAAAGGGAGCAATTTATCCAGGATCGTGGTGCATCCCGTGCAGCATGAATCAGCCATTAGGTCTGGGTCAGCCTTCCCAGGGTCCTCTTCCCTCCCCAGCCCTTCCGAAAGCAAAGCAGTCCTGGCTTTCTAAGCGTTTTCCTATTAATTGAATCCTATTTAATGCAACCACGCCTATATTTACAATGAACAGGGGAAACGTTTCTGCACAGGCGCTGGTACTCGGTTGGAAACACAGTTTTGCGTTGCATTGCAACTCCCTTGCAAAGATGTTCTGCAGCCCTCAGAAGGAATAAATCCAGCGCGCTGTGACCCCACAGCAGCCTTGGCCGGTCGCCCCCTGCTGCAGACACACAGCAGTGGGGGATCCCCCATCCCCAGACCCCCAAACCCGCTGCTTTCCCTCCCCCCTTGGGATTTGTGTCCCGGTGGAAAGAAACAGCTGCAATTCTGACGCGTTCCTACAGACAAATAGAGATTTTTAAACTCTTTTTTCCCCCCACCCCCTCTGCTATGACTGTGATTAACGGAAGGAGAGAAAAACTGGGTAAGGAGAGGAGAAAGGCATCCTGCTCCTCCGAGCCGCGGCTGCCCGGCCAGCAGCCCACCCCTCCGGCTTGGAGATGGATGAGGTTGTTGCACGCTGGGAAGAGGAGCCAATGGGCCAAGCTGAAATCCCATCCCAAACTCATGTTTAATATTTATAGCTGGGTTAGAGCACCAGGAGGCTAAATCACACATGGGTTTTGAATTACTTGTGAGTTTTCCCCACTCTGTCCCCTTCACCTCCATCAGCAGGAGCAGTACCTCCATATAGAAGCATCCCAGCTATTCCCCCAGCCAGCTCTGCAGACAGAAAGCAATTTGCCAGTCAACATACGCATTAACCAGAAAATCCCCCTGGGCAAAATTCCTACATGAGGCTCAATGAGCCGCGGATACCTTAACGGAGTCCCCAAGCCCTCCAACGACTGGATTTTAATAACTTTAATAACCCCAATACTGTGAGCTAAAGTTAAAGATTAGGTTTGTAGTTTTTATTGTACTTATTTGGGTGCGGGACTGTTTTGAATAGCTTGCGAGCGGCTTTAGTTGTTTTCCTTGTCAGCATGTTGGCCCTGGCCTTGCAGTTCGATGCTTAACTCAATTGCTTCAGTTTGACAATTTTTCCTTCTCCTAACTGCTTTAGTTTTCAAAATAGTCCTAAATTGCAAACTGGAAAAAAGAGAAACATGGGGGGGTTTATGGGCATTTAAAGTTTCCAAGGAGGTAGGTTCCCTCTGACGAAAACTAGAAGGTACGCCTGTAGGCATGAGCAGAAAGACATTTGCAATGTCTCCTTCTGCCATGGTCCCCACCACCCCGCACCGCTCTGAGGGAGGCAGCAACCAGACACCCGGCACTTACCGAAACCTCAGCGGAATTTATGACCTGCCGTCAGCAGCCTCCACGCTTGTTAACGCCCCTTCATTTGCAAAGCTAGAGCCGGAGAGGTTGGCCCCGCTGCNCCTCTGTGTATGGGAGATGCAGGACTTTGGATCCATTGCTGATGGAAGATGCCCAACCGTGCCGGCACACAGTAGCCAGCTCAGCCGCGGTATTTTGTGCTGGGTTGAGTGGTGTTGGCCAGCCCAGCTGCTGCAGGTCACCATCCGCAGCGGTGCTTCCTCCGATGCAACTATACTTGTGCAAGAAACTCGTTGCTTACAGAAGACCTTTTCCTTCCAAGCCTGTTTCTAGCACACCAGTACTGCCGTTACCACTACACATAGACTCATAGAATGCTCTGGGTTGGAAAGGACTTTAAAGATCATCTAGTTCAACCCCCCTGCCATGAGCAGGGACACCTCCCACTAGACCAGGGTGCTCAAAGGCCCATCCAACCTGACCTTGAATGTTTCCAGGGATGGGCCATCTACAACCTCATCTAACCTATGAATGTTACCAGCTTTGAAGGAATTGTATCACACATCCATGCTGCACGCACAAACAGGCAAAGCAAAAGTAAAATTGTAAATTATCTCTTCTCTAATGTGAACATGTTGAGTCACAAGTTAATTAACGGTGTTACAGGAGAAAACTCCATAATGAGCCTCCAAAACTCTCTGATTCAAACGCCCACAGGTTGGTGGAGGGATGAAAGAGGGGGAGAACAGCTTGTAAAAGGATGCCCTCAGGAGCACGACCAGGAGCAAGCGGCCATCCACCCATCATATAATTCCTAAGAAAGAGTTATATAGAGCATGATGAGAGATGTCAATGCTTAANAAAAAAAAAAAAAAAAAAAAAAAGAAAGAAAGTGCCAGAACTCTACAAGCAACAATTTGCCAGAAAAAGCAAAACAGCTGAGAAGGAGTAATCTGATCCACATTTTTTTCTCATTTTCTTCATTAATTTCAAATACCAAAACTTACAGGAAGGCAAGCCCTAAAAAAAAAGAAAGATTAACTCTTTCTTTTCTGGATGAATAAAGAAGTATAGATTTTTCTAGCGATGTCTCCCTTGCATTTGAGAGGATTGGACCGGAGACAGCAGTCTGCTGAAGAAGATGACACCCATGACAAAGTGGCTGAAGCCGCGACCTGTGCCAACTTAGATCCCATCAGGGGCTCTAGCCAAACACAGGCGCGTGCCTCTGGATAGGGCAATTTGGGAAAAGCCTCAAAACATTGGAGAGTTCTGTTTTTCCTTCATGGGATGGCTAGGAGGTCAATGGACAGCTTTCCCTCCCATCGCAGATATCAGGACCAGATGCTCTTCCTGAGATCTGTTCTTTGCCTCTGACTGCCACGGAAATGAGTAATCTTCTAGAAAGTGATTTATTCACAAGACAACCTGTGAGAGACTCTCTGGTGCAATCGGCCTCTGGTTTTGTTTGGAATTGAGTGCAGAACCTGTCCTTCATCTGCTCACCGTCCTCCTTTCCTTTTCCCTGTGTCTTCTCTATATGTAGCCAGAGGGTCATCACATTTTGATTAGTAACATCCTAAATTATGGGGGTTTATTCCGTTGTGTGTTTCCGACAGGTGATGGGACAGCTGGTCCTGAAGGAACTGTCATCTTTCGCAGCAAGACTGGTATGAAACAAGGGTGTCATCCATTAGTGGAAATACCTGGCAATAAAGACAAGGACACTTGGACCACAGTAGAACCTGTCACTCTGCTGTGGCACTGAGCGACAGCCATCTGGAGTATTAGAAATGTCTCAAAAGCACCAAATCCACTGGGTTCTCCAAGTCCTGCAGCCTCCACCCGGCAGACAGGAGCTCCAGGTCCCTCTCCGGCTAAGCAGACATGCAAAGTCCGGTCTTACAAGTGCATCACCAAAGGAAAAAAACCTCCTGAAAGTCTTATTGCCAAAAAACTGCTTCACTGGCAACCTGCAGAGGCATTTCTCTTTGCAGCCTTGACTCCAACACACACCTCCTTACCCCGTACTTCTTGTGTAGGAGGATCGTCATGAAAACAAAACCCAAATGTCTCGAGATAGTAGAAAGCAGCTGGCTTTCATCTCCCCAGCAAGCACCAGCCAGCCCCTATGTCCCCAAGCTGTTTTCATCAAAATTCTCTTTGACCTGAGTGACCATTTTTATTTCCATAAAGGTACAGTGCTCAGAGCCTGTCTAAGTTCCTGTTCCAGCTGAAACCCAAACCAGAGGTGCTCCAGCTCAGGTTGGTTAGGAGAGGCCTGGGAAACCACAGTCCTCACCCTGTAGCCTCCTTCCCTTCCAGTTGGTAGCAACGCTCTGACCAAAGCCATGGTCACACGAGTCACTTTTTGCTTAAAATTCAGAAATAATTGTCCAGATATGAAATGAAGCTTTTTTGAGTCTCTATTTCCATGTCCCTCGATTTGAAAGTGAAGAGGGGGTGAGCAGCAAGGAGCCGGTCCTCCTCTCACTGAAACATCTACTCTTGTGTGCTCTGGCTTTCACCTGAACTTTCACTTTTTTCCCACCGGCGAAACCACGATGAGAAAGAGAAAAAGGCAGGAAAGAACAATTCCTCTTCAGTATCTGTTTCCATAGAAGCACCAAAATTAAGAGAGAAAGAAGACTTTTAACATCACCCAGTCCATACACCTGCCAGCACAGTCCTGGAGTTTCAAGACCCGCTCACACCTGAGCTGACAAAACACACCTCCGCGGTAATTTTACAAACTTACTGACAACACCGACTTGAGACCTACCCCAAAGAGAGTCACACGTTGCTGTGATCTAATCAGGCAGTAAACACGCGATGTGACCATCTCCCAAGGGTACTCCTCCGGCTGCGAGGAAGCAGTGACGGGCACGAGACACCCTCACACCCAGCTCTTGCCTTAGGAGCTCACATATATATTTAACTGACAAGACGCATAAAAATCACTCACTGAGCAAGGCGAACATGGGAGATATTTGGACAGGGTTAGCAGGTTTGCAGTATCCAGATGGAACACACAACTCCTCCAAGAATGTGAATATCATCTCTTTTTCTTTTTTTTTTTGAGCAAATTAATATGGGCCACGAGCCAAACTGTGTCAAGAGGAACACTCACATAAGGGAAGCAATCACACTGCGGCCCTTTGTCCTGACAAACCATCACTGTGTTTCCCATTGCTGCTGGTTTTTGAGCAGAAAAAGCAAGTTACAGCCTGCCACCTGCCACCAAGGTCCAGGGAACCCCCTGGTTACAACAAGCCGGGTACTCCATCCATGGCTAGAAAGGAGGAATTTCATCTTCTCCTCTGCCTCTCATGTGAACGCTTGGAAACGAAAACACATGTGCCAAGAAATCCCCGAAGCATTAATGAAAACTGGATGCTACTTCTTGTTACTTTCTAAATTTGATATATAACAGGAACACTGAAAAATGTGCAAAGGAATGTTCTTCCCCCTTCCACTAAACGACAACAAGCTTTTCCCTAGTAGTTTGCAACGCCGTCTCTGTTCCATAAAAACACAATAAAAATCACAGTGAGAAACCCTAGAAGAGATTGACAGAGTAAAATAGGAACAAAGTATAAAACTGAAAGCATCAAGAGTAAGCTCTTAAGTCTCGTCTTCCTAATCTTCCCAATGATCTCCGCTGCTCTGTTTTATTACCTCTCAGAAGGGTTTTAGCTTTAATATATATTGGAATTACTGGGGAAAGGAAACATTTTAAACATTTAGGCAGCCTAACTCTTTCAAGAGAGGTTTCTTAACCTTTAATCCTCCTCCCTCCACCCACGGGCCACGCAATATGCAAGGCAAAAGGTCAGTAATGTGGACAAAGGCAGCAGTCTGAGTCTAACCCACTTTTCTTCCACCCAAGCTATCTGCAGTGTACAAACACACATCACTGACTTTTATTATTGCTAAGGGCTGCCGTGCTCAGTTTAAATACTGGCAAGTATTTAAACTACTTGACATCCATGCACGGCCAAGCAGAAGAGCGTGTGGGCTTACCTGGGAGGGAGAGCAGCACGTCAGCCCTCCCCAAGAGCTCACAGTTGGCCAACCACGTCCTCAGCTGATGCAAATCGGTTCTGCTCCCTCCATCTGCACCCTGGGGTCTTTTTGGGGGTTATCCGTCTATCTACGATCAGCTCTGCCCCGCCACCTCCACCCCTGGAGCTGTTGGCCAAGCTCCTTAGGGGCAACAACTGTCATGAACGTAACGATGGACGTGTGGTCTTTGCGGAGATGTGGTCTTGCCGCAGCCCCCTGTCACTGCTGTGGCGTGAAACAGTTCATCTGTGTTCTGGGATGGTTCCTGGCATGCATTTTCTAAAGTAAACATCAGCAGCAAAATCAGCTCCAGACCCCTAAAGGCTGGGCAGCTCCAGACAAATGCTTACCACTGCCACAATAAATATTCACGGGGCGCTCCAGGGAGCAGTGCTCTCATTTCCTCTGCCCTCTCGCTGACGGGGTGACCGTCCTGCCCTGCACGAGCTACAGACACATCCCCTACATCATCGGGAAGACTGGAGGGACAGGCAAGCTCGAAACGAGACTGCCAGGCAATAACGTGCTACAAAAGAGATGTGCCTACACTACAGCCACCCTGCCTGTGACCTTTCAAAATACATTTGCTTTATCACTTCCAAAACGTCACACCCTTGTGCCCACACTTAGAAGAAATCTCATTTTCTCGGTAAGTCACTTCACTCCTGAAAAGCTCTCAAAGGAACAGCACAGGCGTGTGAAATAGGTGCAGCCGCTGGTGGACACAGGGACAGAGCGACACGACCCACCAGCTGAAGGCAGCTTGCCAAAACGCCTCTTCCTGGAGAAAAAGCGAACGCAACAGAAAAGCATAAAGCTTTAAAAGAGATTCAGCCCTTCTGCTCGTTTTCCATACCAAACTGATTTTACCCAACTAAATATTTGGCCCCAAAGCATTCTTCCCTCAAACTGATTCACTCTTGAACTTGTTTATTTAAGGCAGAAAGGACAGGCAAAGGCTGGCAAGTGGGAGCACAAGTCTCCCTCCTCCTTTCTCTCAAGCTATACGTTGCTATATAGGTTGATCAGAACAGGCTGTAAGCAGCTGAGCTGGGTTTGCTCCCAGGGGATGCTGCAGATGAGTTTCAGCATGATGAAATGATGATCTTACCATGACCTAATGGGACGACTTTGTCCGTCTATGGAGAAGCTCACAGTGAGCTCACAGCTCATATGGTTTATCACCATAGTTGGTGATGAGCAACTTTGGAACCGTTGTAGGGAGATGAATAAAGATGCAAGTTTGAATATTCAAGTACATAGAGATATGCTTGACGATGCCTTTTGTTAGACACCCCAGCCACTGATTTATACTCGCTGTCAAAAGGAAGCTAAAGATAGCGTTTGGAAGACAGCGTACAATGTTGGGTCTGTTGTATGGAGCGTAAATAAAACTATATCTTCAAGAGAATTGTATGCATGTTGCTGTGTCTCTGGGTCTCACGTAGCTCATCCACAGGTTTGCTCAGGTTGGACGGGGCTCTAGCAACCTGATCTAGTTGATGTCCCTGCTCATTGCAGGGGGTTGGACTAGATGGCCTTTAAATGTCCCTTCCAACTCAAACTATTCTATGATTCTACATAGCATAATAATAATATACTATGAATCATAGTAATACACAGCAGGAATGATGCTCCCAAAGTAGCACCGCAGTTTATCCCCACTAGACCCATTTCTTCTGATCAGTATTAATCCAAGAGGAAAATAGGATCAACTGATCATTTACACCAGTGACTTTCTATATTTTTTTTTCAGTAGTTTTAAAGATACTGATAAATAAAAATGCAAACCGACCTGTGTTAAGAAAGCTTTTGGCTGTTCTTTGCAGGTTTAAACTCAAAATGCAGCCTGCGAACCCATAGCATTTCATGGTTTCATCGTACGAGCAGGGCATTTCAGCTAACTTTAGTCTTCCTTTGATCACCTTACATGTCTCATCTGTTCATACCATAACTTTTGAAGAGGATGTCTGATGTTTTCTTCTGAAGTTCATGTAAGAAAGTGAAGAGCCTTTATTTTAGGTTACCCTTAGAAAGGAGGAGGTTGACACATGCAAAATGTAGTTTTCAGTCAGTTGTTTCAGTCGTTTCAACACGAGAAAAGGAATCTGTCCGTGACAAATTAGTAGGTTGGTTGTTACTCCTAAACTGGTAAAAGAGAATATTAAAGCTACCAGGAATGTGTTCTGGAAATTATACCATTTCTTATTCTTTCTGAAGCATAAATAGATGTTGTCCAATGGAATTGGGCCAAAAATGCATTAGCAAAATAGCAAAGTAGGAACGAGAGTTTGGTGACAGAAATATGTAACAGCACCTAACCAGATTTGTCAGCGGAAGCATTTCGCTCTCAACAATAAAGATGCTCTCCAAGTTAATAGGTTTAGCTCTAGATACATTGCAAGACAAAATGCAATAACCGGAATGATTATTAGTTCATCTTGTTGTCTCTACCCAAGGCTGGTCTACAGTAACAATTTTACCCCCAAAGTACCAGACCGATGCGGGGGAGCCTGGACAGAGAGACTGCACCCATGGATTCTGTCTCACTTGGTGACTCATGATAAGAAATATTTGGGGAATTACTAATATGCAATGTATCTTAACGTCTGTTTTTTACTCCAGTTTTCACTAAAGGCATTGGAAGGTCTTCTATTGACTTTATTGGGCCCTAAATGTGGGTAACAAAAATCCCGATGAGACTTTGCAAGAAGGTTTCCTGAACTGATCCCTGAAATTCTGGGCACTACTCACCTCCATTCACCCAGAACCGACTCGTGGATTTGCACAGGACAAAAGAGGGCAGGATCTGAAGCACCCCTGCTATCACATGGCAGCGGCGTGCTTCACAGCGACTGAATTCCTCCAGCTTCCAGCCAGGAGGTTTGGTTAAACTCTGTACATTTTTATAGAAAGGGCCTCCAACTGTCCTGACTTACACGTCAGAAGAGATTCTTTATCACAACATCCATCATCCATCCCATCTCCTCAAAAGTGGGAAGTTCTGCGATATCTGGTTTGACATACTGCCAGATGCTGGGCTCTTTCATTCACTGCCAGGCAGGAACAGAGTCTCATAACTCACAGGCAACACACGATGCCATAAACCTTTTTGCGAGACATACTTCATAACCATGAGGGTTAAAAAGTATGACCCCATATATTTAAAAAACAATAAATGAGGAATTTAGTGGAGTAAGTAGCCCATTAGGCATGGCACTATGTTTAAGCATGAATTTAGACTTCTCAGATTTTCTAAGAGAACACTTTCCAGATGGAAAAATAAAGATTTAACAAAACAGAAATGCCCTATAAACCCACTGATTTTGATACAGTTCTGATGGGAACCTGCCTCCTTACCTGCCACCTAGCACATCTGGCGCACAGAACTGGAGCCAAGCGCCTGGAAGACCATGTTTCAGAGCACATGCGTGGCTGAGGACCACCGTGGACAACAGCCAGAACTCGGAGAGCTTCCAGCCTGCTGAGCCCACTGTCCTTCCCACCAGGAGATCAAGGGCAAGTGCAACAAGGGCAAGTGTAGGGTACTGCACCTGGGGAGGA
>RSEF01000007.1:39541253-39551809 GCA_003993805.1 Himantopus leucocephalus | reverse complement strand
TTTTTTTTTTTTTTTTTTGCTATTCCTGAGTGTTAACTTCTAGAGCAAAAATGCTAGCCACGCTGTTTTCAATGTAATAGTTTTCTCTAGGGAGAACTCTTGGATAAAGGCAGGTGTTAGGTAGGACATAATTACAATGTTGAGTAGTACACTTCAGTGTTTTCTTAGAGAAACTTACTGAAATTCCTTGTAAATTATAGCATAGTTAGAGCTAGAAAAACAGTATTAAGGCATTTTACGCCTGTTACATAATAATTTGTATCCCAAAGGAGGCAGCTGCTGTTACTACTTTCTTAAGGGCATTTCAAGCTTAAATTATATATAAATATATATATATCACTTATAGGTCCTCCATTTGTAACATAACCACAAGAATCTGTTTTGGTTTGGGGTTTTGTGTTTTTGTTTGGTTTTTAAACTGTAGAACTAAAAAGCTATAAAGAATAAAAATGTAAAAATGGCATTACTGGTAAACCGTTCTGCTTGTCAAGTGACAACAGCTAAAGCTGAACATACTGATAGTTCAGAGGTCTGGAACTGTTGTGTAACTTTAAAGCTTTATTCTGGCTCAGGTAATGTGTGTATGTCTGAAATCTATCAATTGCTGTTGTGTTGAATACTTGAGGCTGTTGTTTCAGAAATATATTTTTCAAAAATTTCTGTATTGGTTAGGGCTTTGAGATAGTACGGTTACATAAAGCTTAAAATTTCTGTATAGGTTTAAACAATAGGTTATACCTGTATCTGTTCCACTTCTAATACTTGAAAAATGAATTTTAAGTCTCATTGCAGATGGTCTTTCTGTGAAACTGCTTGGGTGTATCAGTGGATATTTACTCACAAAAACATAGTCTGGTGTACAGAGTTATTCCTGTTATATGTTAATGAATGGGAAAGTCACAATTTTCATTTTTCTCAGGGTGCTGATGTTCCACAGAAACAGCAAATAAATAATGCTGAAACTTACTTTGAAAATGCAAAGGTAGAATGTGCAGTGCAAGCTTGTCCTGAACTGTTACGGAAAGGTATATTTTCACTTTTTTTTGATAGCTAAGTAATTATAACTTTTAAAAATGTAAAAATATGTAAGTAAATGCTTTGATGTAACCGATGCCACAGAAAAGGGTAATTCAGAGTTAATATTTTACAAAAGAAAAATACATGCTATAAAAGGAAAACCGAAACTGAATCCAGTGCCATTTAAATTCAAGATCAGCTGGGGCGGGGAGTAACTTTCACCTGTTTCTTTAGTGTCAGGTAGATTCTGGAGCTAATTCACTATCCAAAAACCAGTTTGTGATAAAATCAAATCTTTTGGCACTGCTTTTCAGTAAAATAGCCAATTGAAATTATGAAACTACTGAAAGCGTTGCTTTTGGATCTTTTTTTAATTTGTTCAAGAAGGAAATGATTGAGATTAAATTGGGATAAAACCATCTAATTATAAAAGTGATATACTGAAAGAGAGAAGAGACTGAAATCTGGCTGAAATCGTGGTCTAGATGCTGAAGAGAGTAGACTTTTCAGAGGGTAAGAAAGAGTGAACCTTTGGACTTTTAATTTTGGGAGGCGCTTTTTCCTTCCACACTCAAAATAAGGGTCCATGAAGCCTAATTGTGACTTTGGTGCTTCACATGCATTCCTGTTTGTAGTCCAATAGATAATGTAGAGGGAGAATCATGATAGCTTGGCCTTCTCTGTCCCAGGGGAAGAACCATCACAACTCATGCCTATAGTACACCACTGATACCGAGTCTGCTGTCATGTCCTAGGAAGTAGATCTGAGGCACTTCTACTGAAAGATTTAATGCAAAAATNGTCACAACTCATGCCTGTAGTACACCACTGATACCGAGTCTGCTGTCATGTCCTAGAAAGTAGATCTGAGGCACTTCTACTGAAAGATTTAATGCAAAAATCAGCGTGCATCACACAACGTGGCTTAGCCAGAAAATAAGGGCACACCTTATGTGCGTGGACAAATGTGGTGGGTTCAATTCAAAATAGTAAAATATTGCTATACTTGGCGTTATATCTTTGCAAAGAAAGGCACTTGTTCGCACATTCTGAAATGTGCAGAGTAGTGGGGCTTTTACCATCTTGCAGTTAAATAGGAGGCCTTGAAATAGCAAACTCCGTTGCCCAAGTTGCTTTTAAGAGGACCGTACCAAGGTGCATTAGCTTCCACAAAAGCAATGTCAGCATTTCAAACCAGCATGCTGTTTGCTGGATCTGACGTGAAAAACACACGCGCATATTGGATTTAAATGAAAGGAAGGCTCTAAAGTAGGGTCAATAATTTGTCTAAAACTGAAAAATCATAAGTAAATTGTAAAAGCAAGCTGTAACTGCCGGTTTCACTTTTTTTAGACTTTGAGTCAATGTTTCCAGAAGTGAATGCCAACCGTTTAACGGTATTGACTGTCACCCAGAAGACTAAAAATGATATGACTGTATGGAGTCAAGAAGTGGAGGATGAGAGAGAAATGCTGTTAGAAAATGTAAGTAGCTGACAGCAGCATCGTCTTATTTTTGCTTGTAGATGAATCTTCTGTGAACTGTGTTTCTGTTTTGGTCCATTTGTAGCTCTGGTAGTTATATACTGTATTATTTCTTTAGAGCATTTTTGAGCTAATCCTATGTTCTTTTACTGATAAAATGGAGAGAACTTTTTTCCAGCTTTGTAGCTTTTTGACTGCTCTACGTGTGTCATAGAACTACTAAATTCTTTATAGTGGGGTGAGTCAAAAGTATGCTAAAATGTTGTAAAACGCTACAGTAAATTATTAAAGACACTTGAGTAGTGTTGCGTTGCAGTTTAAGGGCAGCAACTATTTTCTCACCTTATTTCAGCTTTAATACAATGTATTTTGTAGAATTTCGCTTCTCTCTTTGTTTTTCTGTGGTGTAACTGAGATTCCAGAACAGAGTCTGTCCATGAGCTTGTCCTTACTTGTAAAAAGTGGTTGCTCTGGGTTTTTTGTTTTTGTTTTTGGTTGGGTTTTTTTTCCATTCTGATGATGGGTATGGTTAATACTTTTAGCCTGGGTATCAGTTGTATTTATTACATCTTACCCATCCTCATAAACTTTGTCGTCTTGCTCTGTTGCCACTAGAGGTCTCTCTGACAATCGGTTTATTTCACATTCTTGAGATNGCGCTTTATTTCACATTCTTCAGATTTTTGTGTGTGTTGTCCAGCAGGTGTCGGTGTTCACCACTGCTAGCATTCTTTTCTTAGCACCTCAAAATACAACGTTTCTATANTCGGTTTATTTCACATTCTTGAGATTTTTTTTGTGTGTGTTGTCCAGCAGGTGTCGGTGTTCACCACCGCTAGCATTCTTTTCTTAGCACCTCAAAATACAACGTTTCTATATATTATTTGTTATAATTTTTCTGAAACTAATAAAAATAATTTTTCATTTGTATAGTGAGCGTCATATTTATGTTTGAAGATAGTCTGATAATGTCCTTTTCAATCCTGTAAATTGCAAGTGTGGCCTGTGTAAAGCAGTGTAAGGGTTACCACGAAAAAAGGAAGAAGCAGTTTGAAGGATCAACGTAAAGATTACACACAAATTAAAATTCCCTTCATTTTAGTCTGTTCTTCTCTTTGAATTATTTATGGTCTGTTGGTCTTTGGCCTTGTAATCTGGTCTAATTATATGTTAATTGGCATCTTTCTTCCTTGTGCACCTCCCTGTCAAGTCTCATATAGTCATTGTAGGGGTGTTAGGATGTTGGATGTAACCTCCTGGCCTAAAGGTTACTAACAGCAAATTCACAATAAAATGGTCTGTTTGTTTGCTTCATAGATGGTTAGAAGTAACCGTAAAAATACTAATTTAATGTGAGAGGCTTGTGCTAAAGTAATGAGGGTTATTTACAGCCAGATCTAACTGTTTACAGTAGTGAATCTCAAGTGTTTATTAACCTCACTCTAAGTGATTGTTGAGGACTTGTTACAGTACATTTTTTGATGCAGTGTCGTATCAGAAATGTGATGCCTAAAGTGCCGTCTTCAGATGGCTTACTTACATTGGTGACTTAATTTACACTTGAAGCGTAGTTAATCATCAGAGCCATCAAATATCAAAGTACAGAACAGATTACTGTAAAGGATAAACTTTCTATATTTTGGACCACTAAGGGACCGGAGCTGAGTGGCTATAATAACACTTCTATAAACCTGAAATCTTGAGCTGCTAAGGGCACTAAAGTATTAATTTATTCTGAAGTTTTTTGGGTTTGGGTTTTTTTTTTCAGAGATTAAGGACTTTAATATTTCAAGGAAGCTATGTGACTTCTGTTTGTGCTTTACTCTAGCTCAGTGTATTCAGCTGTTCAGATTTTTGTTCTTGAACATGTTTTTCTCAGAGGGCATGGATGGTTTTATAACCATCATATATCTCGACTTCCGTGGGGTTTTTTTCTCACTCACCTTTGCAGGTTTCTTCAGAAGTTTTCTGTGGGGCCCTGCTGGCCCTCATAACGTGGGTTGAAAACTGCTGGTCTGGGTGATTAAAAGCATATAGCTGAAGTCTCCTGTTCTTGCTGATTTATCTGTGGAAAAAATGTGCCGTGTAATCTGTAGGTCATGTCACTATTTTGTGCCCTGTGTTGTGATGTCTGAATAGAGGACCACAGCTTTAAATCTACCTGGTTGAATTTTCTTCTATATCTGACAAACGGATAACTGCAACACAACACCAAAGATCTAAAAAATAAAACAAAAACTTATCAAATTAGCTGATGTGAAAAGCTTGCTGAAAAAAAAAAGTAGATTCTTTAAACAGTCTCTTCAGAGAAGGGAGGTTTTTGACACATTACAGAACAGGAAACTTCTTGGCGTGTTGCTTAATGGAAAATACTATTTTTGGGAACATCAGCTGGTGTCCTCCAGCGTAATTGAAACATGACCTACAATTTTGATTGTTAAATAGTGGGAGAGTTTGAAATCATCATTCATCCTCTTGACCATCAGTTAATTACAACAAGAGAATTGGTGTAGATTGGTGTAAAAGTCAAGTGCTTATGGAACTGTTTGCTATCATGATGCAGAACTAAAACGTTCTTTAAAATCATTTGGAGTGCAGGAAGAACTACCTAATACTGTGCTGTTGGCTGAGATAAGACCTTACAGCAAAACTATGTTTTTCATATATTTACAAAAAAAATATATTTAATGCTACATTTAGTGTCAAATTTGTGGAGTTTAGGTGAGATCTGTAAACTCGTGGAAATAACACAGAAATACCTGAAGTAATGGTTGACTTCTTAAAGAGGATAACAGGTATGATTGCAATCTGCATGAATAATCAAAGCAATTACATTATTCCTTGTATGAGCTGTTAATCCATTACTGACTGGCACAAGGAACACTATTAAATCTCATCTGATTGGAGTAGCCTAATGTATGCAATTAATTCTAATCCTCTTAATATTATTAATATTTTTATTGAAAGTATGCTGAATTTCTCATTTATTAGTAGAGGCCAAAACAAATCTGTGCTCGTTCATTTCAGAATATTTTATATGTGTTCTGATGTGTACGTAACAAAAATCCCATTTGATATCCTTCTTTCCCTTTATTTTCTTTTAAGTTCATTAATGGTGCCAAGGAAATTTGCTATGCAATTTGTTCTGAAGGCTATTGGGCTGACTTCATTGATCCATCCTCAGGACTGGCAGTAAGTTATGTGCCGTGTGGAATATGCAATGGACACTGCTGTGTCCTAACTAGCAGTGGTATTTCTATTCTTCTATATGGGTCAAATCCAACCTTTTCATATTGCCCAAAAGCTGTTACCATAGGATAATTCCTTTCATAAATTAAGATAGGATAGTAATCCTGAGCCAGTTCCCGTACTGTGTCAGCTGTCGTTGCAGTTGGCGCTTTGGAGAACATCATTCAACAATGAAGCTGAATTTTGGATAACAGTAGAAGTTTTATGCCCTAAAGCTCTCGGTCACTGCACAATAGGCTGGTTATGCCCTCCCAAGGTAACTTGGTAGTCCTGCCACCTATTTGTGTAGATGAAGGGTTTCAAAAGGTCTCTTTTCACTCGTTAATGATATCTTTGTTACGTAGAAAAAATGAATAGCTCGTTCCTGTTAAACAGCATAGGCATTCATTGTCAGATTACACCAGTTCTCCAGAGGAGCTGACAGTTTCTTACCAAGACATCTGTGAAACATAAGAGTCTTAAAAGTTACAAGAGAGAATTGAGAAAGCTTCTATCAAAGCATGACTGTATGTGTATTTTTGTCTGAGAAATGTTAAAACCATACAGTTGAACATAATCATGGCAAAGCTCAGTTTAGTGAGGTTTTACTTAAAACCACTGTGAAAGGCAGTGATTTATTGCGTCAACAGAGGTGACTAAATTTCACAGAAGATGTTTATAAGGTGAACAGGCAGTTGAAGATGTGTATAGTGCTTAAAAGCTTCCCAGAAATTCCATGCATTTAAGGAATAGTGAGGGATTGATGAAAGTAGGGTTGTCTCTTTGGGCTCCAGGTCAGCAGTAACAGCCCTACGGAAAACCTGTTCATCAGGAGTAGGCTTTTGGTCAGAAGCTTCCTCTGGAGATAAGCGACTAAAATACCTGTTTCCGATTTACACACATTTTTGGTCTTCAAAGCATCTGTCTTTATAGGGGGCTCATTGAAAAGGTACATGTCTTATTTTTGCTATTTCACAGAAGGGTTCTATCGTTAATGCCTGTAGAAGTAGCAGAACCTTTCCAAAGCACTTTAGGTTTTTTGTATGATTGATTAGGCATTCAAACACACTGATACGCCTTCAGCGCTCTGTCAGTGGTGAAGGGAAATCTTTAAATATAAATTAACCTTTAAATAAGGTGCTCTGCTTAGTTTCCTGTGTAGATTTCATGAATAAAACTGTACATAAGATTTCCTCCAACAGATGTAACTGGTACTTCTGGGCGTAGGTTTTGTTTTAAAAAGGGGTAGTTCTGATATTTTAAATGCTCTCAGAAATGTTCACGTGAAAAACTCTCTTTTTTTTTTCCATCTAGTTTTTTGGACCTTATACAAACAACACTCTGTTTGAAACAGATGAACGCTACCGCCACTTGGGATTTTCCGTTGATGATCTTGGCTGCTGCAAAGTTATTCGTCACAACATCTGGGGTACTCATGTGGTTGTAGGAAGCATTTTCACTAATGCTGAACCTGACAGCCCTATCATGAGAAAACTAAGTGGAAACTAGGAGTCATCAGGGTTTCACAAGTTCTTATGACCTTTGCGTTCTTTACTTGATGATTCTCTCTAAGCATTGTCAGGAAATGCCACACTTTAAAGTATTCTTAGGTAATAAAGTAGCTGTTATTTATTTTAGTCTTTGTGAATATGTGTTCACCACATGTGACTTGCAATATTAATTGACAACATTCAAACAGATACCTTAATGTGCCACATGAATTTTAAGCTGTGAGTGTCCTTCATCTTGAATGAGTTTAAACATACATGTACATAGCTATCTGCATATCCTTTTTTAGTATTATCTTACAAGCCGCACTTCTTAACCATTTTGTCTTTCAGTGTCTAACAAATCTGTGCTCTTGGTATTAAAAATCCTGGTGGCCACTGAAGTTTCTAGGAATTTTGCCACTGAAATTAAGTGGCAAAAAAAAAAAGGGACTAAGTAATAAATTGTTCTCCCAGAATATAGAACTTAATAAAAAATGCAGAAGTTAATGCTGGACTAATCGCTCATTCACTGTTCTAAAATGAGAATAATGAGATAAGCTTTCAGTGGTCTCTAACTACAAGTAACACTTCAGTAGAGGAGTGTTCACTTGATTGCTGCATCCAGAGGCTCAGTAAAAAGTCTTAAATTACTCTAGAATCAGTCATCTCATAATGTTTTTTGTCTTTTTATTGCTTGGGATTTTATTTTCTCAGTGTTAGCTAAATATATTTAATTAGTTTATATATGTAAATGTAATTTAAAGTTGCTTTTGTAACTTTCTTAGGTCATTAAATACATTGTGGAAAAAAAGATAATAGGACAATGCTTGGATATCATCATTGTTTTCCTGTACTTGGATGCAATTTAGACTTGTCTCTGTGGAATTTTGAAATGCCTGTGCAAAGAACAATTATGATCAATTATTGCAATTATGATCAATTATAAAAATATTTCAACAGGAAGGTTTCGGTAAACTAGTCAGTCTCTTCAGGCTTCATAAAAACAATTGGGTCAGTTGAAGTTACTGGGGAGGAATAGTGAAGAAGATCCAAGGCAGCTGAAATGCCAGAGCTCTGTTGGCTGCCTCACTACGGAGACCAAGTAACAAACTAGATTTTAATCTCATCGCAGTCGGTTATCAGGGCCATTTGTTAATACATCACTGCAGTAGCTGTCCCAGCTCGTGCAACAATGGGAATCCTTCACTCTTGACGCTGTCAAAATTTGGTGCAACTTTTGTCTGAATAATGTCTGCACAAGATGATGATCGGGGAGGTTTAGCTTCCTGTCAGATAGATAGGGATTTTAATCATTGTGTCATTTTCCAATGTTAACCAGCAATTATGGATTTAAAACTTGTTCTAGGTTTGTATACTATTTTTATTCCCTACTCAGGGTCTAAGCCAGTTACCACCAAAGTCTTTTTATTGGCTTTAATGGCTTTAGAACCAGATCCTTTACCAAGTGCCTGTATCTGTCCTTGTTAATGATTGCTGCAAGCCCGTAACTGCTGGATCATGGAGGTGGAAGTGAGGAAGACTTTGTGCTGAAGAAGTGAGTGCTGTCTACTCTAAATTCACTCACTAAACCACCAATTCAGAGGTTATCTTGCTCCTCTGCCATCACTGTCATCGCTGTTGGCTCTAGCCTGCGCACATTCTGAGGTTGAAGTATATGGCTGTTGAGGCAGGATTTATTTATCACTTTGTTGTGGAATTTGTGCTGTAATTCCAGAGCCCAAGTTCTTGACCTCCTCTCTACTGTCCAAGAAAGCTGTATTACTTTGAAGTCTTTTATTGATATTTTTTTCTTCTCATTCTCATCAAGAGGATTAAAAAAGCTTGAGAAGCTGCAATGTGTCCTGTCTGTTTGCAAAATACAAGTATTTTGCAGAATAAAAATTAGCTCGTTTGGTAAAAGAAGGTTAGGAAAATAAATTCTGTGAATTCACATATACTTTAACTATATTGAAGACTTTTAATGCTGTCTTTTCTTTAGGTGACTTTGCTGTACTCGCCTTTCTGTGGTTTATGAGGGTGGGAGCTGTAAGGCAGCTATCCAAATTAAGCTCAGGACGCTAGGTTTTGAGTTCATATCCTTTAAATTTTCAGCCTGGAAAGGGCTTTTACAGTGGCTTTTCAAATGGCTTCAGCCCCAGGCAAAAATCTCACTGATAATAAGTGGGAGTTTTTGCCTCGACTTTGCTAATCCTAATGTTTCTTGCCAGAATTTACGGGGAGGTATGATTTTTTCTGCTATTTTTCTAAATAGAATTTTCTCATACATGTTGATTCTGAAAAGAGGCTGGAACTGTTCCAGTTCTATTTCCCTCGCATCAGAAGAGCTATTCTGTGCATTAATGAACTTGCTACTATGAAATAAAAGTTCTTGAATACAGTGTGATTAACGGTACTTCTGATAATAAAAACCAGAACAACTTCCAGTGTTATAAAGTTAATTCCTTTCTACAGTAAAGAAACAAATGTGTGAGAAGAGCTATTGTATGGGAGGTCACATATCTTTGCTAAGAAAAGATTACTGTTCTGTGCGAAGTACTTTTTTTCTTAATTTGGAGAAGCTGTTTCTAAAAGTTATTAGTTCATTACCAAACATACCAGAATTAAATAAGGTTTTGTGGAATTTCTCGCAAAACCAGTAAAGGTGGTGATGCTGAGTGTCACAAGAGCAGCGCTAGCTTTGTGTAGTTACATCGGCAGGCACGTTAGCGTACGTGGAGAATATACGCAAAATTATGCAAATCTAGAAGTTANTCTGTCGTTTAGGTGCCCTAAGGTATGAGGAACTGACCTAAATGCCTTTCCACAGAATTCCTAGTAAAGGAAAAAAATTACAGAGTTGTCTTTTTCTCTGCTAAAATATCTTGGTACTAATCTTACGTGAGCTATGATCCCAGTGAAGTTCTACACCACCATAGTCTCCTAAATAGCTGGTGGCATCACTGCTAAGGACAGTCGTGGTGACACGATTTTAAGTTACAAAAATAAAATTGAAACTGGGCTTAAAAGTTTAATAGGGATAAATAGGCGGAACAAGATATTGAGGGAAATGGTCAGTTTCTGCTTTCAGTAAGTGGGAATCTTGCAGGGTTTTCAGTGCCAGGAATATTTAAGCTGTGCTGCAGTAAGAGCTCATTGTAGGAGTTGCGGTGTTGGTTTTGTGGTGGGCAGGAGGACAGTATTTTAACAGATTGAGGATGGCGTATGGAGGAGTCTATTCCAAATCCTCAACCACTTTGGTTCGGTTCAGTGAGTTCATTGATTTATTTACGACACATCCTCATGTAGCAGTGCAGCTTTTGGAACTCAGCTTTATACC
>RSEF01000007.1:39525438-39541153 GCA_003993805.1 Himantopus leucocephalus | reverse complement strand
CGGCTCCTTTCCAGACGCAGTAGCCTCTCGTGCATAGCAGAGTGCACACCCCAACCTAACAGAGAACGGCATGGCCCGCTCTGCGTTTGATACCGGACTGCAGTTAGGGGAAATAGTCACATGGTATTTAGATCATACAGCCTGTTTATAAAAGGTCTGGGGCGCTGACACAGAAATCCTAGTTAACTCAATCTTTCCAGCTTCACCAGCACCTTTCAGACGGAAGGGCATCCCCATCCCCGCTCTGCAGCAGGATTACTTCTTCCTGCCCTTTGCCCTGACACGGCGCTATGGAAATTAACCATTAAATTCCCTAAGCAGCAGCCCAATTGCCCATTTGTCAGGTCTCATTAGGGTGGCGACGTCTTGTCCTCGTTGTCACCAGCGCTGAGGACAATGGAAGGTCCCCATCCTCCAAGGAAGGACCAGGGAGCCCCTGAGCAGAGGTGCTGCTGAACATCAGACCTCTGTTTCTGGGGGAGCCATGTTGTCGGAGAGGACAGTTATTTGTGAGGATGTATTTGTCCCTCCTGTCCCTCTCACATGCTCAGCAGGTACCTGCTAGCTGGTCTTCACTGACGGCCACGAGGTGGGCTGCTGCCGGCTGCAAGGTTGCAGCAAACATTGCAGCATTTCGGGAGAAAAGAAAGAAGTCAGACACCAAATCTTCCCCTACAACCATTTGGCCAAAGGCAGGCATGAAGGAATTCCTGGTTTGTGGACATTTCTGTGGTTCTCCTCCTCGTGCGAGTTCAACACATGCTGCAGTGTTCAGTGCCTCACCACCTCCATCCCATGGGAGATGAAGCATTGTCCCGCTCTCCCTGGATGTCTGATGCAGATGAAGGTCGCCCAGTCTCTCTGATGCTTGGGATAACTTCTGCTGGTACCTTGGCTCCACCTTCCCCCTCACTGTCTGGGCCACATCTCCAAGTTTTATAGCTTACTACCTCATTTCATCTTGAAGATATTTTCTACTACCTCTCCACTTGGAAGAGCTTCCGTCTCAAAGCGCCCTAAAGCAACACTTCCTTCAGATAGACAAAATAGTAAAAGCAAACAAAAGCTCCCTCGCAGCAGGCAGTAGACATATCAGCCCTAAAGTATCAAGCACAGCATGCCAAAGCAGCAACATCTGTGAGAAACTGCAGGAACCACAGCACGAGTAATGTGCTTTAGCAAATTCCACTGTGCAAGGTCAGCTGGACCATCCTCCTACTATGATATGATTATTCATCAGTGATAAACAACATCAGAAGAGCTACAACCATTGTGACAATGCTGGAAGATCTGTTCCTGGATGCAAAGTCCACCCAACAGTAGCTCCTCCTTATGCACATCACCAACGTGACCTTTCCCAACAACTGCAAGAGTTAATTCACTGTTCTTTACGTTTCCTCTTGCCTTTCTTCCAGTCCACATAGGTTGGAGTTTCTGCTACTGAATTTTTTTTACCCTTTTTTTTTTTTGTCTATTCTGTTTATTGCTTGTCTTTTCGTTCCTACCACACGTCAGAAAAGTTTTGAACAAAATTGGGAATTCATTTGAATTGCCATCAAATCCAGCTTCTTTCCATTTGCCATTTAGAGAATTTTCTTTGCGGTTTGGCCCTGGGAATGGTTAAAGGTATGTTACTCTCCTGATAACATGGGATGTAGTGAAGCACATGCAGCTTCTATCTAAGGAACCTGTAGGAGCTCTTGTAAAGGGTTTGCTACCTCTCCTCAATTACCGTAAGCAAGAGTAATTAAACAATCAAACACAATTAGTGAACAAATTACTCCCAGAAATGTGGACGATCTAATCGCCTTGCTGCTAATTACAAAGCCCATAGTTCATTGAGCTAAAAGCCCACGTCCTGGGGAAGCGAAGGGGAATACAATATGTTCCCTCTCACACCGTCTTCCCTTGGATGCAATTTAATCTTCAACGAGATGTGATTTCAAGATTATTTTAGAAGTAGCACATTGCTTCTATTTTCAACCTGTGTTACCTACATTTTCAGTCCGACTAGTGAAACTAACTTTTCTCAGGTCCCGTACAAACCCCTCATCTTCTAATGAGTTGTAGTAAAATGCCACTTCTATTCATGCATCCCCAGAGCATAGTTTGGCTTCAGATAAACACAGAGGAGAGATGAAACAGATGTATTTCACTCGAGTATTTCAGATACTTAGTATTTGGCGTAAATGACAGGAAAAAAAAAAGTTAGCTTAAAAATCAGGCAGGCCATGATGTTCATATGAGAAAATACAATTTATGCAAATTAATTGTCAGACTGAGAAGGTGAGATACTCAAAGTTAGGCATAATTCATTCATATGAGCCATACAGAGCACACAGTGGCGCAGGGACACCATTAGTTTTGGGGGTTTTTTTAATTGCATTTAAAATTCAAGACTGTGAATGCTTCTGAATTAGCAGCAAGATGGACAGGGACGATCTCACAAATCATTTCAAGACCTATCCCCTGGGTTTTTGCATGCCATGCCATAGAGGCAGCAGGGGCAGCGAGCTCTGAACTCAACGGGAAGCGAAAGATCAGGATTCGGCTCAGTTTGGGAAGTTCGGAAGCCGGCGCTCACCCCTCCCATGTCCCACGGCACACGGGCTGACCTCGACGTGCGGGGAGCCCCCAGACAGCCCGGCTCCGCGCAGACAGAGGATAAGGAAACCATGCGTGAGCGCAGAAATCCTGGGATTTACCTGCTAATAGGAAGCAAAAAAACATTCATCGTGTTCCAGCGGCCGGGCCCCTCTGCAAAGGTGAAGATGGGGGGGTACATTATTTCCTAAACAAACATTTCAGTTCACCGGGGGACACTGAAAGGGCTCCTCTCCTCAAGGCAGGGATGCTATTTGTGTGGACCACGTGTTGCATACGGCTCTTTTCAGCTGCCCGTGAAAAGTCTCGTAGAAAAAGGAGGTGCACGGCTCCGTGCAGCCGGCCCCAGGGCACCCAGGGAAGGGTGTTTCGGGGCAGGGAGGCTGCCACGGGCGGTCCAGGGTTGGTGGCCACACCATGAAACGGTGCTGGCAGCGGGCAGAGTGGTGGCACTGTCCTAGGGAAAAGTAAAACGAGGTCCTGAGCCTATGCAGTAAGTTAAATTTGGGTGAGGCTCGGTATGGCAACCACAACTGGGATCATCCGGGACCATCTTTCCTACTCACATCTAACCCAGTAAGCAACAGCGTTCCAGTTAAAACATGGGGAAGCACTGACGAAACAACTGCGCAATGCGTCTGCTAGGAAAAAGGGAAAAAATTTGCAGCGTGTTACCAAAGAAAGTGTAGCGAAAGAGTAAGAGATGCCAACGAGACAAGTGAAATCAAACAAAACAGCAGAACGCATCCCACGCTTGCCAAGAGACAGCTGGCAAATGAACTAACCCGCAACCAAGACGTGAAACTCTTCAATAGAATAGTTTTCTAGACTATGTGTCAGGCTAGCAGATATATATATACACACAGCGGTTTTAAAAGAATGAGATGATCCCGCTGAGCTTCTAAGGTTACATTTTCATTAAGTTTAGAAAATTGGGACAGTCTAGAGACCAGGAGGATCATCAGCACAAACTCAGTATTTCTAAAGGCTCAAAGGAACGACTGCTTAGCCTAAGGCCAGTCCTGGGTAAACTCACAGAACGGTCGTCTTAGCGCTACAGCAACAAACATTTCGACTTGTAAAAAAATCGCAAGAGAGGGTTGGTAGGATTTTGTGGAAAATAGGTCTCCAAACAAACCCGTCATTTTCAAACGGGCAGGATTACGGCTCTGGCTGTGAAAGGAGACTGTTACACAGAATAATTGGGGAGAGACCAAAGCAAAGAGCCAAAGCACCGAACCCTTCTGATTACAAAAATGAGTTCTACCCAATTAACCAAGCATGCTTGGGCCAAATTAAAAAAAAAAAAGCTTAGTGACATCTCAAAATATAATTGGTGAAAAGGGCATCTTCAAATAAAAACAGTTATTTTTTTCCACTTTCTTGCAAGGCTAGGTTCACCCTTTTGTACCAAAAGTATTGACAACAAGAAATTTCTTGTACTAAACACCGCCGAAGACGTTAAAGAGTGAGCTGAAACGCTTGTCCGTCATGCAACAAACTGTGCTTTAATAAAACCATACATCAATCTGCACCATTGTGTCCTCGCTCTGCCCATGCCTTCCCCCTCAGCTCTCCAGAGCGATTTGTGACAGTTCTTCTCGGACATCACCCCGCACATTTGACATGCTAGATTAGGCACCGAGTCACAGACTGCTCGGCATCGACCCAGCGCGAGCTTTGTAGAAGTTCAGAGATCAGCCCCGAAAACACGATACTGGGGAAATGAGATTTTATTATCATGAACTAATTCAAAACTTGAGCTTTTCCCCCGCAGACGAGAAATGAGAGCTTTTTCACCAAAATCAGCATAAACAGGATTGGGCCCTTGCTATTCCTTGCAACGGGCAAGATACTAATGAACTCCCTTGCTTTGCCCATTCACCCTGTAGTGCCATGTTTTTTCCCCAAACAATTTAAGATATTTACATAGTAGTTAATGAACACCGGGTGGCATTGTTCCAGCCCCGGACCCGCACGGATTAGGCTGCAGAAGGGCTCTGTTCCCCTGGCAGTTCAGCCGGAGTTCATGCCATTTTTTATTTCCCGACCCACGCGTGAATTCCCGTTGGCACAAGGCACCAAAAATACCAGCAAGCCACAGAGGGAGGGGACGCGTTTGAGGAAAAAACAGCTGCTTTCGGTTGTTTCCAAAGAGCATGTCTCAAACCGGGCTGAAGAAGATGCCGCACCGATGTCAGCAGCTAACCCTCGGGGAAATAATTGGGCATGGGCTGACTGTCCCCAGCTATGCGCTTTCGGCACCTACATAAAGGTCAATGAACAACGAACTGAACCCGGCACAACAATCCCTTAGATAAGTATCTCATTCTCATTTTTCTCTCCACAGAAAAAAAGTAGCTCATGTTTGTGTGCGTCCACATCTAGCCGGGTCCGAGTTGGCATCCAAAACCTGGTCTGTACAGCAAAATAAATAAGACCTTTCTCTTGCACTATTTGATTATTTATACTGCCAACCCTTTGCTCCACAAGGACTGTAACAGAGTCTCCCTTTGGAGAAATTTCCATAATTAGTTACATTAACAGAGCAAAATTAATCTGATTTCATATTTTATATCATGTGATACTGAAATTCAAATACTTTTCTCATTAAGTTTTGCTCAAAGTTATTCCACTGCTACCCCTCCAATTTTTACGCATACTTTATTTGGTATAAACATTAGAAAAGCTATATATCATTAAAGTCATGTAAAAGAAACCCAAATTAGAACTGACCAATTAGTGTTCTTTCAGCTGTCTAGTTAATCCATGGAGTAAACAAACACTACCATCATTAATTCATTCAGATTTTCAATAGCTTTTCCAGAAAAACAAAACCCGGCATAACCCAAAACAAACAACCCCCCTTCTGCTTTACAAGACTTCCAAGTGTTATTTGAATTCAATGGCCAATTAATTATTCGGCACTCGTCCTCCCAGAAAAAGCCATTTAATTCCTTTATTTTTCTAACTTGCTGGTGAAAAAAAAAAATCTGATTAAAAGAAAACAATCATCTCCATCGTGATGGGAAGCTATAAAATGCCATCCTCATTTTAGCCACCACTCCCGTGACCGTGTCAAGCTTCCAACATCACACCGATGGGTTTCAGCGGATGTTTCCGAGATGGAGACACCTCAGTGTGCTCCCCGGTACTCATCTACACATACGTGGCGTGGGAAGCTGAGCAGCAGGACACACTTGCCTTCCTACAGAAAGTTCTGTACCCTTTGCTCCGGCAGAAAGCTCCTCCGGGATGGTCACCCACCCTTGTTCATGCCACTACAAGTTACAGGTGAACTTGTCCTGCAACCGGACCCAGACGGAGTCTGCCAGAGCAGTGCACTCTGCTGCGCCTTGGTACGGGCTACTCACAATGCAAGCTGAATTAACGTGAGTTTTAATTCATCTTCCCGACGCTAAAGAGGTCTGAACCACTTTGCTGTTCGGAGCTCAGTTTGGAGGCTTATAAAGTGATTTAACTGTGGGCAGAAAACGCCAGGACTAAAGCAGATGTATCCTTTCCCTCTTGTACCAGTTTCCTTGTGCATTTAATTTTTCATTCGGTTTTCATCCCTACATCTCCCTACATTTCACTTACAGCTAATCACTGTCAATCACGCCTCCATTTTACTGCGTCCAAATCACCCGAGCAAGGATACGGGCACAATGCAACATTCTCATCAAAAATACTGTTGTTATATGACACAGTTAAACAGGAACACATTCCCATGATCATTAATTATCTGCTAACATGTCATAAAGCTAATGCATATATTTATATTTGTTCTTTTTTAATGATGGTAAACCAATATATGGCACAGAGGTAAATGCTGTTGCACTAAAATCACTGCAAGCACAAAACCAGGCTCTCCTCCTCCTCCTGGATTTCTCACAAAAACAGACCTACTCATCTGTAAGCAATGTCAGAAAAGGATGTTTGTTGGTTTTGCTGTTGTTTTGGGATTTTTTCTTTGTTTGTTCTGTGATTGTTTGGGGTGTTTTTTTCTTCCCCAATTATTACTTTAACCAACCAGAAATAATCACCTGGAGCTCACGGGATATTTACGGTGTCGATTCATGGTTAGCTTCAAATAGCAGCAGTGCACAAGGATACAAAAAGTGAATCTCCCTGAAACTGTGATGTTTGTCTGTCTGATATTTTCTGAAAATCACAAAATTATATTCATACCCCTTTTGTCTCATGGCAGAAATAATGCATACATGAATAAAGCTACCTAAAAAATGGCAAAGAGGAAGATTATGGTTAAATATTAGGAAGATATTCTTTCCTGTGCGGGTGGTGAGTCCCTGGCGCAGGTTGCCCAGAGCAGCTGTGGCTGCCCCATCCCTGGAGGTGTTCAAGGCCAGGTTGGACGGGGCTTGGAGCAACCTGGGCTAGTGGGAGGTGTCCCTGCCCAGTGCAGGGGGGGTGGAACAAGATGATCTACAAGCTCCCTTCCAACCCAAACCTTTCTATGATTCTATGAAGGGGGGCAGGAAGACCACAGGGGACCTTACATGAAGACTCTGTGGGCTAGATCCTGAGAGTCATGGGACCACCACCCAGTGCCCATCGTAAGAGGTAAACCCGGGTTCTGGTAGTAAAAACAGAACAAACAAAAATCAGGAGAGTGAAGTACACCAAAGCAGGAGCCTGGGAACCAGGACATTGGGGTGGATGTTACCCAAATCAGCAGAGAAAAGGAAGAGCAGCTGAGGTGTGAAGAGTTTCAGTTGTCCAGGATGGAGAGAAAAACACATTCATTGAACAATTTTACCACATCCCGTAAGAAAATGAGGAAAAGGCAGAAGGTAATGTGTCTGCCCTCCTGTCTCTGTGGCCCCACTCACAGAGGTGCCCCTGTGCAAACAGGTATGGGTCTCCTTGGCTTGCTTCCCTGGGGTACACTGGAGCATGTGCCTCCATAGAGCATTTTGCAGCTGGTCACACTGGGTCAGTATGTCTTGCTTGGCAACTTTACCAATCTCTGGTACACAAATTAAAACATAACCCCTACTTGGTAGTAGTAAGCTTTATTATGTGTTAAAATAGTTTGGGTTGGAAGGGACCTTGAAGATCATCCATAGTTCCAACCCCCCTGCCATAGGCAGAGACACCTTCCACTAGACCAGGTTGCTCAAAGCCCTGTCCAACCTGGCCTCCTCCCTCCATCCTGGAGCATCTCTGCAATGTAGGAGTTGTCACCCCTTTGGTCTTGTGCCTCCGATAAGCCTAGCTGAGGCAGGCTCCCGTGCAGGGTGGTCAGGCAGCCTCTGCGGGGTTTTGACATCCTCATGCCCGCTTTGTCTTCAGCTGTAACCATCCCCACACCCTGATGTCTCGTGCATTTGCCCTAGAACCTCTGTTAACACCTTTGGCCCACCACCTGATGCACAGTCATCTCTGCCAGTGCCCATTTCATTCAGCTGGGGCGCTTTAATATCATCAGTTCACTGGATGGCAAGTATTACATATGACATTAAATAACGTATTTGATTATAAGTAACAGAGAGCTAAGGCAGACCTTCTCCTGCTCCATCTTCAATCTGCTCCATCAAACCTCTCACCTCCTGAAGATCAAGCTTCATTGCAGACTCCTCTGCTCCTTTGTTTATCTCTTCATCTGCTCTGCTTTTTGCTAGATCCAAATGCCTCATCATCTTGGCATTAGAAAGTCCACTTTCCCAAGGTACGGAGTGTTTGTGGAGTATCATCGGTAATTCAAGTGTCTGCCAGCTAAGAGATGTTATCATCAACGTAACTGAAGAATACCTCAAAATCATGCTCCAACTCATCTGCCTTAAACACTCACCTACAGAACATGCTAAAAGCAGATGTAGTTTTCAAAATGTGCCCCCCTGATTTAACCAGTTGCTTAATTTTCACACATGAATCATCTGGCATTCCACAGGCCACAATATATAGCATTCATTATGTCACTGCTGACATTTTCACTGCTGGAAGACTATGATTTACTGGTTTTCATTAGACCTGATCTCCACTCTCGGTCCTACCCCCAACTTCTTGAGGAATCCATGTCTGATCAGTGAAACGTTGATCTGATTTGAAAATACAGTGCTCTTCATCTCCTAATTTCTCTAAAATTGACCTTTTTCTGACAATTACCTCCAATGCTGACAGTAGGTATATACCGCTATAAATAATGAGCCTGACAGGACAACTCTTCCTTCAGCCTTGGGAGAAAATAGGCTCCTAGCAAAGACACTCCACCATCATAGCCACAACACTACGGTATTTTTACAGCAACACTGCTATATTTTTACCAATGAATATTTAAGATAAAAAAATTTTCCTTCAAACGTTTGAACTGAAACTTTGTACAGTGTTGCTTTCCAACTGAAGCACCAGGCCAATATCATTATATTTCATTATACTTCTTCCCTGGCAAAGACCGCTCTAAGCATTGAGAAACCGCCTCCAAAAGTCTGAAGACTCCTTCACGTTAACAAAGCATTGCCCACGGGTCGGCACAGCTAGTGCAAGATCTATAGCTGATAGCACAACCAGGCCAAAACCCATTATTTGAAAACAAAGACACAAAAAAACCCACCAAACCAGACAATAAGTCAGTAAGTCAAGCCCTAGTAGGAACTGTTTATTTGAAACATTTTACAGGTCACTGAAAACCTGAAAAAAAAATAAAATTGGATCAGCCTAGAATAAAGTATGATAGAAGTTTACTTCCTAAAGCCGACAGAGAGGCTAACTAGAAAATGGGCTGAAAATTCAAAAACCTTACTGGTCCAAAGGACATATGAAAACATGCCTGATAAGAGGAATTCCAAATTGCTTTCTACGGCCCTATTTCAGTTAATTTCTCTTTTATACGTAATTGAGGCCTCGTGAAAAATTAAGCCAGGCCAAGGTTCTTATAGGGAATGACTGATGGCCTTTCCAAGAATATTATAGAGAAAACACAGATTACTCAACAGCGTCTATGATCACCCCCACCGTACTCACCACCAGATACACATTTTGGCACTGAAAGACTGATTTTATTTCCATAATGTCTAATTATGTCACAAGTCACTGGCTATAAAAAAAAATCTACGTGCTTAAATCCATGCTGGGTTCTAACTAAAGAAAAAAGGCATTTCTATTCCCTTTTTAAGTGAAACATGCACTAGCTGTAAATACCCCAAACTACCAATGCAAGACAGACATTTAAAAAAGAACTACAAAAAGTGAGACTATATTATGGAGCAAACCAGCACTATAAATAGACAGCAAGATTCTCCGATAAAATTGCTGGTTGCAATAATTATCTATCCTCATCCTGGGCCGGGGCCACAGGAGATGGAAGGAACAGTGCCAAGCCCATGAGGCTCCCCATCGGCTGCCCATTCACCCCAACACCTGCCACCAGACAGGTGGACCAGACAACCATGACCAAAGAACCTTCCCCTTCAGTATCTCAAAGCTTTTTCATACAATTTTTGAAGAGTCATCCCACCCCCTGCTCTGCTTTCCTATTTGTTTATTTCTTTTTTTTGCTATGAAGACCAATTTGTTATCCACGATTCCTTCACTGGTGGATCCCATTTCCAATAATTATTCTCCCTAAATAACTCAGTTGGGTTAAGAATTCTGGGTTAATAAAAAAAAAAAGAATTAATGCTTATCTAGAGAAGTCTCTCACTTATTTCTATATTTTCAATAAATAGCCGGTACCTGTGCAGCAAGATACTATATATATATAGACATATATATGAGTGTGTGTATAGATATATGTACTGTTATGTCAACAGAAAGCTTTGCCCATGGATTCTGCACTCCCTAATACATGGGGGCTACACCTACCCCCGTGGATGAAGCGGGCCAAGAGAAGGCCAGTGAGGGGTGGCCACACACAAAACCCCCTCAGTTAGGGGAGTCTGGACCTCCTTTGCCCCAACATCGCGCCTGGCCATCGACTGGAGACCCCCCCGAGCAGCCGGTGGCCAGGACCGCACCACGCCAGGATGCTCACGGCACGGGCACAGCTCCCGCTCCAGCCCAGCACTGGCACGCAGGAACGGCTGGTAGAAGCCCACAAGCTGAAAAACATGCAGTTACCTCAGGGATTACACCCTCAACGGTCCCCTCGGTGGAAGTCTGCAGGGTTTGCTTCTACATTGAAGTGTAAAGCCTTGTCCAAAAACACATGGAAACCAGGAATTCCCACAAGTAGACACTTCACCTGCTCTGTTTTCCTCTGGGGCTGGAGGCAATGACATTTGGGTCAGCAGAAAGCCTTCCGTTGACCCTCAGATACCTCTTCTGTAGGGCTTCTACAGCACTGCCCGGCGAGACGAGCGTCCTCCCGCAGAGCCGGAGGGAAGACTGGCGCCAGCTCAGCCGTGCTCCCACAGAGAGCTGGGGCGCCCACCCGGACCCGGCACCTCCTACACCCACCGCCGCTTTACACGTGAGCTCATAATTGCAGCCGCAGCTCCAAGCCCCACAATTACAACTACATGCTAAAAAATAGTTGGCTCACACCCCGCTCATCCAAGCGCTGGAGGCAAAGCCGTGCTGTGGGGTCCGGCACACCGAGAAATCATCCCACTCTTCGCCCACCATCCGCCAGGTGCCTCGTCTGCAGCGTACGAAACCCCACACAATACAACAAGCGCTTTTAAAAATACACCTTTCTGCAGAGAAGGGACGGGTAACCGAAGAAATGTAGGTCTGCCGAGATGCGGCGGGATAAGGCACGCAGTAACCAAGCCTCCCGAACCGGGGGAACAGTATCTCTCTGAACTCCTTATAAAGTTATACAGCAGCGTGAGAAGCATCAGGAATTAATTAGAAAACAGGTTTCCGCGTCTGATCGGGTGTCTGCGCTTTCTGCTACAGCTTTGTTTACAAGGAAGAAGGGCACCAGAGCTGACTCCTCCAGAACAAGCGGACACCTATTGCTCTATGCACACCACTGCGGAGGGGAAAAAAATATATAATTACCATTGCTCAAGCTAAAAATGTCAGAGAAATAAAGAAAAAAAATACTGGATAGAAGTTTGTAGAGTCTGCTCTTATATTTACTCTCTGCACATATCCATGCCTTCTCCCCTATGCAATAAGACCATCAGGAAAGCAAAAAAAAAGGGTCTCACGCCCCCACAAGCGATTTGTTTCCTCCAGATTTGCCCACTATAAAAACCTGAAACTTTGCACATTGCAGCCATGAGAATTATTCACCTGAGAAAACAGAATAACCAGTGGTTTAAGTCTTTGCTTTATATTTTTTCAGCTAAAAAAAAATAAATAAAATCCATTTTACACCAGAAACAAAGTAGCTACAACTCCTGCAAGCTAAACCCCTACATGTTCTTAATTGCCAGCCCAATTTATTTTAATTTTTTAATTTTTTTTTTTTTTAGCCTAAGCGGAAACATGTGCAATCTTCACGCTTACAATTCTGGAGTACGTCGGCAGGCGCAGGCCAAAGCGGAGGCACCGCAGCGGGAGACGAGGTGAATCTTCATCAGCGGAGGGGGACGGGGAAGGTCCCCGTCCCCAGAGCGCAAACCCCGTAACTTCACCCCTTGGGCTTGTCATGCTCCGGAATCCGGGGCATTGCAACAGCTCAGAAAATTTTGCCTTTCTTCTCGAAGCGGAAGAGAAGAAATAAANCTTTCTTCTCGAAGAGGAAGAGAAGAAATAAAAAGCGTGCCATACAACCTTCTCTTGTGGTGACAGACTTGCACAGATATTTCAGTTTTTGATGTAGTACCGGGGGGGTTGGTTTCTGTGAAGCTCCAAGCCGTGCTGCTGGGCCAGAGATATGATGTCACGTAACTAAAGTTCTGATTCCCCGCCAGTTTGAGCAGTAATATTAAATGAAGCCAAAAATGAGCTTCCTGTGCTAAACTGGAAACAAAAGAGCACTTTTACAACGCTGCCCTCGGGGTTAATAGAAATATATATATGTCCAACTCAAGGCACAGTTACCATCTTATCACACTATCAGCTTCTACAGGCACAGAACCGTGTACAGTGGGGGCTCTCACATACTGCGGCTGTATTTAAGTCGGTGCAGACAGACGCAGAGAGACTTCAAAACAGCATCAGGCAGCAAGCCACGAGCTCAGATCTGCCCACCACAGGACATTCCTGCCCAGCCGCTTGTTTCCCAAACGCGGAGCACACGGCGTGGGGCAGAAGATGTAACCTCAAACCCCAGGCTGGAGAAAGAAGAGTTACTATTTGTTTTGAATTACAAGAAATCTTTCGGATCGTAATTTAACGCCACTGACAACCAGTTTTGATCACAGAATCCCAGAATGGTTGGGGTTGGAAGGTGCCTTCGGAGATCATCCAGCCCAACCCCTCTGCCAAAGCAGGGTCACCCAGAGCAGGTTGGACGGGAACATGTCCAGACGGGCTTTGAATGTCTCCAGAGAAGGAGACTCCACAACCCTGTTCCAGTGCTCTGGCACTCTCAAAGTAAAGGCGTTTTTCCTCATGTTGAGATGGAATTTCCCGTGTTCCAGTTTGTGCCCGTTGCCCCTTGTCCTGTCGCTGGGCACCACTGAAGAGAGTCTGGCCCCATCCTCTGGACACCTGCCCTTTAGCTATTGATAAGTATTGATGAGATTTCCCCGCCTCAGTCTTCTCTTCTCCAGGCTGAACAGACCCAGGTCTCTGGGTCTTTTGATGGCTGTAGACACCTGGGAGTTTTAACCACAATTAAGTCAAGGGTATGATTACAGGTCAGATTTGGAGACAATCTGCAAAGTAGATGTGTTACAACTCACACCAAGGCCAATGGCTGCTTAACTTGAACAGCATATTACCTGCACAGATGCACTCTGTTATCACCCGGCTGTCCCTGATCATGGGCTGTGGAGGATACCACCCCTGAAGGACCAAGCTGCATCTCACACGGCCTTAGCAGGGCTCATCAACGGCAGTGAAAGATGGCTAAAGATCTGGTGATGCTTTCTTGAAGCAATCTCAGTGTGTCATTTTAAGTGTCAAAAGACCAAAGAATTTCAGATGACACAGGAAGTGCTGTATTATACAGCCAAGTCTCACGTCTTGCAAGGCCTGTCCATGGGACATGACTTAGCAAGGCAGCTGCTGCGCACGCAATCATGCACAGACCTCAAATATGTCCCATGTTCAGCGAGTCCGACAAGATGAACCTGAACCCCAGGAGACAGGGCAACCAAGGACTGACAAAATAAATATACCTCCCAGAGGTACAAGGAGACTTAGTGCCCCACTGGAGACCAGAGTTACGGCCTCACTCCTGAACAACGAACCAGTTTTAATGGAATTGTTGTGAGACGCGGTGCCCCGAGAAATACCAAGTTAGCTGACACAGACCTGCAGGTATTTTGGATTTGAAAAGAACAAGCAGATATTAAAGTCTTACTTGAAATGCTTGAGAATAGTGCAAAAAAATCCAACAAATGAATGGCGCTCAGACAGATCTAGCTAAGACTGCTAACTGGTGGTCCAGCCCTGCCAGATGCTGTTGACAGCTGCTGAAAGCACACGCAATCATTTCAAGACAAATCACCTTGAAAATAATCCTCCCTCAAGAAAGCTTATGATAGCCAACAAATGTAAACCGTTTTCAGACACCCGTGAAAAGAAGGGGATTGTAAAGATCTTGGAAAAGCAATTATATAGAATGGATGATGATCAGAGAAAAAAACCAGACTGAAGACAAAGGCTGGCATCAATGAACACAGTTATCAAGTATTCTAGACTAAATGGGACAAAACGCAAACAAATGGCTTGAAAGTGCTCTCTGTTCCTGAAGATGCTGGATGCAAGCTAGCAGGAGGTATGGGATGAGCCTCCACTGCCAAATCCATCGAACTCTTGTTGGACCACAAACGCCAGAGGGAATTCAGATATCCAGCGCACATCATTTTTCCATCATCTAAAGCTGCCTGGGAGCTTATGAAACGCAAGAGTTTTTCATGACTGTATTTTTAAAAAATCCTACAGATAATGAGTGTGCTAAAGGCATCACCAGAACTTGCCCTCTTGGGTAACTAGACTCACTAACGGTCAACAGTTAATCAGTAAGACGCGCTGGTGTCCACAGAAGCTCTGTGTAGCTTCCACAGCTCTACACGAGAGATGTACCAACAAGTTTGTACAAAGACATTTTTCCAATCACAACTTTAAAACCTCTTCCCATAACATGTCCTGTGAATGGATACCAGATCCAAGCCTGCTAAATACACAACGGTCTTCAATCGAGATCGGAGTCAGAATTATCGCAGCAATAAGTGTCCCTATAACAAAGAAGTGGTTGTAACCTTGATCCTACTTTTTGGAGCCTCAATATAATTTTCATTCACTGGGATGAGACAGAGCCCTTCACATCTATTTTCCCTGCCGAGCCAGGCAAACACCCTCACAGCATAAGAATTAGAAGGGAAGAAATGTGACATACGTAGAGTGCTACACACCTTGCATGGCAACAGTTTGGTGCGTGGTCCAAACCACCAAAACCTGTACTAATCACCTTGAGCTCATTAATTTACAAAGCTTGGACCCAACTCTGGCAGATGATCAAGCTCTTAGTTGATGTGATTCAAACTAATCCACTAAAAGGCATTTAAGAGCCAGTTAGGAAATAAGTATTTTTCTATTATTAGAAGTGATAAAAATTAATGACATCAGACTCTCAAGGTGAGGGAAACAACACCCAGTCCCATACGTGAGGACTTCCCTCCCCAGATCCCACCCCCAGTCAGAGCACTGGGTGACCCAATGGTTACCCTGGCATTTCTGTACCCTCTCGCTGGAGACAGGCAAAAAAGCAACCTGATGCACCCTATGTTATTGCTTCTTTCTCCCCTTTGCATCCTCCTTCTTCTGATCCCACCTTCAGCATGGTTTCGTAGGGGAAGGAGGCTTTTCCATCCAAAGCAATGCTCAGGCCCATCGGTGGCATTCGGCCAGGCTGGACACGGAGGTAGAGGCTGGGAAATTAGTGAACACACACTGCAAACATCCTCCTCAGTTAAGGAGACACTGCCGCTTGCATTAGTACCTCATTAGACACAGAAAAACCCAACCCAATAAACCACCAAAACCCCCAAACCCAACAGAGAAAGAAAGAAAGAGGAAAAAAAAA
>RSEF01000007.1:39512085-39525428 GCA_003993805.1 Himantopus leucocephalus | reverse complement strand
AATAGATGTAGTAAAAATAAAATATGCAAAAATAACTTAAACTCCATTAAATATTTAAACATACACAATACCACACTAACAGTATGAGCCAAACTGGTCGTGAAAAACCCACTAATGCTCATGTCAAAACCATCTTTATCTGAAGCTTTGCCTTGTTTATGAACATTCAAATGGTCTGGTTTATTTAATGTACGTAGACCTACAGAACTGCCATAAACCTCATGCGGCGGCACTCAGCCAAATATCATGAGATGGGTATTTATACAACATACATGAATCAAGTCTAAATCAACTGCACGTGCACATCAGAACCACCAAACCGAGTGTCCTGCCTAAACACACCGTACCGACGCGCTCAAACAAAGCGAGCGCGGCTGCAATTTAGGGAAGCCTTTCCAAAACAAACACGAGCATCACGTGTTTCCTCCCTGACAACATGCGTGAGAAACAGCCTTAACCCTATCACAACACAGCAGCGGCCACCCGATCGCATCTCCTTTCCGCTTCTTGCGTTCAAATAAAGCCCACGCGCTCACCGGACAGGCGAGGGCCAGATGAAAAGGTTCAAGTTGATTTGGGATGCTGAAATTAATCTGCTGCTCTTTGGGGTTTTGGCCGGTGGAAGCCCACGAGACCGTACAACTTTAGCAACAGAGGCACAGAGCGATATCTTAAGATGCTAAAATTTTATCAAGGACTTCCATTATTCTGGAGACAAGAGCTATTGTTTCCACTCGCATCAGCGCTATTTTGGGAAACTGCGTTATGCACACAATTGCCAAAACTAGTTTTTATTCAATTACTCGAAAATAACGTCTGAAAAGCAACCTAACTGAATCTACTTCGTTTACTTCAAAAATCGCCCACAACAATATGAAACAACAAACAAATGAAAATCTGCGCAAGAAAGCTTGGATCCGGCAAACACAAATCCAGTGGTTTAAGTGAAGAATTTTTTGGTTTGTTTGTCCCTCTCCTCCCTGCCAACCTTATTTTCAGGTGACCAAAACCTTTATGGCATACCTTTACCTTAGCTTCCAAAGCACAACTCTACACACACGTGATTTACTTAAAAAAAAAAAAATCCATCCTACAGCTGATTAAACTCCAGAAATGAGCTTCTCGGGCCCCTCCCTCCACCATCCAGACAAAAAAACAATTGATTTCTGTAACAGTAATGTGAATATCATGGCATAAAAGGACAGCAAGCTGCAGTCTCCCCAACTGCGCTTCCATACAAGTGCTGGTAAATAGCGTGGACTCGCGTTGCAAAGAGATTTCATCTGAAAAATCTCTGCGTGAGTGAAGGAATGATAACAGTGAAAGGGAACGGGGACTGGAGTTAGCAATTTCCAACTAGGGGGGTTTAAAAAAAATTTAATAAAATCAAACACTAACACAGCAGCAGTTTGCGTAATTTCCTGTGAAAAGCTATTTTTTGAGGAATTTTTTTTAATTGCCCTCGGGCTTTTAATAGTTGTATCTAATAAGCTGGAAATTAGGCAAGGTCATGAGTATGCAGCCTTCAGCATTTCTGAACTTATGTTACCAGGAAAATACCCCGTTCCCTTGACTTCCAGCTTTCCAGAATCATTTTATTCATGATAATTTGGTTTGTTAACCTGTTTACGCACTTTTCTTTGGCAGGGCATATTCCTTAGCATGGAAACACCCTTGTCAATACAAACCCCAGCAATTTTGTAACCTGCCTGATGCTGAAATATTTACATTAACATTTTACCAGCCAAATACCTTCCGTATACAAAGGAATCACCCGACAGCTAGTCAGTCAACTACCTACAAGTCGTAATTCGTCCGTACAACAGCTAATGAGATGAAAGCAGATACACACAAAAGCAGTAGGTTGACTGATACAAAGTAATTGCAGGCAGAATTCGATGACAGTAATTTATGTAATTCTCTTAAAGGAAAGGCACTTGTATAGGAAGAGAATGAAAGATCAGATAAAACCCCCAGAATTTAAACGGAACGCACAAGGAATTTTATATACTATATGAACACACAAAAGGAAAAAGGCCACAATAAAACTTTTAATGATAATTGCCTCTTTCCTCCCATCCCTTTCTATCATATTTAGCAGTTTATATAGCATATTTAGCTGTTTACATGAAGCCAGGCAAGGCAGCAGCTTGCTCAGAAATACACACCGATGAAGAAGCATGCGGGATATTTTATGTCCTCATCCTAAGTACATCCCAATATTTAGCTTCAAGGTTTCCAACGCAGAATTTTCTGAGCGTTACAGCAAAGTAAAGTCCTGGCGCGAGGTGCAGCTCCTGCTGCATGCATCTGCAGCATCCCTTCTGAGCGAGACCCGGTCTCAACGCCCTGCCTTGGCACTGCTGTCAGCCAAATAAATGGCAATATTGTGGATTCAGCCCGAATCACGCCCTGCAGCACTAAAGAGGGGTCTGAACTGGGGATCACGTAGGCGCAAAGCTGTGCGACGCACCAACAGCAGCGCCATTTATACAGAACTTCTCCCTTTCTTAACACGTGCCAAGTGACAAGCTGTGATTTTATTTGGTATACAAGCGTCAAAAATATTTAAGTTAACAATGATATATGGTCCGTGATGAAGCAGTCCCACCTACACACGTACATCTCTACCCTGAAACCCTTACTATTTCCACAGTGGCTTTATAAAAACTGTATCAGAGACAATAAAATACCGTGAATGCACAACTGGCACTTATAGAAAATTATGATTATTGCTGCGAACATATGGTGACTGAGGGATAAGAACTACGCTCCTCTCTGAGTAGGTCACGCCACCCAACAAAGAACACAGTAAATTCACCGGGGGGAAATGGGCGTCTAAGGTCTACTACAGCCATTGCAACACTCGGCAACAAGGAAAACTATGAAGAATTATTCACTTTAGAAGAGAAAGACGGCTTTCCAACAAGCAGGCAGCCTTGTTGCTCAAACTAACCTGTCCTCGCAAGAAATCAGGGAATCTAAAATAATTTTAAAAAATTGAAATAAACAGAGTATATTTCTACTCATGTCCTTCCTCACCAACTATATCACAAGAAGGTATTGTCTAACGCAAAAATCTATTCAGAGATACCTTCAGCAATTCTACCTTACCACCTAGTTTGTGCTACTCTCACTCAGTAAATATCTTCTTACAAAGCGAAGATACCTATCAGCAATCGAGATACGCCATGCTTCACCCAGGACCACGTCAGCCACCCTAGGCTTAAAATAAGAGTTTGTTTTCAAGGCAAATAAGTTCATTTTAACTGAACATGTCTTGCCGAGCTTTATCGAACCGAACCATCAGCTGCACCAACACACGCTTCAATCTTCGGCAGAGTTCACCATCGCCCAAGCCCGGCTGTTGTATCACTTGACCCCTGCGAGTTGTTCTGCCTGTCCCATCACATCAATGTGACAGACGCGATGTGGGGGCCAGGAAAAGGAGGGGGGGGCTATAGCTTACTGCGGTCAGGTTCATACATGGCTAAATAATGTCTTGAAGGATGTACAGCAATTATTTTAGCGCTCCTTAAACCGCTATACTTGCCAATCAGTCAAGTTTCTAATGGTAGTGGGAAGCCTGGACAAACTCAATCATAGAATTGTTGAGGTTGGAAGGGACCTTTAAGATCATCAAGGGCTTCAGGCTTGGGTTTCCATTGGAAAACCCCATTCGTGAGCAAAAAAAAACCCAAACCCAAATTATTCTATTTCCAAACTACATTGTAACTTATACTTTGCCTTTTACACCAGAGAGTCGGAGGAAATCAGACTCAAGATCAGACACGCGAATGCCAGATAATTAAACAAGCGGCTCACTGACGCATAAATAAAGTTTTAGATTTACGGCGAACAAGTCTCCTACTGTAATACAACCAGGGCGACTATTCAAATGCTTTCTATGTCAGCACCGGCCTAAAAAAAATCCAGTGGGAACTCGAAGGGTCAGATTCCTGCTAGCACCTCCCGGGCCATACAGGAGGCAGCAGGGTTAGACCCGAGGCGTAACTCATCGGTTGAGTGTTGGGAATCATTTTATCTGAGCAGTACTAATGAGCTAAATCACTGTTATTATTGCAGTGATCATCCACCCGTAAGCACCTCACCAAGGCTTTATTTTTACCTTGTTCCACAGCAAAGCGAACGCAGATCCAGCGAAGAAACCTCATCCCGACACCTCCTCTCTCCCGACACATGGAGCCTGCAAGCTCAGCGCTCACTAGAGCACAAATATCCACGTTTACGTTTCAGCTGTCCTGCCTTAAGCACTCGTAAGGCAGTGGGTGGCACTTTTCCACGCGGGTCCAAGACTCTCGGGGCTCCACAGCCGTGAAGCTGGAGCGGGACGCCGGAGCCAGCCTGACCCCCTGACACCACCATCCAGCAGCCACCCTGAGCTCTGGTGCACCCAGATAGTCGTATCGCTATGCGAAACGGGGTTTCCACAGCAATAAAAAGCAAAAAAAATATTAACAAAGGTAGTTCTAAAGGTATGTTAATGACCACACCAGGGATCTCCACCCAGTTCACACAGAGATCTTTGTTACTTGCCTTTAATTTCCACAGAACAAACTCTCTAAGGCAACATAATATTTTTTTTTGAGAGAGAGAATGCATATATTGAGCCAGTTCTGCCCACTGGAAGTTCACAGTCCATGATCGCTATCAGCGCTGTGCTCCGTCACAGCCGTACAATGAACCTCATACGGACAAAAAAGACCACCGCAGCCCTTCCGCGCAGCCTGGGCTTCCGATGCTGTAAAAATCATCGGATAGACACCCAACAACATACTGTATTAAACACAACGGGTACTCCTGCGGGTAGTCCCACAATTTGGGCAGGTTTTCATACCTGTCAATGTCCATTACCAGGTAAAAGTTTCCAAGATGTAAAAAAAAAAAATCACATGGACGTATGAAAAAATTATATAGAATCACGGAAACATGCATATTATATTTGCAAGTGATGTAATTTAGTGTTTTCCAGCACACTATCTATAGAGAGTAATTACCATTAAGAAGCTGTCAATATTCCCTCCAAAAAAAGCGTATTTTAGCAGAAAAAGAGTGCACGCACTGGGTACAACTGGAAACACAATTATTTGTCTAAGAAATCAATTTAATTTTTTAGAATCATAGAATCATAACAGCTCGCCTATTACATTGGCAAGCTATTAGTTACAATTGGAAAATCAACTATTTGTCTAAGAAATTAATTTAACTTTTTACATAATGATTTTTTTTNCCTTCTTACATAATGATTTTTTTTTTAAAAATAACAAAGAAGAGTGTGAAGCTCGTTTACACTGGTGATGCGGTTCTCTTTTACAGGCTGACAATATATCTTGTTATTTCATTTGCTTTTGCTTGGAAAACAATTTGTAAGGAACTACATTTTCATAAGGAGGCTCTAAAAAAAAAAAAAACACCCAACCAAAAAACCCCCCACCAATCGCACCCATGTTCTCGTGCCGAAGCCAAAGCACGGCGCTGGGGTCGGGGCAGGACCAGCCAGCCGGATCACCGCCCCGGGCTCGCCCCGCCGGCAAATACGGGTCCGGTGCTGCTCCCTTCCTGGGGCCACTAACCCCCACAACTGGGCTTCAAGAATCCGACGGGGGGGTTGAATAAACGGAAAATGTTCGGGTTTACCTCTCGCCTTGTGCAACACACAGTATGTTTTTCTAAGTACACATCAACCAAAGTGACTTTTAAACTAAGATCATCTTTTTTTTTTTGCTGTAATAGAAAAAAAAAAAAGATTTTATAGAGTATATAGAGGTGTACCTTTGCAGCAAGTGTGTTCTGGAGGGTCGCTCAGGGGGTTTCCATCACACTCTCAGCAGTGCCGGGGGACCCCGGGATGGTCCCCCCGGTCGCCCCCGCCCCGGTCGCTGCCTGTGACCGACAGCGGCTGCCATGGCCCACGGCGGGACCGGGGCTGGGCACTGCTCCCTGCGGGACCAGCCGCTCCGCCGCCGAAGGAACGCACCCGCCGCAGCTCTCCTCTGCTGGAAAGGGAAGATTAGGATCTTCGCCGGGCACGGATCGCGCTGCGCTCTAGTTTTCTTTCATGCTTCGTTAAAAATCAGATGCTGGATGATTTCAAGCATATACAGACATATCAAACAATTATGTTATTATTCTGCTTGCTTACACAAGTCGCCTTTGTTTCAGGAAAACAAAATAAAACAAAAAAAAAGAAACTATGGACAAGGAAGCGTAAATTGAAAAGCACAGGGAACGCGCAGCGCTCGGGGAGAGCAGCTGCAAGGGGAGAGGAACCGCATCCCTCCGCAGCGAGGAGCGACCCCGGCGCCGAGCCAGCACCGGCCAAATACGAACTATAAACACGCCTGGCTGCGGGGTTACCTTCTTCCCTGCAGCTTTTCCGCTCCGAGGGGCTGATGCCGCTGCGTGCAAGGGTCAGCAGCGAGTGATTTCCAACTATCTGCTCCAGCTGGGAGTGTCTTTGCAGCGATGAATCACGCCGGTTTATCCCAGCATAATGTTACAGAACGCTTTACTCAAGCAAAACTCCGTATACGAGGCTGCAGGTTTTCATCTCTTGCCAATTTCAAGTGGGTTTTGTTATCATTAAAAGAATGTAATTACGTGTATCTCCCTATATTCAAGTCTGTTTCTCAACAGATGGAACATAAATACCTACACGTACTCAGAGCAGCATGACATCACATTTTCGCTCAGTTAAGTGGCTTTTAGATAACAAGCAATACCCCCGTCCCTGAGAATGCGAAGATTAGATAAAATATCGAAGAAGCGCTGTGACTTCCAGCCGTCTGTTTGCACACACTAGCGTAAAGCTTAACAACACGTTTTAATTCACTTCGGTACATTAATTAGTCATGCAGGAAGTATTCAAAACAGACTAAGCAACAATTCATCAAAAAAAAAAAAGCATTAGTATTAAATCAGCATTGGCTGGCAGTTGAAAGCTGCTAATAAAGCCAGGAATGCTCTTGCTGATGGGAGAAGCTACACAACCTGTCCCCCGCTCCCAAATCCCGGCTAGGGGCTCCGGTGGCACCACCGGTCTTTCCTGCTCCACGTGGCTCCCCTTTCCTCTTGCAACGTTTACGGGAATAGCACATCTGTGAAATATAAGACAGTTCTCTGGCACAGACAAAGATATTTTTGTCCTCTGGGTTTTGAGCGCTGCCACGTGTATGCTCCTATGTATAATTTCATTTTATAAAGCGCGGCTCTGCCGATATAACCATTGTTGACTCACGGGAAAGGCTGCAAAGTCAGACCCAATTCTTGAATTAATTGCTTATTATTTACCTACATGGCATCTTGGAGAAGTCCATGTTTTCCTCTTAGGATTACTATAGTATAAATAATCATTTCAAGTATTCCCTGGAGTTTTGCAGGAAAAACACTGTGCAGTGGAGCACTGACTCGGGGTGACGGGCAGACCTCCCCAGACCACTGTATCCCACCAGTCAGAAAAAGGCTGAAGGAGGACTTGAAGAAGTCCTGGGACTCCCTTCCTGGGAAGAAGGAGTGGGAAAGAGAGAAATGGTCTGGCAGAACAGGCAATAAATAAATACATAGGTCCGGGAAAGCCTTTATGGGAGCGAGGACCAAACCTCTGCATGGGCAGGGCAAGGTGCCCGTCCTCGCCCTGCTGCAGGACCAGAGCTGCCGGGTGTTCCTGGAGGATGAGCTGCTCGGGCAGGTGATTTGAAAGGCAGATGCCAGCTCCAGGCGAGAGACCTTAGTCAGGGCTGGGTGTGGAGGCAGGGAGCTCGGTGCTGAGCAGGCAGCGCTTGGATGGAGAGGACAGGAGCCGGAAAGCCCACGCGAGGAGGAAGCTACGGCAGCTCCAGTTGGGTACAGGGCGTTGCTTGGACCAAGGAAGGGCATCTGGCTGGGTTTAGTCAAGGGGTTCATAGATTGCATCGTGCAAGTGGTGGCTGTAAAACGGGCTGCAGCACAGCAAGTGTTCAATGGCCTCCTATGGACTGAGGTGGGAGCCAGCCTAACCCCAAAAAATAAATGCATAGAGAAAGAAATCTCCTTTTCAGGGTAGCTAATGGGAAAACAAGGTTAAAAGCGTGGAATAGACACTGAGTATTGCTAACAGAGGGTAGACAACCTGGGACCGAGGTCCTGACTCAGCTCAAAAATCATCCTTCAGACTGAAAAACCCTGGCCTGATGCACAGGATTTAATAATACATAAGTAATTATTTTCATATTTATTCCCACCAATACCATTAATATGAACAGACTCATCCGGCTGGAGCTTTCAGTGCTTGTGAATCATCCCAATGAATCCGTCATAACACACGGACAAGGAGCTTACTGAAGAGAAGACAAAAGGAGCAGCAAGGCTACCAGACGGCATCCTGAAGATGAAAAGTTTAAAAGGACGGGCAAGAAATCCCACAACAGTGTCAGGATTATAAGGGCTGTAAGTCTCGTGAAGGTTACAAAAGCCTTGTGTTTCTGAAGGGAGATTATGAGGTCAAAATGTCTAATTCAAAGAGGTTTTATAGGAATCAATTTATTCCAAGTCACTCCATCGGTACTCACAGAAGGTATACCTACCTGACTGTATGTGTATGTATAGAGTCATTTCAAACCGCCTAGAAACTTTGTATATAAAACCATCGTTAAAATAACTCGTAAAATTATACGAGTTATGAAATAAGTTGCAGAGCATTTTCAGAGTCCCATACTGACTTGAGGATTAAAGAAATAATTGACGTCAACCATAAAAAAGCTGGGTAATTTATTGTGAAAGGCATTTATTTCTTCTCCTGAGGAGGATTGCTCACTACAGCCAAGCACCCTGCGCATCCCTTTGCTGAGAGGTTGAGCACCGCCAGGCGATATTTAAGGCAGGCTCACGAGCAGTAATTAACCACAACGGGCCAAGCAAGCATGAGGGTGTCTCACGCCAAGTCAAACTGGGTAACCCTGAAGCATCAAAGGCCAGCTATTAATAGTTATTATTGATTCATTAATTTTAAAGTCTACATGAAAGAATTAACAATCGTAGACAAAGCCAGCCGGCAACATTAGTTCTGTTGATAGCAAATGCTGGTTTTGTCTTTATGGTAAATGAATGAGTGACGTCTGTTCCTTCAGAAATGGTTTGGGGTCTTTTTTTCGGGCGCCGTAAGTGCTTTGACCCTGCCTTTGTGCACTATGTAAAAATAGATTTGAATTTTCACATATCTTCAGACACTTCCTAACTGGGCAGGCATGAAAACACATCGCTGTTTAACAGCATCTCCAGTGCAGCCCTTGGCTTCTGTGCCAACATTCAATACATTTTATTCATCCGCTGGCCTGTGATGGTTTATGAATGTTCGTTTCATAGCAGGGCAACTTGAAAGCCATTTCTTTAGTTGCATATAGCTTACTCAAGCAGCAGTACGCATCTGCAGCTCTTCTGCTAGATCAGATTCCTCAAATTCCCCATAAACACTGGGAAAACAGCTAAACTGGGACTATTATCATTTCATTCTGTGCGTCCATCGTGACTTACTCTCGTTTAGGCACAAGGCTGAACTTTGCATCTGTCTTTCAGAACAGTAGCTTCCTTATTAAGCGTACCTTATCGTTACTATTTATAGTTCTCCTCCACCAGCATCGCATATAACATATCTGTCTAAATTAAATTTTGCCATATCCTTTTTTAAAAGCCTCCTGCCAGTTTTATTCACCTTTATATCTTCGCCAAAGCTTTGCCGGGAGCACCCAGGCACTTGGCGTTTCTGAAAGAACAGCTCAGTTACCGCAGTAGCGGACAGCCCCCAGAAGGCCCACGGCCTGTTTTCTACAACCTCCTGGATTTAGGCCAAGATTTCGGAAGACACGGGGCGAGTATATCATTAACCTTTTGGGCTTGGTGGAGTTAGGGCTGGATGCCCACGATCAAGCTGTACGAAAGCCAGGGCATGAGAGAGATGCTCGCACGCTTCACGCCTCTGCGCAGCCCTTCCAAGCCCACCTTCTCGGGGCTGTTCACCATCTGGGGCAAAGAGACTACAAAGAGATGGTGAAACATGACAGTGCTTCCAGGTGTCCAAAGCCTGGATAGGCTATAATGATCATTTGGACAGGAACTGAACCTCCACATCTTCAGAGATATAGGAGAGGGTCTTGACACAAAGAGGTTCTCCAAATTATAACCCTTCTGGTATCTTCTGCTTCCTACAAAACTCAGGGAACCGAGGTGTTTGTGTGCTGACCCCAGAAAGCACCGCTCAAAAAACAGCAGTCTCAGCAAGAAAAAGTTCAAAATCAGCAATGAGGATATTAATCTTCACATCAAAGGAACATGACAACGTATTGAGTTTTGCTACCAAAATGCCACCAAATTGTCTTATTTACCAAATAGATTCAAGGACAAGAACTTGGAGACATATTCCAAGCTATCGGTGTTTTATAATCATATTACAACTGTAAGGCTTCGGTTCCTGCATGCCCAAACAGTCCTTGGTTTCATATGGAATTAGTGGCATAATTAACAACATTTAATAATGTTCAACAGATACTCAGAGCCAGAAGACTGAATGAGCAGCCCAAACGGGCGCCTTTCTATGATATCAGCAAGACTGAATTTTCCAGTCCTACAAAGGAAATTAAGGTAAATATCTATGGTGTTACTGGTCTCTAGCATTTGGATGTTATTGTACCAGTAGTAAAGTTGGGAACACACTATTACATTGCAGCATTTTATGAAGAACAGGACACACTGGGCATTCTTGTATCCTTTGTTTGACTTCAGACTTTCCTGGTTTAAATATCACTTGAAGAGAGAGAAAAACCTGATCAATTATTTGTTCTAACTGCATCCAGTCTAACACCCCAACTACCAAAGCAACGCCAAAAAGAAAAGGATTTCATACCAGTTCAGCATCCCTTTGTTTTCGATGGTAACCCTCAAATACGATTCCTTTTGGACATCCCTTCGAGAGAGCATGGCTTAAGAGAACAAAAAACAACACCTCTCTGGCGTCATAAAAAATCCTCAACACTTCAAATGAACAAGAAAATATTATAAGAAAGAATGAGGTAAGGTTTACAGAAAGATGGGCAGGTAAGGAAAAGCTGGAGGGAAAAATTAGGAGTGCTTCAAGGGCAAGGTGGCAGCGTAACGTTGAGAAATCAGTGCGTGGGAAGGGGAACAGAAGATTTAAGGCAATCCATGGTTAGGGGACAGGGGAAGTCACTATGTTCTCAAGCACCCGCCATCCTCTGCCCGACAAGAAAATAGATTAATTAGCCAGCGCAGGGCTCTGCGCCACAGCAGAAGCGTGGACATGCCCAAAATCTTCTTGTAAGGTTTTAGCCTGTGGACAATATGAGTTTGGTTTATAAAAAAAAAAACCAAACCCAAAATGATAAAAAGGTCGGCAAGTCACTAAGGAACACAAGGCAGACGCTCTAGCCAAGGAGCAACTGCCAAAACACTCACACGCGGCTACATAATGTTGTATTTCCTAGCAGAAGGTATTGAAGGCGTGTGGCATGTTTTAACAACACGCCCCGCTATTTATAAACCACGTTTTCAGCGCGCCCGTTGTACCCACCGAGAACAATACTTTAGCAAACGACTTAGAGCATGTTTTTCCCTCGGTGCCAGGCTCCGGCAGGAGACACCTCTGCGCCAGGAAGGGAATTCCAGAGGCGGGAATCAACTGTAGAGACTACAGCGTGCAGCCTTTCTGCCAGCCGAAGGATGCCTCACAGGCAGTGCGCTTCTGGATCAGTGGCAGTCATATAAAGCACGGAAGCACAAAATAAAGGATTTTTTAAAAAATAAAGAGGAGGGGGAAAGAGGGAGTTAATAGAATAAAAAGGGAGATAATTTTTTTTGTCCACATGCTGGGTTGGTTTTTTTTGGTTTTTTTTTTTTTTTTGCAAAGAGNATGAAAGAGACCCTGATTGCCTATTATTAACTGCTAGTAGCACCATTAGTTTATTTACTAGAGTGAAAACTAATAAGGAGACTAATGAGAGGTTTGGTTTGAGGCATTGTGGCGTTTCATTACAGTCTGGCGAAAAATTGGAAATGAACCCGATAGCTCTGTACTCCGTTAACTCTCTCTCTCGGACCTGTGTGAAAATGCAAACGCACATGCCTGTGTTCAGCCGTACTTGCCAGGAGAGCTCCTAATGATTTTTTGACAGCTTTAACCCCCCCCAGTAGAAGATTTCTTACTATTTTTCCTCTTTGTGCCTAGCATCACAGTATTACAACACTAAAATTCATTTACTGTTAACGTATGCCCGTCGTGCCTTTGATCAGGGTCTGTCAAAGCATGGCACCAAATGTAATTAATTAAGTATAAGTATCTCCCGATACTCCTGGGGTCGGTAGTGGGACATAGCAACATCACTTCAGCTCCCCAGCGTGGTGCAAGGGAATATTAATTCCTTCAGTAACCTGCTCGGTAAAGATAAACACTATCTCCAGCTCAAGAGATAGGNATTCCTTCAGTAATCTGCTCGGTAAAGATAAGCACTATCTCCAGCTCAAGAGATAGGGAGAGGATAAGGAAATCCAACTCATCACCTCCGCTTGATCAGCATCCTAGAAGCTCCAGTGTCGGGGAATGCAGAAATAGCACTGCACAAAAAAATGAAATTATTTTGAGAACTTTTCATGGGTACGTTAGANGAAATGAAATGATTTTGAAAACTTTTCATGGATACATTAGAGAAATTGGAAGCAAACAGGTAAGATTTCCCATAATCTTGGGTGGTGCAAACAATAAAACTGTTTTAACCAGTTAGACAATAATAAGGTCGCTGCTTTTGCAAGGAGCTGTACACGTACAGATGACTGCCACATCATCTACCTCTTTCTCCCCGCGCAGGTCCCTGTGCGTACATCACCTCTGATGGCGATGACAGATCTTTTGACTGCTGGATGTTTTCATTTCTGGTGGGGCTGGGTAAATNTCTTTTGACTGCTGGATGTTTTCATTTCTGGTGGGGCTGGGTAAATAAAAACCCTACAACTCTGATTTGGGAATTAATACCTACTTGAATCATTGTTAAAACAGCAGTGTGTCCCCCCCAGCCCATGTGTTTCTGTTTCTTCCCTGAATCTTAAAAAAGAGTGGATGGGCTAGAGTAACTCATTGTGGATCCCATTTGTACAAGTGTGTGTATGTACACCATGCACTAGGGCACATCTACGTTGTGTGACTAATAACCTAGCATTTTCATAAAATTACTAAATCTTTTTGTTTGGTTGAGATTTCACCATTCCTTTCATAGAATCGTCTCGGTTAGAAGGGACACTTAAGATCGAGTCCAACCATCAACCCAACACTGCCAAACCCACCA
>RSEF01000007.1:39491444-39512075 GCA_003993805.1 Himantopus leucocephalus | reverse complement strand
CTTGTAGTGAGGGGCCCAGAACCGAACACAAGTTCAGAGGACCAAGCAAAACCACCGCTATCAAGTACAATCTTTCTAGGTAGAAGTTGCACGAGAAGCATCTCTCCATTTGCAAATGCACCAAAATATACAGATGCAAAACACCTGAGCTTTCTGGAGATGATCCGTTTGGTTTCTTAGGAGGAAAAAAGATCTCCTGAAGAAGATTCCCAATAGTTTCTGATATTCATAGCTAGCTATTTATAACAGTTGGATCCTTGATAAGTACAGGGAAAATACCTGTCTTTAAGTTCTCAGCTCTCCAGAATAACTAGGTAGAGAGTACAACCAAGACAAAATTAAAAAAAAAAAGAAAAAAAAAGAAAAATAGATGGATTTAAAAGAAAATACCAAAGGGGGCTAAACCCTAAACTGACAAGTTTTATATTCTTCCCTCAGGGAAGAAGTCTTTAAAGCAGGTGCAGAGATACGCAGCAGGAGGCACAGAGTGGCGCAAACGTGACAGGGAAGAAGTAGCAAAAATCACACGCAAACGCAATTACATCTCCTGCCCGCGGAAATGGTGTCAGACTGCACTAACCAGCTGGGCAAAGAAAGCAGTTCCATAACTGCAAAATACCATGCAAGCTGAACTCCAGCCTCTTCCTTCCACCGCTTGTCCGTGTTACTAAGAAATAGCATTAATTATTTCACTGCTCCCAGGTCAGAAAGCTGTTGGAGGAGGATGCACACACACATTTGCTTCAACTTTTTGTCTTCGATTAGAAAAAAAAAAAATAGACTCATGTGCAATTTTTCCCTAAAGGATTTTGCAAGGTTCTGGCAATGGGAGAAATCTCCTGAAACCTGCCCCCTTTGCCAGGCTCACGCGCGCACGACCTTTTAGTTTGGAGACGGTTCCAGCCTTCATTAGGACCATTTGATGCACGCGGGGCCCCAAAGCAAAGAGCCCTTGTTCAGTCTGATGCTAGTAGACACCCAACTTATTAAGCACCTGGTCCAACAGCCACTGAGGCTGAATTAACGCAAGTCTCCCACCAACTCCAGCTTTGTTTGATTAGGCTTTAAAAAAAAAATTTCAAACTTCTCTATTTTTTTCCCCCATAGCTGAATTCCATCAATGGATTCGTATTTTTATTATTTTTTTTTTTTATTGTGAATTTGCCTCTCACTTTTAGGTCAAACTTACTGGCTATCTAACGTCAGCAACCTAACCATATTGTCTGTTGCTCTTGTTTTACAGACGGCATTGCTTTTCAGCTAGACATCTTCTTTGGGTTTATATGTTAAGGAGATAAAATATGAACTGGTGGAATGACAAGCAGATTAAAAAAAGAAAAAAAGAGAAATTCAGCTGTAATTGTTGAGACTACCATACCAGCAGTTTGGCAGAACTGTGGGGTGATGTTGCCATGTTTAATATACAGGACGAAAAATAGCTTTGAGTTTAATAAAATAAGAAAATAAACAAAAGAAGGGGGAAAAGCCATTGGGAAATACTTTGCATGTCTTTATAGTTAAGAAGTTAATGGTCCAAAGTAACATCTGTGTTCTTCCTGCATTCTTAAAAAAAAAAAAAAACACTTGCTGATTACGTTAGCTTGCTTTGAAAGCCCACAGCAGATTTATTATTTCCTTTGGAAAAATTGTACTTTGTTCTTCCTACAATATCATTCCCATCAACTGCAGCATGCCAAAAAGAAGCTGCTTTGGGAATAAGCCAAAAAGATGGAGACAATGTGGTATACTCTAAGCACAGACTATTTGTGGGCTACGAGAAAAAAAATCCTTTTGTAATTTTTGAAGTCTGCATTTGGTGCAAGTTAATGAGAAAGTTTGAGAAACTGAAAGGTCTCATTATGACATGTCACTCCAAGATCGCATCTTTGTTTTCTTAATTTTCTTTTAAGCTGCTCCCAAGCTGGCTAAAAAGAATCTTTATGAGACAGGATGAGATAAACTTTGAGAATTTCAATGCAAAGATAGCCAGTCCAGATTTGATCCCCCTTTTTTTTTTTTTCCTTTGCTCCTGCGGTGAGCTGGAGTGAGTGAGCCTACGAGTCACTGAGAAGAGACACTGTCAACAGAGCTATAAAACCCCAGCTATATTTTTTTATTTTTCTCCCACTCCGCTGGCATCTTTTCGGGCTGAGTAGAGAGTTTCTGGTTATTTACAATACTGTACACATCGATACAAGTTTAGTCCTCTCTTCTGTTTGGGACTCTCTCCTTTCCCCCCCCCCCCCCCCCCCCCCCCCCCACCGGCGGCGGCGCGGCAAGCCTGCAGGCCGCGNTAAGTAATGCTGAGCAACAGCTGTAATCGTGTAGGTTATCTGCGCGACTATGCCCACTGGCCATAGCTGCTTTGCAGAGCCAGCCGCCTCCTTCCCAAACGGAAGGCTGAAACGAGTTGATGTAGTTTGAAAAATTACTGCATTGCTAGTAATGGGTTATTTCTTCTCATTAATCTTCTCATATGATTAAGTAAAATCCTTTGAAGAGAAGCCATTTCCTAAGTGGGCACAGAAAAACCTTTCACATGAAAAAGTAAGATGATGGTCAAAAAGAAGAGTTTTGGTGCACGGTGGGAAATGACTGCTGCAGTTATTGATTAGCGGATCACCTCTAGGACCTTTGTGTTCAGTGTCTACTTACAAATACATACAGTTTTAGGTATTAATGAAGTAGCTCGTCTGGCGGCTTCACGGGAGCGCTGGCTCCACTCTCTCAACCCTCACCGCCTCGGTGGCGTTAGAGCAGTCTGCACTGGACTGCCAGTTTATTTGTTTCACCCCAGCATTGCAGCGCGTTGCATGCTGCAGTGTTGTTCAAGCAGGCAAAAAAGAAGAGTAGCTAAGCTAGTGGCTGGGAACATTGATTACCGAGGATGTACATCTCCTTACGACATCGGGGACCTACACGTGTAGCATCACATCCTTTGGCATGATGGTTTTGCGACCATACCCAGCACTACAGTAGTCCTAGATTTTGGCTTGACGCGATGTTTTTATGAATTTACTTTTTTTTCTCTTGAACAGAGTGCTGGGAAAAAAACAAGAAGCAGAAGTCAGGAGCTAGAGAGAACCTCCTTCACCACCAAACCTCATCCTCAGCCACTGCAAACAGTTCTGTCCGAAAATCTGTTTCACCAAGGGATCGATGTTAAACATGCAGCTTCTCCACCTGGATAGCTATTCCTGAGTCTCACTGATCTGCTCACCACCAGAAACACTGCCCTCCACCTAGGGTGTCCATGGCCCCACCAGATCCCGTACTGTGTTAGCTTAGACTGCTCCCAGCACAAGGATGGTCAGCAACAGGCTTCTCAATCCAGGCCTGCTCTTTTTAGATCACCACATGTGCAGGGAAGTCATTGAGAAGAGACACCCTGAGGTTACTTCTTGTGCCTCTTCTAAAGGACCAAGGCAGCACGTCTTTGCCTATGCACGACTCCAGTAGGTCCTGTTTGTTCTTGTGCCAACTTGTCCTTTCAACAGAGCAGCTCAGTCCTGCTTCCTCCGAGTGCTCCCGACCCATAGGGCTTGCTCCACACCCTTCCCCTACTCTCAATCCACAAACCACTTACAACAAGAGAACGTGTCCCCAGAGAGGGAACAAGTTGCTGGAAGCGATGTAGTCAAGGTTGGGGAGGAGCCGAGTTACCTGCAATGAACATCACCAGCGTGGTTATACCCCAGGCCTCTCGCTCACCCCCTTCTCTTCACTCAGCCCGCAGGGACCCATGAGCAGCACACCCTACGTGTGCCTTATTTTTAATGATGAGCTCAACTCTGAGCATACCTACTGAGAGCCATGGATGTTCTCTGCAAGTTCCTTTCACTTCTGGAGCCAACATTAAACTAAGCTGGAGCGAAAAGCTCAGATACTGATTTACATGTAGAAGTAAAAATGGTAGAGCTCAACCTACTCCTTCTTGCAAGCCCAAGCCTGAAAGCATTTCTGAATACTCACTGCAGAACTCAATTCCTAATCAAACACTTGCATTAAGCAATTTTGATACAGAATGAAGGATGGAGTGTCAGCTCCTTCACTGTGCTCAAACGCTCTGGCTTTTGGCACGCACATGAGTCCATGGAGGAGGGCTGGAAGAAGCCCAGAGTGGTTTATTTTTTCAGCTCAACAGGAGAAAAACATTACACATGTGATCAATACTTTAACTTCCAAATGTAAGAACAGAAAATGTAAAACTATCCAAAACCACTACCGCACGCCACCTATCAGTCATTAAATAACTTTGCTTTTTTGTACTAAATTAGCAACACCACTTTCTAGGGAATCTTAAACTTAGGTTGTGGGATTAGAACCGCACCTGGGATTCTTCTTATCTAGTGGGTGAACAGGCAATACTTTGAAGGATTTATAATGAACCTGAAAAATAAACACAACTTCTCCTATCTGTTTACTTCTCAGTAACCAGTTTATGCTAACAGCCATGGAGCCAAGCAGTCTGCTTCTCCGCAGAAATCAGAGCAGCTGTAAAACCACATCAGCGTAAAGATAAATGCCCACACCTGGGAGAGACAGGGATCCACAGCGAGCAGAAAAGAATGTAAGATGAGATCTACCACAAACCCCACAACGATAGTAGCTGGGCAACACGCGAACGCTCCCCAAACTGCAAAACTTGGGAAATACAAGTGAAATCCAGCCCTCTCCCCATCGCTGGGCAAAGTGTCTGCAATCTGGCCGCTAAGTGCTGCTTTCCAAATACTTTTCATTCATTGGAATACATGGATATCTTTCAAAGTATGAAATGTGTTTGTGTGTTTCTTCCTGGAGCACTGGAAATTCAGATATATTTTTTTTTCTTCAAATCTTGGTTATTAATATGAAATATTGATTATGATATATTGCTTCAGCGGAAGAGAAACCAGCGGGAGTTAAACCCTTTTTGCACTTTTTTCTCGGTTTGGGGTTGTTTTTTTTTTTCATATTCTTCAAGCTCATTAGTTATCACTTGAATGATCCTTTTCTTGAAATAGCATAGTGACAGCTGATCATCTCCAGCCTATTTTCACCTCAGAAGTTTTCACCTCCAAGACTACTTAGTTTCACACAAACCGTAACTGCTACAAAACTCCCTGTTCAAGAATAATTAAGGCTCTGACAAACAGCAGCGGCTACGGCTCAGCGTTAGCTCGCGCTGCTGGGAAAGCCAAGCACATCAGTCAAGAATGTGTCTGAAGAAGGACGAGAATGCCCCATTCACAGCCACAAAGCTCTCCAGCTCTTCCAGTACAGCCCAGCCCCAAAGTGTGAGTTGAACTCAGTTGGGCTACTCGCGTGCTTAAATTTACATGTATGCTTAAAATAGTTTTAGATTGGGAACCAGTCCAGCTGGCAGCTGGAACAGACTCATTAGAGCGTTATCTGGACCCACAGCTGGAGGGGGAGAAAGGCTCTCATTGTGGTCTTGTAGCTCGTACAAGAAATGGAGAACTTGGTTGTGCATCCAGGAAGGTCAGAAGGTGCTGAGGATCTACAGCTATAACAAACGGGGCTGGTGAGCATCACAGCCCGGGCAGCAACATCAAAAGCAACACTCGCAGTTAACACTTCCACATCAGGAGGTTGACTTCAAATAGAGTCCACCACTGCTAACACAGTGGTGCTAAGACAGATAAGAAGTGAGCTGAAGATAAAACACTAGAAATGCTGCAAAGCCATACATTGTTAGAGAATCAACGCGCGGCAGCGGCACAGGCAGGAGGTGGCTGAGCAGGGCAGCGGTACCAGGTCTGCAAGAACTACCGCAGCACCATCTCTAGCAAAAGCAAAGATAATGAGGTGAGAAAAACAACCCTCTTACCTTTAGAAATGCTGGGGTAAACTCCAGACTCTTAGTTCTCCCCGGTGTGAGGCACTGCAGAACCCAACGTGCTCTCAGCTCAGCACCATTGGCCTGCCCATAGCACATGTGGGCCCTTCAGAAGATGCCCTCATCTCTCTTTAGACGAGCCAGATACCACTGCGCTTTCTTGAAGGAAACCTGCTGAAGTGGAGTTGCTCTCCAGAAAGGCACTCATTGCTGCAGAGCAAAGGAATTCACAAAGGAGAGGCGGGACACAGGCTGACGAGGGCTCTCCGGTGCTTTCCCCATTGCCTTCAGCCTCACACACACACACTCTTCCTCCTGCCTGCCCCCATCTCCCCTCTGCCCACCCCTGTTCTGCTCCCCAGAGCCTCTTGCCCTGAAGGCACTCACATCCTCCCATGTCATCACTTTAAGACTGGGCGGGACAGAAGAGGGAGTGAGGGGGAGGCTTAACCAGCAGAGAAGGAAGTGCCAAAACCAAAGAGCAACAAGAAAGAACAGAGCTCTAAAGCCCATGACCTACAGAGGAAGGTCTAATGAGTGGGAGCTATTCAACCTACAGACGTTTTCTGACAGAATGAAAGGGCAAGTTCATTAGAGATTGCCAAGGGACAACCTATCCAGCCGGTTCGTGATAGAAGTGAACACATCTACTGCAGCAAAAACTGCTTAAGCTAGACAGGAACAAAACCTAACAGTACGGGTGGTGAAGCACAGGAAGAGCTTTCCTTGCTCTCAGCAGAGGTCTTCCAGTCCAGGTTAGACAAGGACCACTGAGGAGCACAGGGAGCAGAGCTGCCTTCGTACCTATCAAGCTGAGACTTCCTGAGGTCCCCAATACCAGTTGCACCTACTAGCAAGGTGATGGCCACTGTGTGGACACCAGAACACCACTGGAACAGCCTCTGCAAAGAGCACATCTCTGCGCACCACGAGGAACATCTGCTCCCTCCCTTGATGCTCAAACGCTGCTAAACTATGACAATCAGCTGTCCCAGCCCCTTTCCAGAGGCACGAGACACTCCAAACAGCAGTTGAGCGCTCTAACTTGTTCTTCCAATTAATTGGTGAATACTTTATCTTGTTAATCTGAAAATCTGGAAAGGGATAACTGTCTTTAAGATTAATAGCAGAAACTGGCTGGGGGGGACATAAAACAAAATTCCTTCGAAGTCAAGAGCATATTTTATTAATGCAATATGATTAATGACAAGGATGATATTATATTAATGGAGAAATTTATTAAAGTACACTTCCAAGATTTCACAATTAATCCCATTCTCCCAGACTACAAATTAGCGGACATTTTCCCAGGCTTCAACGAGAGCCAAGTATAAAACCCATGAGGGAGGGACAGCCTGTCCTGTAACCAAGCACATCACTGCTAATGTCACCTTGACCTCACGCTTACAAGCCAACGGCACGTGTTTGTATACACAAATAAAAAAAAATCTTTGTATTGATCTGCTGGTGTCTGAACTGATTTACAGCTGAAGATTGATGACCGTTGAAAAGCCTCAGTTCCAAAAATCTGCTCATAAAGATTATTGCCAATGAACTTTCAAAAAGGCTTTTCTTCCCTTTATATTGTAAATCAGGCTATGACCAAAACACATTTCAGTAAAGCTAGATCCTGTGCAAACCTGGTCTTTACATGAACATTGGCTCCTGTGGCAAGGTACTGTATGGGGAGGATGTCCATGCCCTTCCCTGCCTCCAGCCAACTTTCCTTCCTCCGGATATTTGAACCCCAAACCTGCATACAGAAGGAAATCATCCCCAGGGAAGGTTATTTCATCTCATCCCATCATCAGATTCTTTGCCCTCCCCCACCTTGTTTTGGACCCCAGTCTCTGTGCAAAAGCTCTGGTTTCCACTACGACCAGCAGTGAGCGAGCACCCCAGGCTGCTGCGCCTGGCCCCTGTGTTGCACGCCGACAGCTGTCCCAGGCCACGCTGAGAACCCGACACGTTGATCACCCAGAGATAAAGTCTGAGAAAAGGGCTCGAGGCAAAGCACAAGACTTGTCTTGCCCATGCACGGCCGGGTGCTTAGGGCAGTGCCCAGCGTCCTGGGGAACACCGCCTGCTCGGGGGGCACCTGGTGCTCATGGCTGGGCTGCACACATGTCCTTTGGTTTCCTGATGGACCCTGACGCCCATTCATCTGTCCCTACATGAGCCACTTTACATGTGCGTGGCTGCACCACCACGGCCAGCTTTTCCATGGACCATGAACATCCTTGCACAGGGGTGGCTTAGGAATATGCATTTCCAATGTCTGTAGGACACCTGCAGTCATCCCCAACGACGTCACTCTTGCTGTTGCCCTTCAATACCTTCCTGTTACCCTCACGTCGTTCTCCTCAGCCCCTCCGAGAACTGCAGAGATGTTCAGGTACAGACACGTCCCAGTTCTGATCTCTCCTGTGGGCAGGTTGTCTCCTCTTGCAAATCATCCTCTACTATTTTGAACTACCCAAAGATCCGTGCAAGCACAGAATAGCCGAGGCATTCTGATGGTTCAGAAGAGTATCCTCTCTCATGGGCTGTATGTATATTTACTAAATATTTCAAAGTAGTAGAGGAAAAGAGAGGGTTCACCATGTTTTCTCAGCAGCAGCGAGACAGACATCAGGGCTTCACCCTGTACTTAAACCAGAGCATTATTTTAAGATCTCGTCTCCTTTCAGGGACGGTATTGTACCCTTCCGTCCCAGATCACCAGATCTTTTCTCCTCCAGGCCCAACTCATACAAGAGCCGCAGTTTCCAGTTGTGTTGGCTCCGATTTGGGGAGCCTTGTGACAGTCCTGTGCTCTCCAGCAGTGTTTCCACAATGTTTCCGTTGACTCGGACTCTTTGCTCTCAGTCTGCCAAACTTTGTTCCTCTAAGCGCAGATTTTTCTCTCCAATTAGTCTTTTTCTGAGAGTTAGTTTGCTGCTACAAAGACACTGGATCTGGTTTATTCAAAATCTTCAGGGTGTAATTCTTCCCACAGTGGTTTGTGATGTTTTTCACTCCATACTCTCCTGAAACCCCAATTCTACATTGCTCTTGCTCTTCCTTTTTCTGCAGCGCTTGTTTTACCACTGGCAACGTTTGACTCGTTCTGTGCCATATACGCCCACAGAGACTTTGCTCTTCTGCATCTCTGCACATTGGTTTTTATGACATTTCTGAGTCCACCTGCGTCCTGCTTTTGCCTTCCCAAGTCAGCAAACTCCTCTCAGGTAAGCTACATCGTCCGCCGTAGTAGCCAGGTCTACCTGGGCTGAAGCCCAAAGCCCTTCTCTTGACAGATTTTTAAATGGTGGCGAATACAGCAAGCCACAACAGCTTTCTTGAAAAAAAAAAAAAAGCCTATTTTTAAATAGGAGGGGGGAAAGGGCACAACGCAAGAGACAAACTCCTGCTTTTTGTTCCAAACTTCACACAGCCTGTGGCAGAGAAGTCCTACGTTGCCCTGTCCGTAGAAGAGGCCATCGTTCATACCCAGAGAGGTATTTTGGAGGGCAACGCTTACGAAACCCATATTCTCAGTAAGAGCAGATCAGTAAGGCAATTTTTCCCTCTTTCGTATACATGCAGTTGGGGCGTTAAGCAAATGAGTTACACGAGAACAGGAGCAAAATCAAAGGCGGCAGAGCTAAACCCATCAGGTGTGTGCACATAGGCCTGGGCAGGCATAGACCATATGAAGAGCACGGGAAAACTATGCACGAGGAGCAGAGTCTGAAGGCAATACGAGCAAACGTCAGGCAGGACCAAACCAAACAGAACATGCCGAACGCTGTTTGAGATGGCTCAAAGCCACACGCAATGGAAGACGGAGATTTTAGCCCCAGAAAGACAGATGCAAAGCGTAAACTGCAAATCTAAACCTCAGTGTTTTCAGTCAGAGTTTTCCTACAGTACCAGCTCTGAAACGCTTCTCCAAAACCTACCTTAAGGCTGCGTAAGCTGATTTTGGCCATCTCTCTCTCTGTAGTAAATGATAAAGTAGTTTTTTCTGAGGAAGGATATCTTGGTTTGATTAATTTATTGTCACTTGCTGAATTTTGGAAACCAGAGATGGGCCATTTCATATGTTCAGGAGTCAGCCTGAGGCAGGGGGGGGGAAGTCAAACATGGTGTCCCAGCATTCAGCCTTCATCCAAACCAAAATCATCAGTTTTAGCTTTAACACCTCAGAAAACAAGATCTCAAGTGGTAACGTAAAAAAATAAAAACAAAGCTGTTTAGAAGCACAAAGGATTAACACCAACACACAGCTTCGATCACTTCGGCAGTAACAGTATTTAGCAGAAACAGTATTTTGGGTTGAGTATATTATTAGATACATTACATACAGTTTCTGTATCTGATTTTCAATATTCCCAGCACTTACGAAATCATTTAACTGCCAGCAGTGGACCTTGCTTCTCTGTCTCGGGATTGAAAAATGCCCTTTTTTTTTTTTCCACACTCCCCCCCGAATATCTTCTCCTATATAAATGTGGAAAAGAGCAGAGCCCCGATTCTCTCAAACCCAGAAGGGCAGCCTATTTAATCGCTCATTTCCAATCTTTGAAGGCCAGCATGAATAACAGCATTGTTGCACAGATATCAGTGCCCAACGCTAGGGTTACACCACTTTTGGAAATAAGTAGCCTTTGGATTGCCCCTCCCAACAAGAATCACGTTTGCGTTTTTAAAAGGCGTAACGGCATACCACACAAACACTGGAAAATTAACGTCGCATCACTTTAGCTTATATTCAGAAGCAAAAAAAATAAAATATTAATTTTGACTAGCTTAGCAAACAGGTAAAACACTGTCTTTCCTCCACCTAAACAAAATAGCCCGACCTTCCATTTGCACTATCTCCTCGCATTTATCAAGTTCAAACTAACAATGGGAATACTGAAGAAATCCGGCGAGGAAACACAGAGCTATTGAGCTGCTGCGGCCTATCGAGGATTCTATCAATCTTAATGCCTAATGCCGCATTCTTCCTCGCTTAGATTTCAACGGATACGAGAAAGAGTTGAGCAAATTTTATGTAATTGCTGTGCACTTAAGAGTTTCAGAGGAGGCTGCATTTCACATTTAGTTACTTTACAAGGCTTACAGTCACCTGCATCCACCTTATCCAACCGTCAGGGCACTCCCAGTGCTTCCATATTAGCCACGCAGCATTATTCGACCTTCAGTTATAATAGCCAGAAAAGATAAAAGGAAGAAAAAAAAATAAGAGTCCACAGAGAGATCCTTACCAGCACACTTGACTGGATCTTTAGGCGAAACTCGCGTAACTGCATCGTGGCCGGTGACAACCCGCTCACCGGAGGGAGGAGGTACACAAACTAGCAAAGCTGCTTTTCACGTGAGACAAATTACTCAGTCTTTATTTGCGCCGAGAAATGCATGTTCATGCTAGTTTTCCTATTTGAATTCAGCCCGGATTAGTCATATGATTAAAACACTCAAAAAATCCATTCCTTAATGCATTTCTGGCAGCTTTAGCAATAAAACCACAGGGATTTATTTTCAATAGAAGCGATGATGAATTTTATTCTCCATGGATCATATTTTCAAGTGTGCTTTCTGACTTACAGCCTACCGACCAGTCTAAAAATTTGGCTTTGATATTTTTTTGGCCAGGCTTTTAAGGGTACCGTAAAATTCCTTTGGAATATAGTTGGTTTTAAAAGCGCTGCCAAGTAGCAACTTTAAAAAGTGACCTTGAGAAGCCCATCCTTTACTGAAAGCACGAAGAACTTTAGCCATCACCTCCCTTCCCTTCTTTGGAAAGGACACTTCGGTACTTCAGTGTCCCAGAAATTAAGTTTTTTAACGCCGTGAGTCGCTTGCCCGGTGACACAAGGGTGGCTGGGACAACAAGGGCGCCCACTAATTGCACACCCTGGAACGGACTCTCTCTCCACGCTGCTTTTGGTGATCGAAAACTCGGGTCAAGGCTGTTTACGCAATTCAACGTTAAAGCCTGCAGCGGGCCAGGTGCCTTCTAATAGATCCTCCTAACACCTCCGAGACACACGAACGGCGCACTTGACAGGTGAGCAAAGATAGAAAGAATTACTCTGTGCAACCACGGAAGAAGAATTAGTATCACCGAAGCATTCAAAACACTCGGCTCTGTCTTTGGCTTTATGCTTTACGATGGGCGAACCTTTTTCAGTGCTACTTTATTAGCTGTGGCCAAAGGTCTAATTACTAGTTATCCTAAGGAGTATTGGGGGTTTCAACAGCTGCTGAAGCAGTTTTGGATGGTATCGGTGCAAGATGAGACTACGTACACCTAGTGCTAGTGCACATCTCATGTAACCTGGCTAAAAGTGACCAATAACTAACTAATAAGGTCTCCTAAAAGTCAGCGGCACAAAAATGATACTATGACTTGCACTTTGGATAAACAAACAGGACACAAAGATTGTTACTATTTTAATGAGACCACACACAGATGTCTTCTGTAGGGGCACTTCTTGGTTAAAAACGAAAGCAAGTCATGAGAATAAAACAAAAAATGGCATTCTTTCTACAAAGGGATTTTCCTGCACAACACATCCATAGTTTATTTTCTGGAGAAGGTTTGTTTTTGTCAGATGGATCCTTCTGCTTCACTTTGCAACTGACAGGGAAACCTGAGCATTTCTAGCCTAAGGCCCCACGTAAATTCTTCCCTCCTTGATAGATGTTTACCTCCAGCTTTTGGACAGGAAGAAAGCCGGAATAAAGCCCATGTGTCCCACGCTCCTTGTTGGCATATACGGCCCGTGATGTAGAGGCTGTGGAAATAGTGCCCACAGAGCTTAAAGCTGACATCCTACAAAGACTTCTGTGGGTTTCAATTAGAATTTAAGCAAATAGGAGCCAGAGGTTCCCTCCAGGTTCATCACAAGGAAAACAAAATTATAAAAAAAAATAGTAATAATGAATCAATACCTGTAAATGAGGTATAGAAGTGAAGAGCAATGATTCTGCCTCCGTATGCCAGCTCTGGACCCCTATACCCAAGCCAAGCAGGGGATGCTAAATGGGTACCGCGGCTTGCCCAGACCAACAGGCAGCGCACGGGGAGGAGGCGGCACACAGCTCGTCCGGGATAAGGCAACGAGACGTCGCAGACAGGTCAGATGAACAAAAGAGATATTCCGAATGGCATTTTGGTCAGCAGCAGTCTGGCTATTAACAGAAGCTTCTTCTGCAAAGAAAGACTAATAACACGTCTCAAAAACACCTAAGGCGGTTTGCGACCAAGTAAAGAGACTCTGCTCTCAGCTGTTGAAAAGNCGGTCAGCAGCAGTCTGGCTATTAACGGAAGCTTCTTCTGCGAAGAAAGACTAATAACACGTCTCAAAAACACCTAAGGCAGTTTGCGACCAAGTAAAGAGACTCTGCTCTCAGCTGTTGAAAAGGAAAACATTACTGGGGAAGTGTTAGATATGTACTTTCAACACACACAGCACCTTTGGTCTGGACACACAATTATTCTATAAAGGTTAAGATTAGCACATAACAGTTATTAAATGAATATTTAAAGTAGGACTTAAACGCCTTCTGCAAGACTGAAGCCCAAAGGGGGCATGTTCTCGATGGCCAAACCAGATTTTGCCCCCCAAATCCAGGCAGAGCAAAGCAGGGGCACGGAGAAGAGCTTTCATTCCCCACTTTGCAGACAGGGAACAGAGACAGAGTTAGCTGAAGTCACGTAAAGAACACGCACTGGCATTTCTCACATCACGCTACTGTGCCTTTTGCATCCTCATCAAAAAAAGCACAAGAGCACACGAGTCTACAGGGACCACATGAACATGTTGTACCTTTGTGTTCTGGGTCCCATTGGCCACTAATTTAGCTAACCTAAACATATCAAAATCTTTTCATGTCAATTATAAGGCCTGAAAAATTAGTTTAGTATATTAGCTTCCAAATCCAGAGCATTTTAATCCATCAGATTATTCTTTTATCCGTATCACTAACATTTTTCTCCCTGATCTTTTTTTTTAAAAACAAAATAACAAAAAAACCCCACTGTAATTCAGTCACTATTACTATCTCCAAAATTATCTACCTGTGCTGGATTCATACCAGAGAGATTTACAGGACTTAATGGCAGCAAGGGTTGGAGGTCAGTGAAGGAAGCTCTGAAATTACTTGCCTTAGGATAGCAAATTCCACAGCGGCTGCAGCAAAGCCCAGGCGTAATGACTGCCTTGAACGCGCTGATGACAGACTGAAAAAAGCTCTGTTACACGTGCAGTGCCAGTGTCCTTGCGTGTGGTAAAGTTCTCCCCTTGATAACTTTTCTTCTTGAACCAAGGTGCCTCAAGAAGCGCCACGAACAACGGCGCTCTCCGTGCATCCCAGTTAAACATGCAGTGCCACCGCTGCAACCGCGACGTACGGGCTCATACCTTCACACGAGTGTTATCTCTCTGCCTTAGCCAAAACGGTTTTAGGTTTCAAATCAAATTTACACCCTGCAGTTATATGAGGAATTGCTGAGCTACCGCAATTTCAGTAACCAAGACTGCTCTTTCATCCTTCCCTATACAGAAGATTTCCGTAAGTCAGGTTTCCTCATGCTACTACTGTTCTTTGCCTTTCCTTCCCCACATTAACTCAGATTTCTTTGTAATCGGCTTTTCAGGAGAGTGTGGCTACCCCCTCCTCCTCTCCACAGCGGGCTCAGCAGCTGCTGTCTCACCACGCTTCCTCGCTAGTGCTCTCCCAGTTCTGGTACTCCATCAGGACTTCTCTTTCTCCATATGTACTTTACATTATTTTTCAGCGAGGAAGGCAGTGAAACAAAGCTTCCCAGTGAGAGATCTCACCAGCTCTCCTGACGATCCAGGAGGCCATCGGGCTCTGGGTGATATTTGACATTTACTCTACGATGCACCACGGAGTACTCGCCTCCCCAGCATCGTGCTCCCCTCCCCAGCATCATGCTCCCCTCATCCTACTTACCTCCCCACAGTGACCCTTGCCGGTTTTGTACCAATGAATACAGAGAAGGACAGGAGGAAAGGGTTTAATGTTGGATTTTTTGCTTTTTTAAGAAATCAATAATACATTTCCTGTAGAACCACATGGCCTCCTTATACTTCCAACCTACACAAAAAGGTGCAGAATATTTTAGAGACAGCTTTCTATAAATTTAATAAGCTTACACTGAGCCTTTTTGGCAGGCACCTACTATAAAAGGGCTAGAGCACAATAAATAGTTGTGTCCTCTTTAATTGGCCTTTGGCTTTTATAAGCAAAAAGGTTAATCTTTTCAACAGAACAGTATTCTCAGTAGCCTTCCTTTGCCCACAGCCACCTACAAGTTCTTAGCAGCTTTCTAAGGCTACCGGTTACTGAAAGAGTAACAGGCTGAACAGGCAAAATGCAGTTATATGATAAAATGAGAGAGGCACGTTATGCAAAGGAGGGAAATGCAGAAGGAGAGATTTCCACTTTACTGGAATTAATTGGGAGCTCCCTAAGATAAAAGAAAAGAAATAAATGAAATGACCACTTCTTAAGCAGAGCAGGCAGAAACCCTCTCACTTACTAAAGAAAAACAAAATAACCACCTCTTTCAGAAACTTAAATAGCCAAAGAAGAGCTAAAATATTTTATCTGGAGTTTGAAAGGGGACTTGTGTAACAGCACGGGTAAAGGCACGCTTCCTTAGCAAGCGGAGCTGTGCAGTATCACTTCTACAGCGCCTGACACCCGAGGACCCCAAACCGCCCTAAAATCTTCACTAGTTTATCTTCCAGGGCACACGGGGGATTTAAGAGGATCACCAGGACCGCGCTCCGACATACCAGGCTGCGTACGACAAAAACGTTCCTGTTTTACACAGCCTTTAGGACACGGTGTTAGAACGTGCACATTATTTAATTGTAAGAGCAAGGAGACTGTGGAAAGGCAAAGTGTGAAGAGCGAGGGTGGACACCTCCACTTTTATGCAGAATCCTTAATGAATTCCGTGACCAGACCTTATTTTGCAGCTAATCCAAAGAAGAACATCTTGAAACCATCAGTTCCTGTCCCACAAGAGGGAACGCAAATTGGTTGAAGAAAAGGTGTTGAGGGAAGGGGGAGGTGCATTTTTTAACCTTTTCTGGCCCACACATCCCTTAAGTTTCCTAAAAGGGAGACCACCTCTAGGTCTAATTTGAACCTACCAAAAATAACCTTCCCTTCCCTCCTCTCCATTAAATATGTTATCTTTCAGTGGATCCTTTAAAGAATCCACAGACCCCTCAAGTTTTAGTTTACAGCCATAGGCTGAGACCAAGCTTTGATGCAAAAAAAGGTTGATCCAACATTTTCCTGAAGATTCTTTTAGTTGCCTATCTGGCCTCAAAGAAATTTAATAGAATGGTATTAGGAAAACTGATAAGTGAAGACAACATTTGAATTAAAAAAATAAAGCCCATGACATGAAACGACAAAGGTCATTGATCGCGACATTTCATACGAACTCAAAACTTTTCAGGAACGTTCACAGAGTTTAGAAGGACCTTCACCAAGTGGCGATCCCACGAGCTTTCACAAGTCTTCCTAACTTCAAATAAAGAAACTTGAACCACAGCTGCTGGCAGACATGGGCAGAGAATCCTCATGGTCTCACTGACACGCAAGCTATGCTAGTAATAAAATTTTAAAATCCATCAATGTTTTGCATTTGTTTAAAATCAGGGGGATAAAGAATACTTAAACATATATTAAGACAATGTAAGTCTCAATCAATGGCACAGAGTTGCCAAATGTTTCAAGGTGTGCATGTCTACGCACGCAGATTTTTAAAATCACACCAGGCACGGAGTGGGCAACAGCACAAAGCCTTGGCCACTCCTCAGCTGCCCTTCTGCTCATTTAAACTAAAAACTTTTAATATTTAACTTAAAGGGGGGCAAAATACCAGCTGCTGAAAATCCTGAGAAGAGGCATACAAATGTGATTTAGAGCCTTCACTCATTAGTAACTATTAACAGTTTATGTGAAGAAAACTAGAATGACTGCATGTCAAGACGAAGTCTGGGATTTCTTGACATGTCTTACGTGTGTAAACGGAATACTTATTTATAGCTGCAATAACAGAAAAAGTTAGTTCTGGAAATAATTCACAAACAGAAAGGAATAAATTGTGAGTCGAACGTCATTCAACCGAACCCCCTAGCACTGCTGATTTTTGACAGTTAGGGCAGAAGGTGTATTAGATTTATATTAATTTTAAGAGAAGCTTTTAAACTTGAATTAGTCAAAGCGTTTTCTGAGCGAACAGAAGGAAGTTGCAGAGAGATGGAGGTTTTTCTCGCTGATCGATGAAGCCCACTTGCAGTGCAGTGAGACCGAAAACGAGGTATTCTGGGATCTTAGAGACTATGCCAACAGCAATCCCAGCTACACACAGGTATCCACCACAAACACAGTTTTGACGTCATAATTCCCTGAGTGACTATATGCATGCTGTCCCAGCCAATTAAATGAACAATCGCAATTATCAGCAAAACCAACTGAAACGAAGAGATTCGCACTTCGTTACTGCTGCAGTTACTATAGGATCTGTCTTACAGTGAGTAAGTTTCATACATAGATCCCCCCAAAAAAAGTTCTATGATCAGTTATTCACCAGATTCTTTTAATCGTGTGAATCTAAGTATTCTTAATTATACTAACTCTTCAAATATGGAGTTAAAGTAATATATAAAAAACACCTTAAATTTATAAACACCAGATAATTCCATTTAGGTAACATCCAGCCATTACAACATAGCACAAAAGAGAAAAGAGTACGTATATAACACACACAAATATGAGTCTGGTGTATATTATAGTAAAATAGAAAAGTTTAAGTGATATAAGAAGACAGCCTAACCAAAATATCTGTACATCAAAAGCAAAATAAGGTAGAAATCAAATAGTTTTAACGATTTCTATTTAACTTATCTGCAGTAATGCATTCCAACAGATCACTTAGACTTGAAACTCATTTTCAAATAGAGAATGATTATTAATAAAAGCGTTCGATGTCCTCTCATTTCACAGTGGAATAGACTAGACGGATTTCTCAGCGAGCCTGCTACGCTGTTCTCTAGGTGCCTGGTCAGACCAGAGTCTAAGGGGTTGTTCTACAAGATTTTAAGGACCAGAAGCATGGAAACCCAAGATAGAAGGTTGTAAAACCTACAGAGTTCAACCTGTAATTAACGCTCTATGGCAGGAACGATTTAAAGCTAAATGCTTACCTAGGTCAGCCACAGGTAATAATGAACTTCCCGACAGAGTAAGTCACTGTAGTCCTTTACAATTGGCCTTAAAAGATAAGTATTCACCCAGACTTTCTTCCTTTAAGGCTTCAAGTTGAGAATGACAAGATGTTCCCCAAACCATTACGCCATCAAGAATCAGGTAGGTGGGAAGAGCCCTGCGGAGGTTATCCAGCCCAGTCCCCGGCTCAGAGCAGAGCCGGAGCGCAAGGGAAGGGCATATTCCCCCAAAAATTCCTCTTGTAGAGACAAAGGTCTCTTAATCTGGTTCAGACTCAATATATTAGGTCAGCAGATCACAGGTTCGCTTATGGAAAGTGACACAGGTAGAGAGTCAATGGCATCACGTTCGTGGTGTCTCCAGCGCGATGATCTGCAGCTCACCTTAGAGATCTCATCCGTCGGCTCTGGCAGAACGTGTTTAACCAAAAGCCAAGGGAAATATCCCCAAGAGCTTCCGAATCAAATGGAGGGGGAAAAAAATAAAGGGGAGGGACATTCTACTTAAACACGCCTTATCGGGGGTTTACAGCTTGAATGCACCCGTTTAGTTTCAGAGGATGCAGTTAGAAGAAAACTCGCAATCAGCTGAATGAAACACTGCAGGAAAACAAAAATCAGGTTGACATAAACCCTCCGAAACTTGCCTGCAACCACACAGATTAGTGTAGCCACGGGATTATAACAACATAATATTACTTCAAAACAAACATCTTTGCTTTGAACAATTGTTACTTGTAGTTCTGAGCAATCTAGTAAGAAAAATCCTGTAAGGAGCCAAAGTACAAAGAGCAGAGAAGGATACTTTGGTTTTAAGAAAGTAACAGTCATTATGAGCTCCAGATATCCTGATGGGGTTTTCTGAAATTTCACTTTTTTTTTCCCTCCAATTCGGTCTATTCTTTCTGTTTACTCTAGTGTAAAGTAGCAGAAATTTTCCTCGCAGGGAGCAGGAGATGATATTTTCTAAAGACAAGCTGGTAAACAATCCTGAACAATAACACAATAGAAAGGCTCATTAGTAAAATATGGTTTCCCTGAGAAGGATTTTTTTTTTTTAAAAAAAAACCTGAACAAGTGCCAATACGCACACAATAACCAGGCAGGGCAGCTGCCCTCTAGAACAAAACGGTGATCCTCAAATGACGGGATGGTTTGTATTTGCATATGCATTATCCTGGCAATTCAGGCTGTAAAAGTCCTAAGGCACCAATTAAGCCACCCCTAAACCCTGACTTGACAACTTCAAAAGCTATAAAGTGATTCATAGACATAGAGCTGGCTTTCTTTAGGTAAAATGTAATATTAATTATGGAGGAGACAGCATAATTTTCATTTCCTACTTCAGTATCTTACCTAGAAATATATTAGAATCTTTTGCATACCTATACTTCTTTTTTCAAGAGAGACACCACAGCTTTATTCTCCCCACTACTTCTTGTCCCTGACAAATCCCAACACAGTTAACAAGATGGAAGTGAAAACATGGACAAGAGCAGGCTTTGCAACGATTTCTCTAATCTCTTCCAATTCAGGTCCCGCATTGTCCACCAAGGCAAAATAAATTTCTTAAAAAAAAATTAAACAAAATGAAACAAAACCAACAAAAAAACCATCTCCAGAAACAAAAAAAAAACCCAAGCCGTCAAAAAGAACCCACCTATGGTCTGTTCTGACCCAAGAACAAAGAGAAATAAATTAATTCCAGGAATTCCTTCTTACTGACAACTTCCATGGGCTGCTTTCCAGACTAGAGGAATGATGTCCCAGTCTGGGGGGTTCTGCAGGGAAACTCATTAATATGATGTTCTCCATGAGACATTTCTAAAAAATTTGATTTACTGCCAATATGAGCCGACTAACTATGCACGTCAACTGCCCTCTCAGACTAACGGAAAGCATTTGCACTCACCACAGTTCTTAATTATAGTAATGAATTTTCTACTTTCAAGTACTCAAGATTGAACTCCAGTACTGCTCAGTGGACACCACCTTCCCAGGTTCTGCAAAGGGCACGTTTCCTGTTTACTGGCATTCATAAAAAAAGAATGCCTATTTGTAAGAACACTTTCATACCATCTCCACTGCTGAGTTTGGCAAAGCAAAATATTATGGATATTATCTCTCTCCATCAGGAGATATAATGGGCAAAGCAAGTGAATAGGCATTAATCCAGGGTTGGTTTTTTTTCAGTGCTACACATATAAAACAAAGTGGATTCAGCAGTAGAAGAAATGCATCCGATATTTAATATTGGAAGCAAGCACTTCTGAAGTATTTGCCCTTTATACAGCAAATAACACCACCGTTTTCACTTCTGGATTTTAAACACCTGCACATCTCCGGATCCTTGAGCTTCAATCATCTCGCCATTCGATAGGCACCACGAAGCCTTGCGTTGAAAATCCATTTTATGCAACTTAAGTGGCAAAAAAGTTCAAGAACATCAAAGACACTTTGAGAGGCGCTGGATCCAAGGGGAACACTGTGTGTCTGGAGGGTACACACTGCCCCTTCCAC
>RSEF01000007.1:39456048-39467003 GCA_003993805.1 Himantopus leucocephalus | reverse complement strand
GAACCCTGTGGTTGATTGACCCCAGACAGCAATTAAACGTTCACCAGCCGAGGCTTGCTCTCTCCCTGCTTCAGTGGGATGAGGGTGAGGATTGGAAGAGAAAAAGTGAGAAAAACCTTGTGGCTTGAGATAAAGGCAGTTTAATTAGTGGTGCAGAGGCAATCACTCACCCCTCCCACCAGCAGACCAATGTCCAGCCACCTCCTGAGCAATAGCTACCTTGAAAAGACAACCCCCCAGTTTTTACCGCTGAACGTGACATTACGCGGTGTGGAAAATCCCTTTGGCCGGTTGAGGTCAGCTGCCCCAGCCCCTTGCCCACCCCCAGCCTCTCGCTGGGAGGGCAGAGGGAGAAAGAGAGAAGGCCTTGATGCCCTACAAGTACTGTTTGGCAACAGCCAAAACACGGGTGTGTTATCAACAATGTTTGGGGCCCAAATATAAAACACAGCACCATACCGGCNTGGGGCCCAAATATAAAACACAGCACCATACCGGCTGCTACGAAGAAAATTAACTCAATCCCAGCCTGACCCAATACATCCCCCAGGAGCAAACTCCTGTACGAGCGTCAGCACATAAACGATTCCTTCCAAAAACAACACAAACCCGACCACCCGATCACCAAACTGCAGAATGGTTAAGGTTGGCAGGGACCTCTGGGAGTCACCTTGTCCAACCCCGCTGCTCAAGCTGGGTCACCTGGAGCTGCTTCTCCAGGACCGTTTTTGACTCTCTCTAAGGAGGGAGACCCCACAACCTCCCCGGGCAACCCGTGCCAGTGCTCAGTCCATGCAGAAAACCAAATCCTGGTGCAGACAAACAAATTTGGGTAGTTGCATATCTCACATAACACAGAAAAAATGCAATGCATTGAAATACTTGATGTGATTTCTGTTACGCTCTGTATCTTTTGGCATAAACAATGAAAGGTAAGAAACCCTTCTCCATCACAAACCCACAACTAATAACTATCCTTTTTTAAATCCTGCCCTACTAGGTGGTAGGCTCACTAAGGTCTACCAGGGAAAAATAAGTCCTGTGGCAACAAAGTATGTCAGCAAAGGCCTTTTCTTCCTCTCCTGTTAATTCTTAGTGAAATATTTTTCTGTACCTCTGAAATCTGGCTTTGAACTACAGCAAACAATTCCTTCCCATCAGACAGCGATCTATTTGTCAAATCATTAGGGCGTTGCTAAAGTCAATGTTGGTCAGGAAAGGGAGTAAAGTCTACTTCAGCATTCTCTCAGGACGTTCACAATAGCTGAGGAATTGCTCTAAGTGAACTGAGCTTCTGAATCCTGGCAAGCAGGTGGAACGTATAAATCTTACATATAAAGCAAGCGTGTTTATACAAAACAATCAATCCTGCAGTCACAGCCAGGAATGACTGCAGTTGGCAAGTACCGCTGAGGAAGGACACATCACAGTGAAATGCACGCAAAGAGACTCACAATGAAAATAAATGAACAACAAACAAAACAACAGCCCCTCAAAGTGTTCAAGGCCAGGTTGGATGGGGCTTGGAGCAACCTGGGCTGGTGGGAGGTGTCCCTGCCCATGGCAGGGGGGTTGGAACTAGATGATCTTTAAGGTCCCTTCCAACCTAAGCCATTCTATGATTCTACCATCATCTATCTTCAGTATTCACACTGTTCCACACCCTAGCCAAGATGTGCAAGCCTAATCAAAATTACTACTTGGAGAAGGACAAAATCTCAGAAGCCAATGTAATGATAAACTCAAACCGCATCAGCCTAGGACACGGACTGATGTGCAATTTTTCCTTCTACACAGACGCCCAGATATACACCCCATGCCTTTCCCAGCCCACCAGGCAACGTGACCATTGACACTACTGCCCTGTGGCAGCCATGAGCTACAAGTGTGCAGGTCACGTAAGGTGAATTCACTGGTGACTCTGAGCAGGTTATCTCCTACTCAAGCTCATGGGTTTAGCTCCAGAAGTTTCCAGTTCAAGACGAACGGCACCATCCAAGATGGCAGCTGCTATATTAACACAAACCGGTCGTATTTTGATTCTCTGCAAGACAAATCCATAAATAATATAAACTGATATTTTCACTATTTTGAAAATATAATCTGCTTAGTTCCTCAGAACCCAGGAAGCACTTGCTTATAACTAAATAAGCTATTGCCCAAAGCAGGATGCAAAACCAAAAGGACCATGTAACATGATCACAACTCATTAACTCGGACATGAGGAGGATAGCAGGGATAAGACAAATGAAACATGTATATATAAATAGATATTCTGTTTATGAAAAGTATTCCACTCCATCATGTTTCACATTAGATACCCTACAATGACAAGTCTTTATCAAGATGATGCAGTATTGAGTACGTACACAACATATCCAGAGATTTCGATAGGATAGTAGTCTCAGGAGTGTTATTAGCTGAAAGTCCTAATACCCAATACTTTCAAAAAGGTGGTTATTCGCAGTACGGAGGGAGGAAAAACAGAGAACTGTTGTGAGCCTGAGCACCAGATGCCCTGAATTCCAATTTGATTTAGCACAGAATTCATGGTGCCTGGAGGGACTCGAGGTAGGCAATGGTAGCCCTTAATCTCTGCTTCTAAAANAAAAAAAAAAAAAAAAAAAAAGCCATGCAGATTTTAGTTAAATTAGCAGGTTGGTTCAAACAAAAACTTTCTACTCGAAGTATCTTATCGTACCTGTATTACAGCATACAGTTCAAATGACACTCTCAGCCCTATACATAATTCTGTCAGAAAAGGTATGCATCTGTTCTGCACATCGAATCTCTCATTTCCTGTAACTAGTGAAGTCGAAATCCTACCTCGCTTGACACATTTTTCTTCTTGTCTAATTATACTGTAATTATTAACTTCATTCTGTTGCTTCACAGAAATTTTCAAGTCTGTGCAGATTAGCTGTAAATCTGCAGCTCTTCTATACCTCATTAATATTTTAAACACCTACTTTACGTTCTTCCACACTAAACAGAAGTCGTGTCAGTGTAAATTCTTTTGAGCCGTAGCCTCATAAATCTGGTAATCTCTCCAAATGTGAGATTCATTACAGGGAGGGAAAGGAAAGATGGGAGTTTTGTTACTGAATGGGATCCTTTTGAACTTGGATCATTTCAACAAACCAGCCTGCAACAGAACTGCACTGAATCAACAGAGCAGGGGCAGGTGGGAACCACAAAACAGCTTTAGGAATGCGTACACACCCGCCCTCCCACAAATCCACCGGCACAGGGATGCTGGTGGCAGAGCCTGCTCGGACTAATCAAAGGTTTAGGCCTGAGAAAGTACAGAAACGGTAACGTTACTGGATGTGGGTAGGCTGAAAGGGAAGAAGTAGTGAAACGATGTAGTTGGCATTTCCGCCGAACAGGACTGCTTTTTCGTTGTAGATACGGCCACAATTTACCGCTCCTCGTTCCCTCTGGCCAGCTGTCCGCCCCGGAGAGCAGCCGGTGCCGTGTTTCTGCCTTTTTCCTTCTATACAGATGAAGCCAAATAGTCAATTCTGCGATGTTATAAAGAAAGAGCTAAGCAAGTCCTCCTGAACCTAACGGTGAGACTCTTTTAAAGCCTAACACTTCATTATCACTTTTCATTCCTTATCTCAGGAACAAGTGAGAATTTTCAAATCCTGTTCTGCTATTTAACAATAACTCCGATAAAACTACAGTACATACCCCAATGAATACCATTCTACTTAACTTCAATATGTGTTTTGGTAATAACAGACACATATTAAAGCAATACATCACTTGGGTTTATTTTGTTAAACGGAAATAACTTGATATGAAACGTAATTATTGAGGCAGAGAGTATCCATTTCATGGCATCTGAGCAGAGAAAATCCCTTATTAAAAAGCGAAAAAAATTGTAAAAAACCTGGAACAGATTAAATCCAACAGTCATCCATTAAACATATTATCAGAGTGTAGCTGCCCAGTGCCAAGTAGTCATTACTGTAGCTTCAGTGAGGTGCTATCAGAAGATCACTTAGCAAGTACTGGCCTAAACACGGGTTATCGCCTGCTAGAAAAGATAACGGAGGCAAATTTTCGATAGGGTGACAGGCTGACATGGGAGATGGAGCTACGCAGCAGGGGAGAGAACAGAGTATCCTCGGTAGAAGTTCCCAAGGGAGAAAGGACTGTCCAAAAAACCAAAGCAACAACAAAAACCACAGGAGGGCTCTTCCCTGAAACTGCAAACTGCCGTAATCTTTCCTTTCTGTGCTGTGAATTTTGAATTTTATCAGACTAGATTGATATCAGGCAGTGTTGTAATAATCTCACGAAAAATAAAATAATTAAGAGGAACAGAATGCAGCCCAAGGCCGAAATTAGCATCCAGAATTAGCTTTGCACGGGGAGCAAAGCTCTTACAACCACGTGGTGTTTTAATAGCTGATATCCCAGAGGAACAGCTGCCGTGCCAGTATCTCTCAACTCGAGCTTGTTCGGACAAACAGCCTTCTTGACTTCTGTAGAATCTGCGCTGTTGCTTTTTGTTATATACTTGAAAACAGTTGTTATATGTTTATACAAACATCCTCTAATTTGACTCTACAAACCATATAAGGCATATGAGATACCATCACCTTGAACTCGCACCCCACAAGTAGAACGTTAAATTGACGCGTACCAAAAAGAGACTAAGAAAAGGTCACTTCTTCAGGTATACCACGTAAAATAAAATTCACCAGTCACTCTATAATCCCAGCACGTCAGTGTCTGGAAACCAGTCCGTTCTCTGACAGTCCCAAAGAGGGAAGGACCACTGTAATCTTAATTATTTGTAACGTTTGACTTGTAGGCTTAGTTTTAAAGGATGGATACAGGACCTGCCCTTTGAGTAGACTCAAATTTTGCAGCAGCCACATTCTCCCGGAGAGCTGAGATCGAGCATCTGACAATGCTCTCTGTCCTGCCACCCTTGGATGAAACGCCAGTTAAGGGATTATCCTACACAGTCCTGCAGCCACAAAGAGCTGGAAACTACAGGAACAACTGCAATGATGAGTCTAAGGAAGACGTTACATTAGGTGAGCAAGGCACAACAGATGGAGACAGTGGACTTCAAGGACAAACCGTGACCTCAGTCAACAGTGCCAGGACCTGAACACCCACCTGATGCTCTGCAGCCAGGAAGCGATGAGCTAAGGAAAACGCGGCCATAAGAAACTCTAGCCAAAATGGATTTTCCCAGTTACTAGTCGAAAGAAGGAACACCAACGCTTCAAGCTCACATCTAACAGGCACTCCTTACGTAGGCACCAAAACCCTTCACATTTGGCCTTAAATGAAGTTGAAGTCTATGGAAAAAAACTACCTATAAACAAGGTTTTAAGGACTGAGAGGATACACGCAACGCTTGTGTTAGCAAGCTCAGTGACACAAGGTGCGTATGCCTGTATTTCCCTCTATTTCATAAGCTTTTAGCTCCCTTTCTCTGTATTAAGTTGAGCTCTGAATTAGTGTAATTTGCCACAACAGGTTTATTCACATCAAGACAAAGCCGGGGCAGCATTTTTCACAAAAAGGATTAGATGACTGTAACTACTGCCATCTGCACTTATGCATGTTTAGACTCTGAGAAGGGTAATCACCACACTTCAGGGCACGATCTGCAGGGGTCAGGCAGATAATCTTACGCCCATCTTTCTGTTTTTGACATTGCCCAATTGGGTAGGTGCACAATAGAGGATATTAGTCTTCCCCGAAGCGTTAGTTATTCATCACTGCCGGAGGCAGCTTTACAGATGTGAGATTATGAGCCAGCCTTGTATGGCAACCTGTTCTTTCAAACTCCGAAAGGCGCTCCGCAGTCCAGAGCTTCAACACTACATTGTATTTCAGATACAAATAAGAGATAATCTACGAGTATGCCACAAGATTTCACGGACCAGTTTTGGAAGGGATTATTATTATACCAAGGGCATACAGACCACTAAAGATGGTGAGTACTTTATACAGGGTTTTCTGTTTCTTAAATCTCCATTTAAATAACAGGCAGAAATTACAGTATCTTGCATTTAAACCTAGGGCAAACATATAGATACAAATCAAGTATCGCTCCTACAACCGGTGTTAGTTTTCAATCTACACAACCCAAGACAGGCCTAAGGATTTCAGTCTTAGCTTCTCTATCATTTGGAAATACCAGTGTAATCTTATTAGCTACAGGGAAGGTAGACACATTTCATTAGAGAGACACAACAAGGCCACTTTGACTGACATAGGAAAGAAAAAGTTCTCACAGACACGCTAATTTACGAGCAAAACAAATTAAGAGTGTGAAAACAACTAAATTTCAAAATTGTGAATAATCAGTAAGTTCAATCTATTTAAACATCTGATTTTTCACCTACTTATTGCAAGCATCTCCTCCCATGCTGCTTATCAGCACGTACTCCTATTTTAAAAAATGAAGGATAAAGACTTCTTTCCATGAAGCGACCTGCCAAGCAGACACGTTCTGCAGGATGGAGTGGACCATCCTCTGGCTTGAGAGCTGCTGGTGGAAACAGTCCCGGGTCCTGGCCAGCCCTCCCAGCCCCAGCCGCAATCTCCTCCTCTTCCCATCTCAGACGGTACCTCCGAGATGATGATCTGATTGGGCTGTAAGTCATTACCGTTCAAACGAGCTGGGTGAACTTAAACACTTAAATAACAGGTCTTGGCCAACCCAGCACATTTAGATTGTGAGGGCGTAAGGAGTATTTACAAAATCCAGCCCTGCGATTAGATCTGAGAGTCCGCAATTCTCCAGCGAGAGCACTGAGGGCAGGACGGGCTTCAACCAGCAGTGAACGTGTCACATCTACAAACTCCAAAATAACTTTTGTGACTGCCAGTGAGGTCCCACTCCACAGCAGAGTGACTTTACTGGTTAATAAACGGCACTGCTGCGGAACAATGTGGGGTTTTTAGCTCAGCATTTCAAATAAGCAGAAAATTTTTTCTCACCACACTTTAGAGAGATGGGATTTGTTACTGAACCATTTTATGGACTGTGAGAAAACACAGAAAAGGAAATAAGAGAACAGATTTTTTTTTTTAAAATGCTCTGATAATTTAGTTTCAAGCTGGACTACCTGACACTGAAAACAACTTTATCTAGACATGCTACAGAGTTTACAGAAACTTTCAAGTGGAAACCTTCACCCCAGACTTTGCCATCACCCCGACTTGACCTACGGCCACCTTTAATAGGAGCGAATTCCACCTTCCGTATGTACTACAGTACGTGGTTAGACTGAAACATGGGGCAGCTCAATGTGCTTGAATTTCTTGGGGTGGAACTGGCACCCTTAACAATGCTATCCCTGCACTGCTGTTTGCACTAAGAATCATTTACAAACTCGTAATGTTCACAGCATTTCATGGAAACAGGAAAGTCATCATTATTCCCANACCCTTAACAATGCTATCCCTGCACTGCTGTTTGCACTAAGAATTATTTACAAACTGATCAACGTTCACAGCATTTCATGGAAACAGAAAAGTCATCATTATTCCCGCTAACAAGACAATAAATGGGTAGGAAGAAGATAAATGACTTGTCTAGAACCATTCAGCAAGTCAGAATATAGCTAAAACCTACATCTTTTAACCAAAAGACTCACATTCTAATCCTTCACTGCCCCACTTCCAGATCTGCAAAGTGATACNATATAGCTAAAGCCTACATCTTTTAACCAAAAGACTCACGTTCTAATCCTTCACTGCCCCACTTCCAGATCTGTAAAGTGATATTAACAATGAGTTTTGTAAGTTTATTTCAAGCAGGTTTCACACAACAGTTTAGATTTGTTTAAATATCAAAGCAAAATGTAGACGAAAACCACCAAATGAACGCCATTTCGCCCTAATCTGGTTCCTCGCCAAAGCCTGCAGTTCAAACTGGGCACATCAAAAAGCCCCGAGCTTCAGGCAAGAAATCCTGATCTAGTTTTGCTGGCGTCGCCAGAGCGGTGCCGTTTCAATGCGAAAACGGACCGTAGCTCANAACGGACCGTAGCTCGTGCCTTGTGTTCTGGCTTCGCACGGGCACTAGGTTCTGAGCGAGAAAAACAGTAAATGCAAACGGTTATACTGAGCCTTCGTTTCAGCATTTGGCACTCAGAACAACCAGCCTGGTACTCAGATGTCTGCTGAAAGCACGTGCAAAGTCTAGGAGATGAAGCCTCTTATTTAGACTAAAAGATCCTCACAGCAATTAATGGAGAAATAACTGCCAACAACACATGCATCATACAATACAAGTCAATCCTTAAGGAAAGCTGCAATCTGAAATTCCCCCTGAAGTTTATTGGCGTGGCACTACCGTACGTACCTTTCCACCACTTCTGAACTGTTAGCCATGCCCCTCATCCAGAAGTCCTTTGAGTCACACACATGAATAACCGAAGCATTCCCTTCCTGTGAATCTACAAAATCCAGCTAATGGATATGAAGAAAGGAAAGAAAATATTGAGGAATTTAGACTATAAAAAAAAAAAAGAAGGGCAATTTTCTCAAGTATCAGAATATACGCAGTAAATTCTATTTTGAGATGGAGGACTTTTGTTCTAAAGAACATCTCAAACTAGGAAGGTGGTGGTGGTGGTGGGGTGTTGGTGCAGCTTTGGGACCATTTGGACTGAGCAATGACAGCCCTGAAAAATTCTTCACCCTTCAACTGCCTTGCTCTCCTTGAGAGACGTTAAGCACCCTTAGAACGCTTAGTATTCTCCTTCTCTCACCTCTGCCGCCGAGTTCCTTACCTGCTGCCTGCACTGGAAGCGTCTGGCAGGGATGGGTCAGATGCATCGTACTACAGCATGCACAACAGTCTTGGTGAGTGCTGGTCTGTAACCTACGTTTGCAACTCCTTATTTCAGAGAGGGCTCTCCTACGTAACCGACACAACTTCTGTCAACAGTACGAAAGGAAACATTCCCTGTCTCTTCTCCCACAACTGAAGTTGGGACAAATGGAAAACAGGGCAGGAAGAGATCGTGATATATTGACTGCGTGGCACGAATCAAGCCGTGCGTTAGCAAGGTACAGGTGTCTCTTCTACAGGGTTCCCAAGGGCGCTGGAAAAGGTGCCCGTTCCTGTAACACAGCTTCTTTCCCCTGCAGCACTTTGCACTTGGCAATTGCACGCTTCCCCGACAAAGAGACCATATCTACCCTCACCTTGGCGATGCTCTCCCTCTTTTCTTTCTGCCAGATAAAGCATCCGGCACCCGGTGCCAGCCAGAGGATGGAATTCATCAGAAGTGTTTCGAGGATCAACACAAGGGATCCATCCTATATAAGCCGATTACAGGATTTACCGGACTCCTGACAGTTAACATCACGCAGCCAGAATGCCAGACGTCAAGCGCTGGAGGTAGGGCTCTGAGAAAACCAGGCTAAGGCAAAAGGCCCTAAGATTAGCCGCTCTGGAAGGGATGTCATTGAGAGGATGTGACTGGCTGTGAACGGAGTGCTGCAATTATCACGCTGGGAAATGTTAATTGACTTACAGCAAGTAACGCATGACGAGAAGAGGGAAAGACTCTCATCAGCAACACTGGTGGCTCAGTTAATTGTGGATTGACTGCAAGTGCAAAAGTATTACCGTGCAAAGATTGATGAATCACCAAGCCGTGCCCGCTGTAACAAACAGGACAACTCCCTTCAGCCATGCTATAAAACATCCATCTACAATTACCTCTGGAATTCACCTGCAGGACTGTACTGCTGTACACGGCGCAGCCGGGGCACCGACCGGCCCCGGCGATGCCAGGCAGGCGCAACAAAACGGCGCACAAAACTCTTGGCGCTTTGAATTCTCTTTCTCCGAGCTGGTGTACATGTTCTCAAACGCGAGGGACGTCTATGTCCTTTGCCATTGTAAACCTTCAATTTTCTGCCCTTTTCTTAAAAACTCATCTGAGGGGAGGCAGAAGGGGGTGCCGCAATCAGGAGGGTTCATAGCTACAAAGGAAGCTTGAAAAGTTTAAACTTAGAGGTCCAAAACCAGCCTGAGAAAGAGCGATCTCAACGCTTAATATTTTATTATTTTAAACAAAAACATGTTTATTGCGGGAGGGAGACTTGACTCATTATCTGAGCATCTGGGATTACCAGTACTGTATTTATGAAAGAGGCTGCAGTGCATGGCTCTCTGCAATTGCTCTGATCTCTGCATCTGCGGTTCCAGGCTCTACCCGCGTTACCCTCTTGACAGACGGGAAATCATATGAACCTATTTTCCTGAGATTGCCCTTAGGAATCAACCAGCTGAGTCTTGCAAACCAGTTCTATCTGCGCGAACCGCGTACGCTCATCAGCCCTGGGACTGTTCTCATTAACCCCATTACCGGAGCACCCATCGGCCTCGCACAGAACCGAGCCCCCGGCGCCCTCCGCACCCCGCAGACACCGCCGGCTGCTGTTCCAAGGAGTTCACGGCCTAATTCAACACAAGAACGCACGTTTGTCCGCAGGAACGCGGTACAAGAGCCCCATGTCCGTCCCCAGGAGAACCCCCACGCGGAGGGGAGCACCTGCTTGTCCGCTTCCACGTGTTTTTTACTTACTCATACTATTTTCTTACTTGCATTTGCTTCATTATGTACGCATTTTAATGGTTTGGGGTTTTTTTGCACGGCGAAGCCTAACGTGCCTACTTTTTAAAAAGAGTGAAAAGTTTGCTGACATACCTGTGACAAACGAAGAGCAATTTTTCTCCCCCCCCCCACCCCCCAACTATGCGGTCATGAAGAGCAATGTTGTGATAACTCCAATTTTATCACACACCTACAAAACACGGGGGGATCCGAAGCGCTCGACGCCGATCGCCCCGGCGCTCCTCACAGCCCGGCTCCTTCCCGAGCCCCGCCGCTCCGTCCCCCCGGCCCCACCGCTCCCTCTCCCTCTCCCTCTCCCTCTCCCTCTCCCTCTCC
>RSEF01000007.1:39422516-39448525 GCA_003993805.1 Himantopus leucocephalus | reverse complement strand
TCCCTGGAAACATTCAAGGTCAGGTGGGACGGGGCTCTGAGCAGCCTGTTCTAGTTGAAGATGTCCCTGCTCATGGCAGAGGGGTTGGATCAGATGACCTTTAAAGGTCCCTTCTATTCCATTCTGTTCCGTTCCATCTGGAGAAATTCCTTATTAAATCAGAAGCTGCAGGAGAGCAGCACCACCGTGGTTCACCTCTCCAGGAGCAACCTGAGTAACAGGACCCGTGTCCTCCAGACGGGGTGTAGGGGGAGTTCTGAGCAGGTCCATTTAATGAATTTAAAGACAGAACTTTAAAATGAGCTGATCTGCACTAACATTGACCTGGCTGCACATTTTAAGCATGAAAAACAATTCAACATTGATTTCTACCACTTAATGCATTTTTCCTGTTATTCACTTCAGCCTGGCAGTTACTGACTAGCGTGCTGCAAGGGACATTCAAGTCTGCTCAGACACTGCCTTTATGCTTATTTCCATTTCTAAAACTTATTATTATTATAGGTTTTCTTTAATGGCTAAGAAAAAAAGATACGAAATCAGACTGTATAGTCACTTTGATAATTTTGTGCAGTTTTTGGCCTAAACTTTGTGAGGCAGCATGAGAAAGAGTCAAAACAATTTGGGTTTTGCTTTGGGTTTTTTGTTCCTATCTAAAGCAAAATACATACCATAGTTTTTTGTTTTTTTTTTTAATTCCTGGTATTATTTTGAAAAATAATATTAATCTTTTTTGAAACCTGCACTGAGTTTAGTTACATTTAGAAACTATACACAATATCCAACTAAGCTCTGCAGTTACCAGCAGAGAAACTAATACACAACCATCCACATGATGTGATTTGCAGCTATTCACACATGGGGAGTATCGTTCTTTAAAGTTTTGTCAAAATACTTCTCTCCACAAAATTCAAAAACTTCATAAGGTTTACACTGAAGAACACATTTCAACTAATTTTATTAAAACAGAAAAGATTAAACTGTAAGAACGGACTCAAAACGGTGCTATAGAAATAAACATTAGAATCCCCAAGGCTGTCTCCCTGAAATCCTGGCATAAATTTAGCTAATGGTTGTAGCAATTCCAGCGCTACCTTCTCATAGAAGTACAGCCCTACTGCAGAAAAACACCCGTACTGCAGCACTTATCCTGTTGGCTGCACCAATGTGGATTCCCTTCCTGATCATTTCCAAAATCTAGGTTTGAGGTATGCCCCAGGTAACAAATTCACTGCATTTGTATTTTCCAAAACGTCTGCAATGTAAACAGAGCGAGGAACTATCTCTCAGAGATTTGCAGGCACGCCTCCTGTTTCAGCCGGCTACCGGCAATGTGCAATTTCAGGAGCGCATTTTATTAACACCCACATTTTTTTCTCTCCCATCTGCTACTGTTATTCATGAAATGCTATGCTTTCTGGGGTAGAAATCATCTCCTTACATCACGCACGTCGCATCTAGGCGACGCGGCCCAAACTGGGCAAAGTCTGACCTTTGTCCTTGTTAGTCGCACAGGCTCGCCCAGCTCTGCTCAACTGCGTAAAAGCAGCAAAAGCAATACTGCCTGTTACTGAGGGGTGGGCTGCTGGGTTAATAAATCATAATCACTGCCCAGTCTAACAGTAATAAGTGTCTATTATCTTTACTGTGAATGATGAATGAATGTAAGATAAATTGCCCCTCATCCTGGGATAAAATTTTCATTCCAGAGATAGGGTATGTTACTTGACAGCAAATATTTATCCAGAAACACCACCTTTATTTCACTGCTGTACAATGGAAATAAAAGAAAGTTCTGTTCTAATTCTAGCCGCGTAGAACTGTGCCGTTCAAAAGCATGGTGTAGTTCAACACAGCACAGAAATGTCTCAACGATATGATGGAAATAATCTGTATAAAATTTTCCTTGCACAAGTAGTATCTTTACTAACGCTCTTACTCAGGCCCCTGGGCTTTCATCCAACAAACTCAGAATTCAGACTACTCTGATGCTCCCCAAATCCTTTGGCAGTCAAATAGCTGCAATTTGCCAATAATCTTCTCAACCGAAGGACCAAAAACGATGACAACTGACCTTCTTTAATCACTGCCCGGCCTTAGTCTACTACATCTTCAAAACAACTTTCTAGATGTGTGCAAAAAATCTAGAACTTGACTGAGTTTAAAAACCAATTATAAAGCCTACAATGTGGTTCTCTGCAGTAGTACTCACAGAGTACCTTGAGTTGGAAGGGACCCATAAGGATCATTGAGTCCAACTCCCACAACATTTCAAATGGTTGCCTTACACATGATACGTAATACACAGTGCAGCCAGGCGTTAGACTCATTCCCGAGCAGTAAGGAAACCAGACCGATAAAAGCCATAAAGGAGCATTACTGTCAATTAAGAAAAAAACCCACGTACACGCTTTTTAAATGGCTTCGTTCCAACCTGAAGGGCTTCCATTTGGTTTTTCAGAATCATTTTTCCTCATTTTTTCAGAAATCATAAATCTGTAAGTTTACCCCGTTTCTTCTAAGGTTTTCCATCTTCTTTTTCTCCACCCCTATTGTCCATGAGCTCCTCTGCAACGTGTTCCAAGCCTGGCCTGAATCTGCTCATCCTCCACTGCCCTCAAATCAGCATGTGAAACATTTGAGAGGTATTCCACGCCTTCTGATTGCTTTTACTTCCAAAGTCTTATCTTCTTATACGCACATCTAGTTTTAACTGTATTTATTTTGTTAATAACTTTTATTAATCTGCAGTTGTTCGCTTGACATGTGCCTGTACCTAATGTGTGTCTTGTTTGAGCCTGACACTTAATTTCCCAGCAGGTGGTATATTAAAGGCCCACCCAGTTTAGGCAGGTAGCAGCTTTTTTTCCCACAGAGCAGCTGTTATGATATATGTTTGGAAATATTTTACGTGCCTCTGTATCACACTCTTCTCCCTTTGCTCCTCCACAGCGGTGGGAATGCAATGAAGTAGATAGACAGAGGCTATCTTGCTTGTGAGATGGAACAGCCAATTTCAGTGCAGAATGAACTAACGCGCAAAAACGCTCAGCAAAGACTTGCCCTAATTCATCCACAGCGAAAATATGTTGCTTGCAGCTACAGGGCTCACGGAAAATACAATGAACAGAAACAATCTGCACAAGACAATAACAGCTTGAGTGTGATGTGATGGATGGTTTGCATGCTTGCACGACATGAAACATTCTCCAAAAAAAAAAAAAAAAAAAAAAAANAAAAAAAAAAAAAAAAAAGAAAAAGGAAAAAAACACCCAAGAATGCCGAGTGCCTAAAGGAAACCAGATACTATCAGAAGAGAGTCATAAGACAGAATTAATCCTCAAGAAGGGAAAAAAGCCAAACTCGGAGGGACAACTTAGCAGTCCACTGGCCGCTTTTCACAGCCACTCACTACCATCCAACTCCTAGTATGCCTGTAACCTAAAGTTATCACCTAAAATAACAGCAGATGTAAAATAACTCAGAAATAATGAGAATTTAAAGAAATAAATGGGAGGGTAGGGTACGTGAAGCAGTCCCATGGAAATATGCTGTTCCTCTTTCCAGGATGAGATTTTTGCTTAGGAGAAACCATCAGGCCCTTGCAATTAAAGTAAAATATTTACATTTTTTTCTGAAGAGAGCTGAACGAGAGTGCAAAGCAAAAGAAACAAAAGTAAAGTTTGCCAAATTGTGACACTCAAATTTGGAGAGCTCTGTGCTGTTGCCATTTATGGCTGCACTACCCCTGTCCCAGGCTGGAACACCAAAACAGGGGAACATTTTCACGTTACAGAAAGCAGAAAACTATATTGGCAGAAGGAACCTCTGGAACTCTATTTTTACTACATGAGTTTCACGCCTCTATGTGCGAATTTCAGTACAGATTTACCAGAGCATTTCAGTTTATTAAAAAAGTTTTAAGTGATAAGTCATTACAACTCTCAGCAGCAGCTTGTAAAGCATTCTAACAAGGCACTCCTCACTTAAATTACTAATTTTCACAGTTAAAGTATCAGCACACGAGTCCTACTAAAACTAGAAAAAAATTTACTTGTGGGTCTTCTAAAAGCAAGACTGAAATACAAGAAAACTGGGTGATCAGTGAAAGAACAGAAGAGTAAGTTACTTTAGTCTTACTTCTCGTCTATTTGGTGTTGTGATAGTAGCTGGAGTTTGACATCCCTCCCCCTCGGATGGCATGGACAGCCGTTGGAGAAGACGCTGGGTAATGACCGGGGCGGATGGGCTTGGCTGCAGAGTAAAAGAAGGAAACCAAACAAGACATTGAGCTTTCACACAAGTTTTCTACTTCACCTTCTCCTCTTGTACAAACCCCATTGTTTCCAAGCAAGGAGCTGTGCTTGGCAGAGCAGTCTATAATCCAGCTCTGCGGAACACAGCACTCCCTTACCTGGGCCAACAACAAACACATCCATTTTCTGCTTGTGACAGAGCCATTTCACCATCCCACGCATGCCCCTCATCTCTGCAAAGATTATGGACTGTCTATACAACAGAGGGAAGGCATGACCCACTTAGTGGTCAGTGATGCACTTTCCATGTCCAGTTTCACTATTTATATCATTCCCAAAGATGCTGAGGCAAAGCAGTCCATGGCTTTCTATGAGAGGTAGCATACAGCAGGAAGCATGTGCCTTTTAGGTTTTAAGGCGCCAATATTAGCATCGCCATCTGAAACACTATCCCTCTACTTCTGCAATGCCAACAAATAATTGCAAAAATGGGCCCATCTTAAACGCCATTTGATTGTGTGCACGCATTCAGATTGCACCACACAGATATAACAAGCATCTGAATTATACGGGAAGATTTTTGACTCTACACGGCTCAAATTAAATCACAAGGAGGAGCAATCAGGGAAAAAGAGAGGAAGGGACAAGGTCCAGAAAGGCAAGGAAAGACTGAAAGCAGAAGGAGAGTATGTGGGGGAGGAGGAAGAAAGTGAAAGACTAATTTAAAGAGACAAGTTTTCAGGTCACTAGAAGGGCACACAAGACCCATTATGCCATTTATTTACTGAGTTAAATAGCAGAGGCGCTTTAAACTTTAGGTGGGGCAGATTCTATTAAAAAGTGAAGCCTTTGAAGATTCTTGTGCAGCAGAGAAGCAGACCCCGTGGTTCGCCCTGGTCTGCTGCTTCCAAAGCTCTCTCTATTTAAACATGAGCAAACAGACCAACCATGAAGTATGTGAGCAACCACTAACCCTTTAGCTCCATGTCCTTACCAATTTGAGCAGAGTGTGCTCTCCGTGCCATGTTTTTGGCTCTCACAGCCTCCTTAATGCGATCTACCTCCTGCTGGTACCGTTTGCGGTCTCGCATGGCGTTCTCCTTGGCCTCCTTCAGTGCACTCTCCAGGGCCTTAACTCTCTCTGCCGTAGCTCTAAGTCGTTTTTCCAGCTTAGGAAGCTCACAACGAAGATCTGCATTATCACGTACCAACTGCAAGAAAAGAAGTTTCAAAAATACCCTATGAAAAAGTTTATTCAATTCAACAAAATTTCACAGATTTGACCCTGAAGGGTGAGGGCTCCAGGACAAAGCCTGCTATGGCAGGGTGCTCTACTACCGTACCTGCTTTTCTGGACTTTAAGAGCAACGGCGGCAGAAACTCTGCACTTCTTCAGAACGCAGAAGCGTCCAGCATTTGGCAAATACTTGGTCACCTTATTATTTCAAAACTACAATGCTTAACTATGGCTTATGGACAATGCTGGGTACCATCAAAAATTCATCATCTCCAGTGGTTATGGCACACTTACCTAACTGGGTCCATACTCAAGCATATGGGTAAATTGGAAACTTCAATGCCTTAAACATCGCTAAGACACCACTTAAGGCTTGTAGCTATAAATGTGATGATTTTATGCCACTGAATTCATGCACTTCCTCAATTAAATACGAACCTGAGCAAGGTCTATCGCTTATCAGAATAACATCTAACTTTACATGCAACAACAGCCAAGAGAGAGGATTGATTTTTTTGATAAATAAAAAAACGATGCAAACAGTTAGAAAAATCCAGTATAATTTCTACTGAACAGATCATACCACTACTAGAAGTCAACAGAAAACTGTTCCAAAGGAGCAATTCTCCCTTTTCCGGAGTGAAGGTAAGAAAGCGGTTTAACTACCACATTAATAATACAGTAAAGCAACAGCAGGTACTAACTTTCACACCTTGTTTGACAATCAAAGTGTTTTACACCTGCTAGTCCAGGCTGAGTGCCAGAAGAAAAACACAAACAAAGCTAAATAAAAATTGTCACAATGTGCTTTTTCTGCAAGTGTTGATCCCTTGTTTTATAAAATAGTTATGATACGAAATAAAAGCAGGACGGTATCACATTCAGGTCAAGTTCACTTTCATTTTTCCTCTAAGTTTCTTATGCGACATGGACTCCTAGTTGGTTTTGAGTAAATATGCGCTAATGAGAGCTATAAAAATCTGTATCTGAAAACCCAGCAGATGTGTGAACTGAGTGCAAAAAAAGGCAAAACAGTAACAGGAAAAACACTCCTAACATGTCCTGATTTCCATATTTAGAAACTAGGTCTTTGAACCATCTGTTCACTGGGAATCTCAAAATACTGAACCTTAGTGGACACTTGTCACGGTCCAGCACTGCTTGCTTTTCTGGCACTTCCACAGGAATAAGTAAAGCAAATCTCAGCAAATGCTGCGTCTCGCTAATAACAGTTTCAGAAAACTGCACTGGAGAATGTTATGTCACTCTTCAAAAATGATCTCAAAAGCATTTGTACTACTTTGTGTTCCACACCTGAACAGTGGGACGCAGTTCAGAACTACTGACATCTGATGAGAGGGTGGAAGCATACTTATTGGCAGAAATGATCCAGTTTTATCTAACGAGGTGCTACCTAAATATATATACACACCCCATTGATATATAGACACTTCCAGTAAGCAGAGGGTAAGGCTCCTTCCTTGACGTATACCCAAAACACTTGCCTACTACTCGTCCCCTCCACCTCCTATTTGCACGGTGGGTACCGAGGGTGAAGGGCTCTCCGTAGCCCTTGTCTCTCTGAACAGCAGAATTCCAAAGGAAACAGGAACTCCACGGAAGAGGGAGGAGACAGAGAGGGACATGCCCAGAAATGACCAACCTCAGCATCCCAGGGAGGCACCAGGCCTTAAGCTGCACAGAAAACCTCTATTTCTTTGCTTTCATACTCTGCAGAAAAAATAGTTGCTCATTTAACACATTCATAAGACATAGAGGTAGTGGGAAGAGCAGCTCAAACACCAACTCCTAACACCAAGAATTTTAGTCGAGAACTATAGGTACCATTTTCTCAGAGAGTACGTTACCTTATCCTTTCAAATGTAAAAAAGTACATTTTTTTTTTTTCGAAGAATGGAAGGAAGGAGAGAAGGAAGGAGAGAAGGAAGGAGAGAAGGAAGGAGAGAAGGAAGGAGAGAAGGAAGGAGAGAAGGAAGGAGAGAAGGAAGGAGAGAAGGAAGGAGAGAAGGAAGGAGAGAAGGAAGGAGAGCAGGAAGGAGAGAAGGAAGGAGAGAAGGAAGGAGAGAAGGAAGGAGAGAAGGAAGGAGAGAAGGAAGGAGAGAAGGAAGGAGAGAAGGAAGGAGAGAAGGAAGGAGAGAAGGAAGGAGAGAAGGAAGGAGAGAAGGAAGGAGAGCAGGAAGGAGAGAAGGAAGGAGAGAAGGAAGGAGAGAAGGAAGGAGAGAAGGAAGGAGAGAAGGAAGGAGAGAAGGAAGGAGAGAAGGAAGGAGAGAAGGAAGGAGAGAAGGAAGGAGAGAAGGAAGGAGAGAAGGAAGGAGAGCAGGAAGGAGAGAAGGAAGGAGAGAAGGAAGGAGAGAAGGAAGGAGAGAAGGAAGGAGAGAAGGAAGGAGAGAAGGAAGGAGAGAAGGAAGGAGAGAAGGAAGGAGAGAAGGAAGGAGAGAAGGAAGGAGAGAAGGAAGGAGAGCAGGAAGGAGAGAAGGAAGGAGAGAAGGAAGGAGAGAAGGAAGGAGAGAAGGAAGGAGAGAAGGAAGGAGAGCCCCTACCTGTTTGTGAACCTTTGTAAGCTGTTCCAGGTTGTTCTCAAGAAAGGAAATTTTCTGCTTCTGCGCAGCACTTCCGCCTCCGTCATCGCTGTCGAGTTCAACGCTCTGCACAGAAAGTTGCAGCATTCAGCAAAGCCAGGAAGAAACTCAAGAGGAAGCTCAGGTCTTTTGTGAATTTAAGCTTCCCAAAGGCAGAAAAGTCTTCCAGAGCCCCAAATTAAAGAGAATCTATTTTATCTGTTCATTTTATATCCAAGAGCCACATTCCCCACCACACAAAAAATAAACTATTGTTACTGAACAATTATGGGGGAAATCTGAATAGGAAAATCATAGATTTTAGTGGGGAACCCCCTTTTCCCTCTTTTTTCCACTCCTAGGAGACATTTTTATGTAATACGGGGTTTCAACCTTAAAAAAAAAGAAGTATAAAAACTCTTCCCCAAAACTACTCTAAAGGACTGAAAAGCATTGCGAAGTCTTTGACTATTTATGCAGCTCTGACTCTTCTTCAACAGCAAAAAATACCTTAATTTCTGCCAAACAATAATTTTGGCAGGAAAAGGCTGACTACGCACAAGCCCATAGAAAGAAAGGGCCGCAGCATTCAGTGTAGCATAAGTTAGTGCAAATTATATTGAATAATTGAATTTCTGGTACCTATTAATACCATCTTTGAGAATTTTGTAACTGACCTGAGTTGGATTGGTTCATTTCACTTAACCACCAAGACTCGTCCTTAACAAATTAGGACCAAATAAAAGCTAATAAACGTCAGAACAGTTTTTAATCTTATCTTCCACTGTTATTAAAAAAGACAATAACCAACTTTGTAACAACATGCACTAAAAGCTTCCAGCAAATCACAAGAATACTGCAAAAAAGATAAGGCTTTGGTTTAAAAGAGTATAGTCTTACTTTTTTAACACGGGTGGTGAGATCTTGCACAAACAGTTTGCGTAGGTTGTGAAGAGTCTGAAGTTCTCTTGCCTGGAACCAAAATAATAATAAAAAAAAAAAGCACAAACCAGTAAGAGATAGAAGATACTCTGGTGTAAAAATTCTGTTTATATTTGAGTCAATAGTATGACTTTATTGCGATTTACTTATAGAGCTGTATCTGCCTGTAGGTATACGCAGCTCACAGAAAGGCAGTGCCCACGCTGTTCCCCACTGAAGAGCTCTTGCACCTCCCAAGGTGTTCACCTCACCAAAGCTACTTTGGAAAATATGTCAACTCTGTCTTAGGGCGTGGGGAAACAACAGCAGAAGGCTGAAGTCTCACAAGTTGGCCCCAGTTACGCACATCTAGCGATGTGAAAGAGCTCTGCGTTCACTCTGGAGCAAACGCATTGGCCCGTTCTGAACGCTTATTCACAGGCACTTAAGATGTTTAAGTGCTTTTTAAGTTTTGGCAAAAATCCAGGCTTTCCCAGCTTTTTTTTTCTAATGCATCAACTTCTCAGGCTCAGCGAAATAATCGCCTTACTCCAGACTGGAAGCATGACACAAGAAGTGGCAACCCTGCCCCTGCTCCCAGAAGGATGGAAGCACTAATCCATTTGCAGGAAAGGAAACCGTGTGGACAGGCAGTTCACCCCAACCCCACACTGCACCAAAGCCATGCTGAAGAGAACCGTCTTTCCAAGGTTGGTAAGAGCAACCTTAGCTTTTCCATTTTTTGCTTATCCACTCACAGACTGGAATTTAAATGAATCGCTCAATAAGCTCCATCACAACTACAAGCTTTCAAACTCAAATTTTTTATCTTTCTCTTTCAAAAGAAAAAGGCAAAACTGACTAGAAAACAAAAAGGAGAAGCTTCTTTCATGGACTGCTAGAAACCATACATTACAAGCCCAGCTTCACTATGAGGGTGGTGAGCCCCTGGCGCAGGTTGCCCAGAGCAGCTGTGGCTGCCCCATCCCTGGAGGTGTTCAAGGCCAGGTTGGACGGGGCTTGGAGCAACCTGGGCTGGTGGGAGGTGTCCCTGCCCAGGGCAGGGGGGTGGAACTGGATGATCTTCAAGGTCCCTTCCAACCTAAACCATTCTATGAGTCTATGATTATTTATGTATGAGTGATGTAGTACCCAAAAGAGGCACAGCTATGGCTCTGACCAGCTTCAGAGATCTTTGAGAAAGCTGCATATTTTACAAACAGATAAAAATGTAGCTTCCAACAAAACTGTGCAGCAACAGCTTCGCGACTGAAGTCATCCATCACATATTGCATTTTTAACATTGCATGCACAATGTAGTATTTCTCTGCAAGCTTTTACACTGGTCAAGTTAGAGACAGGTATGTATCACCTAATTGTAGCTACACTGTTCAGTATGCCGGTTATTTCAGGTGATTGGAAGGAACAAGGACAGCAAAACAAAAAGCACCAGTAGACTTACCAGTAATAGCTTATTCACAGGAGGCAACAATAATAGTATTTAATCTTAAATTTTAAAATTCAATTTCATGATTTGGCGAAATGCACAAATTTAGCCATTTATAATATAAATTGCTCATTTTCTTGGGCACAGATAAAAGTGTTTGGTAATACATCAGTGGTGAAGTATTACCAGTTTGGTAATACATCAGTGATGAAGACCTAGGGGAAAAAAGCTCAATAAAATGTAATTAAGACATACCACTGTTTCCTCCAGCCCCTTAAGATCTTCTCTTGCTTGTTCCCTTTTATCATTAAGCAGTCTAGAAAGATCACAACATTAAACACAAATCAAAAATGTTGAAGTCGTGTAAGACCGAAGAGAATCAATCAACATTCAGTTTGAGTACGACATCTGCAGATGTGAGCACAGTGTACATCTCTTTGCACCTGTAATTATGCTTCAGACTATCCTGAACACGCAGGTTTCGAACATGGAATGGCTGAGGAATGATCTCCATTTTTTGTGTCCACATAGGAAATTTTTATCTCTCATTTCCAGGAGAAGCTTTTACTCAGACGTCTGATTTATTACCAGCCCAGCCCACTCCCCAAACCCCAACTTCTTTCTTGTTTGTTTTTGCTGTTCGTGAATAAATACAGGATTTAACACTTGCTACAATATTTCATAAAATCAGAGCTCAAAAAAACCTTTTTTTCAGAAAGTATCGAATCCACTATTAAAAAGCCTATGATGTAAAAATGTGGAGTAATCAGTGATCATTTTAGTACCGTACGTTGGCTTTGTTACTGAAATGATACTTTCAGTGTGAATATTTCAACACAAATATGCCTCACTAGGACATTTCCTGTGGACACATTAGAAGACGCTATATTCAGGGACACCAGATGAGAAAAGTGTTGACTTACATGAGCTTTTCCAGTTTCATTTCTCTTTCCTGGTCCTCAATTTTTAATTTATCATAATCAGCACTCAGTTTCTCTTGTTCCAGTTGCAGCTTCTGATTCATACTGAAATGCGAAAGAAAAAGTCAGTACAGCTCAGTCCTGAACCCCATAAACAAGGGTGGGTAAATCTCCATGAACAAAACTGGGTTGGACAGAGAAAATAAAGCTGTAACTCTCTACTGAAAAATTCTGAAAGAAATTAAGCATAAAGAATCTGAAGAACAATAGCTTTTATGTGAAAATATTAGAGAATTAAATACAGTGGGGCTTGCTTCCTTTATCGTAAAGGACACAAACTGTTCTTGCAATCTTTCTGTCCTGCTTCCCCCTGTTTCTCATTTCCCTATTATTAGTCTTTGGCCACACAATAAATACAATGACAGAACAAACACTGTATCAGGATTGCCTAGATTTTATGAACACTGACAAAAAGAAGAGTACAGGAGCAAAGAACTCTGTTTTTCAAGTGCTGGAGTATCCGACTAACAGAGTTACATTGCTGTGTCAGGCAGAAATATTCAGGCTGTGAAAACAGGACACACTCGACTCACCCAGACCCGCGGAAAGTCTGCGGCAGGACCAGTTGCTACAAGAGGCCCTTAAAACCTTTATCTTTTAAAATCTGTTCTCCTCCAAGCTCCTCTTACCTACTGACCTGCAGGTGTGTAACATTATGCTTTCTTTTTCCTCTCTTTAATTTTATAGACTTGTTAAAGCTCCACAATAAAGAACTAGGCACTGTAATCCACTGCGCAAAATAATTAGAGGGTTGGCTGTTGCATGTAAGGACACTACCTTCTGTAAGACACCAAAATATACAGACATCAATTAAAACTAAAAAAACCCAACTCCAAACCACGCCTACAGTGTCATGGAACAGCACAGGAACAGAGAAAGCAATGGAGCGAATGAACATACTCTCTGATTTCATCAATTATTTTCTGCTTCTCTTCAATTTCATCCCTCAGCCTGGACAGCTGCTTCTGGTGGGCTTCCCTGTGACTCTCCATCTGCTGCTCCAGCGCCTTCTGCAGAGTGCAAAACCCAGACCCATACGTGAAAGAGAAATCAAGTAGCACACAGCTAAGCTTCCTTCAGACGTGTCAGCTAAATCAACCTATCTTTCTGGATTTGAGTGAAGCTTATCAGACCAGGTTAATTCAGGAGTCTGCCTGGTCGATCTTTCTATGATTACAAAACTGTGCATCTACTCATGCAACTATTTAATTCATGCATTTTTTAGCAACAGATACACACCAAGTTCTACTAATTTTCTTGCAAAAACTACCGCATGTGAAAGCCAGCATCTTAGCACTTCAAGTGCCAAGAATGACACTGTTTTTACCAGTCCTCTCTTATTTCACCTGTTTATTCACCCAGAAAATATGTGTACAGCTATACCTGTGACAGAAGTAAAACCCGGAACACTCTCCCCCCTCTCTGAGAATTGTTTATCCATAGCCCTGTTATTTAAATTCTAGGATTAAGTATATCTCAAGTAGTAAGAAAAACTCAATGCATGTCTTTAGATTGCTAATAAAAGATTTGCTTTTTTTCTTCCAACTGTAAGGAATAACCGTACAACTTTTAATAACTTTAACTTTTTATCATGGAGGTAAAAATTCTGAAGCTGACAAACCTCCATCACTAACCTTGTGAAATTATATTTTTCCTTTTCTGCAATTTGCAACCCCATCAGAAACACAACTCGCACAATATTGCCTAACATTTCTTCTTTGCATTCCAAAGGAAAAAGAAAATACTGGAAAACAGATTTATGTTTCATTATTATTCCCAGGAGATAGTCAGAATTCTTGAAAACAGATTTATATTTCTTTATTATTTCTAGGAGATAGTCAGAATTCTTGCCAAATTATTTGGGAAAGTGGTCTGGCCTCTTTTTTTAATCAAATTTCAGTAGCTAAATTATATTAACCCCAGTAGCCTGATTCACTACTTAGCAAATTGAATTTCAGCAGAGTTCCACTGGCAAAAAATTAGACTAACATAGAGGTGAATCAATATCATTTTTCAACCATACATAACAAAACTGTTCTCAAGTATGGATGCAATAGACTGGCTCTTACACTTTGGCTATCCGTTCGTGCGATTTGAGGACCCCAGGCATCTCCGATTCAGCACACACAGTCCACTGAACCTCTCTACTCTTTGAAGCTGGCTCAGCTTACGCCCTGGTCTCAGAAGACACGCTCACCTCGGACAGTCAGGCTATAACTTACTTTTTTCCATAATCTGGTCAACAACCTCAATACTAGCAAGTTCTCTGATTTCACGTTGCGAAGGTCACTCAATTACATGAGGTCAGGTTTTCTAACAGAGGCTGGCAATTCTGACAGAGGCTGGAAGTGTTTTCTTACGCACACAATGCGTACAGAAGACAAAATTACACCCTAATTATCAGCTTAATGAATGATCTCACTGAGAAATGCCGCATGCCATACTACCTTCATCTCCTCTGCATCCTGAAGCCGGGTCAGATGCTCCTTCTCCTTATCCTTGAAACTGACTTCGTGCATTTTTTCTGTTGGAGACAGTTGAGAATTAACCACGCAGTTCCAGGACGAGCTACATTCAGCCATTTAAAAAAACCCCAACAGTTCCTCTTTTTGCAGGGGGCAGCGGGATCAGGGGACACAGCTTTGGAGGGGCAGAGACAGCCATGCTTTGCAGTACTCAGCCTGTGACCATCCTGCCCAAACCCACTTTTCCTTTACTAACAAACAGCCCACATTGTTTTCAGCCCACCCAGCACCTTTCCAACCTCCCCTTGTCTCCTTATAACCCTACTTATCGCAATCCTCCTTGCCCCTTTTTGCTTTCTGCTGGGAAATGGTGCCTCCAGAACCAGGTTATTTCTTATAAGTGGGGTAGGAAAATCAGGAGACGGAATAAAAATTCTATTCTAAAAATGTAGGAGATGTTAAAAAAAAAAGAAGTCACCACCTGCTGCTCCTGGAGTCAGAGAAGATCCCTTGTGCAGAAATCCAGAATAATGTTAAGGCTACTAGGTCATATTGTAATTTTACATAAACCAGGAGTTTAGCAATGCTACAAGAACTGCTTTTGATGCACATTTTCCACATTAAATCAGAAGGGGAAAAACCAGCAAATCTTAAAATGAAGTCAGCTGGATCCTATCTAGGAGCTAGGAAAGACACGCTTTTACTTGACCCTGAGGGAAGCAGCTTCCTTTTGAATGGGGCAGGGCATTTGCCAGGGGGACAACTGAAATTAGACAGATATCCAAGAATTTTACAGAACAGAGATACAGCAAGATTGATTGGTGCTGTTTGGCTCAAGTTTTTGTTTGGGTTTTTTTTTTTTTTAATTTTTATTTCTCACATCATTAAAGCACAAGGTGAAGCTTGTCACAAAGCTTTTGATTCTTTTGAAAAATTAAGTTTCTCTGTATTTTGTGAATGGACGAGGCTGAAAAGGATAATTCTGTTTTTATCTGAAGTGTAATGTACTACAATGAAGTGCAATGTGTTAAATATTCTGAATCACAATTTTATGTCTTCACTGCAAAATACTAAGCAGACAATAAAATGTTATAGGACTACTGTACATACAATACTTCAGCCAAAACTGAGCTTTCTAAGATACAGTTGGTAAAAGAAATGATGAGCACAAGACACAATGTTGTACCTTGGGCACGTAACTTGGCAAGTTCTTCATTGAGAGAGTCCTGGGACTCTTCCAGCTGCCTTCTCTTCTGCTCCATATTTTGCATGTAGTCTGTAAGGGACTTGATCTTTGCTTCATGCTTTAAAGACATGGGGAATAGCAATGAGATGTGAGTACCACAGCTTGTTACCTAGGAATACAGGTACTGTCCTACACAAAGGAGGAAAAATAGAAAGCTCTCCACGCTGGCTCTCCACATCCAAAGCTGATGACTAGGAGAAAATACAGCAAAAGATCTGCGAAGGAGCTAACGGACCAAAACAGACTGCATTTTTAAAGGCCACACTTAGTAGCCCAAGACACATACTGAACAGTGCAGGCGGTAATTCCAAAACATCACGGGGAGCTCATGACTTGGTGTTAACCAAACAAGAGCAGCTTTCCAAAACCAGCTGAACACTGGGCTTCTGAGGTGGCTTCCTGGATGCTTCACCCTGCAGAAGCTCAGAGAGACTTTCCCCAGCCATCCTGATGACTTCTTTCTCGCTAACATCCTTTCAAACTAGAAGTGCTTATGTTTACATAGAAAATAGTGAAGAATGAAGAAAACATGAAAAACTGAATTAAAATATTCTAATTTGGGGATAAAATTAAGATACTGTCTGGGAATTACTACGTCCTGTTAATAAGGCCACTGAAGCACTTGTGGTTCACTCTTCTTAAAATTCACCTTGGCAGAGATGGATTGAGACCTCTGGGTTGGTGCTGCTGTAAAGATCAGACTTAAGAGAGTAGTAATCCTTATCAGAAATGAAAATAGTTCAGACCCTCCCGGCGCCGAGGTCTCCAGGAAGGCAAGGGCGTGTGCCCGAGCCGCACACTTTGGGCAGTAAGTCCTTCAATAGACTTCTAAACCTGACAAGAAATTTAGTCAACTCCCAGCTTGGCCCCAAGTGTTCTGGCCCCAAAACAGAGACTCTTGGCATGGCGCGCAGCGGTGACGCACCATTTTATGGATCAGCTTAACACCGTAACTGTATAACCCTGTGATATGGTATCGCCATTGGTAGTACAAGGCCACCAGCTTTGGACTGCGTTTTTCAAGGCCTCAGGACTGCGGCTTTGCTCTCTCAGCTCTTCTCGACCTGCCTGCAGCTTTTTTAATTTTACTTGATGGCTTTATAAATAAGGTGTGTTTGCCCATTAACAAGATTTTGACCATAACACCACCCAGCTTCTTCCCGGGTTTTAAATACAGACAGGCCTCAATATGCACCTAGCTGCAGAGATTCCAAAGTGCCAAGGCAAGGTGATCACCTGCTTAAGTGTTATTTCTGCTTGGTTTCTTCATCACATGAACATACAGTACAAATGTAGGAGGAAAAAAGACGTGGCTTTGCAATCTCACCTCTTATATTGCCTTTTTCCACAAAGATAAGTCTCTCAAATCCTAAACCTCCATTCTCCTCTATGGAAATAGGTACTGACGACAAGTTAGGTCACGCTTGTGACAAACTCCGAGCATTACAGAATCACAGAATGTTCAGGGTTGGAAGGGACCTCTGGAGATCATCCAGTCCAACCCCCCTGCCAGAGCAGGGTCACCTCCAGCAGTGGCACAGGACAGTGTCCAGGCGGGTTTGGAATGGCTCCAGAGTGGGAGACTCCCCCACCTCTCTGGGCAGCCTGTGCCACTGCTCTGCCACCCTCAAGGTAAAGAAGTTCCTCCTCATGTTTAGATGGAACTTCCTGGGGTCAAGTTTGTGCCCATTGAAGCGCTCCGTGATTCCAGTGTGAATACAGTCAAAGAGGACAAACACCAACCCCACAGAGGCAGCCGGGCTGCCTTCTACTCACTCCTTCACCAGGTCAGTGTAAGCCAACGTGACGGCTGAAAGAGATTGTCGCACCACCGGCTGCCAAGACCTTTATTCTCAGCTCTGAGTTCCTGCTCCTCTCCTGCCAGCGGAAGCATGCGTACAGCTGCTTTGCAAGCCAAGCCTTAATCTGCTTTACTAACGTAAGTTCCCAAGGAAAGGTTGGCAGGATGACTTCATGACAGTGGCCATGCCAGCCCAGGGTTTACTTTAAGACAGGACAAAAAGTATCGTTTTTACTTAATATTTCTGGATGGGCAATACCCTCAGGACTCCAGCCTCCCCTTAATACTAAGAAGNCTTCAGTGGCCATGACAGCCCAGGGTTTACTTTAAGACAGGACAAAAAGTATCATTTTTACTTAATATTTCTGGACGGGCAATACCCTCAGGACTCCAGCCTCCCCTTAATACTAAGAAGCACGCTTACAGCTACAGCTTTATTAAGTAGAACTTAGTAAAGACATTCTGCTACAGGAGAAGAGACTATCCTTGTTCCAGGTTTTCTTAGAATAACTGGTAGCAAAAGAAATACGTAAACTGTATCATCTCCTTCCCTTCACATGTCCACTTCAAAGCCGTTGAGCCTGTCAAAGCAGTTAGCCCCCTCTCCTGCAGCAGGCTGCAGCGAGCATCACTGCTTGTAACTGCCACCCACCGTGAAGCCCTATTACCATCTGGATTTCTAACTTAGATGGTAATGTTTTCCATAACGTATTATATCATATATTGCTGCCCAGTTATCTTGGTAGCGTACTAACAGACTAGATATGGGGGACTCTCCGAAATTCATGCTGAGGAAATCATTCCGAGGAGGATTTTCAGTATTATGCCATAGAAAACATTTTGAGATCTACAGCAGGACACAATTTTGCCACAGAATGTGCTGAAAAACATTGAGGGGGAGGAATGGCAAAAGAGAGAAAAAACAACAAAACAGACCAGAGAAACACCACTCTGCTCCCTAATTTCTCATTTCTCGCTCTCAGCACACACATTTCATGAGGAAGCAAGCTGAGAAAGTCATCAAACCGTGCTGCAAAAGGACGAGGAAGGAGGAACAAACGTACTTGTGAAATGAGGAGCTGGCAAGCTGCAAGCTCCCTCTCGCTGGCGTTCATCTTCCTGTTGGAGTCTATCTGGGCGCTCTCCAGCTGCTTGCTGCGGTTCACCAGAGACTTCACCTCAGACTTCATCTTGCTGATGTAAAGCCGTGCCATAGTGAACTCCTCCTCAATCACCCCGTTCACATCTGCTAACTGAACACACAGAAGATTGCAATCTTGAAGGTGTGGTCCTTACAGGTAAGTCAATGCAAAGCAGTCTTCCTGCTGCGAAACTCCTGTCTAGAGCTAGGAAGCACCCACAGACCTTCAGGTCACCTTAAAGATGTTATACCACTCTGTTTCTTACAATCTTCACTGATAAGCCTCAAAAGTGAGAAATGAAGGCTTGCACTCACAGTGTGCTTCATCACTTTAGTGGTTCAACATCTAAAGTAATCAAGCCAGCCATAATGGCAAGAGCATATTTTGGAGAAACCTTCTCATGTCACCAGCACAGGAAATTTTCCTTCTTTCAAGCAGCTGAAAGCTGAGAAGCATTTTCAAAATACTCCTTAAAGAAGTCTCCTCTTGAAGGGTTGTGCTTCTTCAATAAGGAGCTGTAAGACAGACACTGGTCTGGAAATCTCACCTGGCAAGAGGAAAGTAACCGCTCTCATCTGTAAATATTAGTATCACTCTATTTATACATCATTTCCTTCCCTGCTTTAACGTGGTGCCTTATATTTGCATGTCTTTCTCTTCATCATTTTTCTTCAACTACTCAATTCATGTAACCCACTGACGAGCTGTGAAGATTCTCGTTGAGTGAGCATATGGCCAGCAACTTCATCTGCTTTTCGCCTGTTTCCCAGCACCGCCGAGGGGAAAGTAACACGTGCTGTAGCTTCTCCCAACGGCCTAAAAAACTCGACTGCTTCCAAAACCCTCAGTCTGGTCGGAAATTAAACATACTTTGAGAGGACGCTAATTGCCAACAAATTTGAAATTATTCTTCTAAAAGCTTCTCAATCTGGCCTTATTTACACTGACAGCTGTCCTGTAAAATGCTGACATCTTAGCTACTATAAAAATTTGTATCAAACAGACTCCACCTCCATTTTCAAAGATTTCCTCCTATAGTTCCTATTACAACGGCCACCAGAGGTTGCTGTAACATCTAGCAAAGTCTGATCTTGTCTGGCATCTGCATAACCACATCAGACAGCAGGGATCGTGTCCTCTGCAGTAAGAGCGGGCTGGAGTATCTGCTGATCTAAGGGGGCTTTAGCAGAATATCAACAACTCTCAGTCTCCACCTGCACATACTCACTTTTACCTTTGATCTCCGTAAAAGTTCAGGAAAGATCATTGTTGACAAACTAAGAAGTGAACCAGAAGCAAGAAAATGGAATGCATTGCAAGTAAGATATATACATCTTGAGAATTAATTTCTTAACCAGTTTTAGCAATTGCTCTTTTTCACACGGTGCTAATGTCATCTGTCCGTTTAAAGTCACCAGGAAGATTTTCCAGGCCATGAGAAGTTTCCATCAGAGGTGTGCCATTTAGCAACAACTATACAAATATCTCATCTGAGGCTTAGCATTTTGTTCATCTACAACATGAGAAGCATGATAAAGTGAGTAGCTACCTCCTTTGCTGTGGCTGTAAACCCAAGGGCCAGACAGAAGACAAATTTCAAAGCAAAGCTGGCCAAAGTTTGCGCCACCTCCAGGCATGTTCAGATACCAAGGTGCCTACTGCTTTAACCACCTTCACTCCCATTCTTACCTCAGAGGAAAATGATCCTCTGCAGTTTTTCCTCTACGAAGGTCATTAGTCAATACGCAAAAGTGAAACTGGTCCTACAGTCATGTAAATGTTTTTGTGGTATCTAGCACAAATTTACCGATGCTGGAAATCAGTACATTTCCAGCATCTTGTGTTCAAAGGCACAAACGAAAGTGTGGGCTCTTAGATGAAGCCAGCCACTATTGAAAGGCAATAAACACCAGAATGCAAAAAAAACACAATTTCCACGCAGATCTTTTTATTCAGGTGCCCTGGACAGCCGTCAGTACAGACCTCTGGCTTTGAGAACTGATCACCTTCAGCTACACAACAGGTTTAGGACAAACTTTAAACAAAAAGGTAGCGACGGAGAAACCAAATCTCATGAATAAAGATTCTTCAGATTCTGGGAATACTGGATCATGCCAGCTACCGAAGGAGTAGGGCTATGTGTGTATTGTTTTGGGGGGAACTCAGTCTCCCCCTTACCCCTTTAATAAATGCATCAACACACAGATGGGCTGCGTTAGTCTGGCCTCAAACACTGAGCTGGGAATAAAAGTGGTATTTGTGTGCGCAGACACTGACCATCTCTGACTAGACAAAGATCTCTTCAGTATTTCACTCTGTGCCCCAGCCAGGATTTCATCAGAAGTGTCCTGGGAGGAGGACTGCTGTATCACACATATTCCACGTCAAATATTTTTATACTGCAGGAGGTGTGGGGGGCAAGCAATAAAGATAGCCAACTTACTGTTTTAACATCGTTAGTACCAATGATTCCTCCAATCTCTCCCAGGTCCTTAAGCAGCAAGTTCAAGATTTCTGTAGCTCTCTTCTTCTGATGGTTACTGAGCTCCTGCAACTGGCCCAGCTCCCTCTGGGTCGCTGTCAGGGCACTCTGAAAAGGTTTAAAAGCAAAAGTTACTGTCCCCTCTGCAGGCTGAGCGTCAGTTCTGTGGTATCTACGTCACACAGTACCGTCTTGTATTTTCCTGAACGTACCTACTGGCTCAATGTACTGACACGTACAATTCCACCTCGCCATAATCCACTTTCACAACTCACTTGCTAACAAGGCTACTTTAGATCTATTAAATGTAGTAAATCCTGTAAGAATCTTATTTGCATAATACATGGCCAAGAAGGTTAATCACAGAGAAACAGGTATAGAAGGATATAAAACTCTTTTTTTTCTTTTTTTTTAAATTAATTTCATAGTAATCTGTTTTACTGAAGTGGATAACAAAGTCTTCCATGAAAACAGACCTGTTAACGACAGCTTCCTCAGTTTGTATAACGAATTACGGAACAAGGATGTATTAAGCTAGTAAGCCAATCTTGATTTTTCTCAGATGAGATTTTTTCTTTAAGATTACTAAACATCAGCTGAAAAAGCTGAATTTTTTCTGATTTCTTCCTTGAGATCTCCCGACTCTACAAAATTCCTACTCCACAGCGCAGAGTCCAGAAAAACATAAAATACTGCAGTTTGCGTAAAGCAGATTTTCACGTTTCTTGGCGTAATACAGTTTTTAAATAACCAAAACACAGCATGGCCAGTTCTCACAGTCAGTTCAGTTGCTGCTATGGTGTGCAAAATACAGAGGTTGCAAGAGCGCCACAATCTGCCATCAGCTTCCACAGAGCACCTTCTGAATTACCTTAATTTTATTGTTCAGTTAAGATAGAAGAGAGAGGGTAGCATCAGCAAATATGGATCTTTTAACAGCTTCCCTGCTACTCCAATTTTTAAACTACATGCTAACATACTTGGCAGCAGGATCTGAAAGATTCTTGAAATGGCAGAGGCTAGCAGTTATCTGGGAACCCCTATGGAAATCTTTAGGGGAGGTGCAGGGTCTTTAGGGCGAGGAGGGAACCAGCACCGTAAACCGCTCGCTCTTACACTCTTTTGTGCCAGCTCGTCAGCCAGCTGCTCGTTGGCCCTTGTTTTGTCCTCCACTTCTTGGGATTTCTGGTCATAATTGACAGCTAATTCTTCCAGGGCTTGAAGGACCTCTTTCACTTCATCTTTCGCTGCTTCGTTCTCAATCTGGAGACGGGTCAGCTCCTCTTGAATTTTCTCATAATCTCTCCTAGTGGAGGCCAAAAGCTGGAAACCAGATATCACAGAAGCATTAAGTCACCCAAGAACTCATTCAAAAGACAACATTGAAAGGGGCAAAAAACAGACAAAGAGAGAAAGAAAGCGTGAGCACACAAGCATGTGTGCAAGGAAAAGAAAGCAGGAGAGAAGAAATCCTGCTATTCTACCCGAAGCACCATCAGTTTCAGCATAAATGCATTTGAAGGAAGCAAAAAAGGCTCTGAACTTCAATGAAAAGAAAAATCTTAATCAAATCCTGTTATGACACAAGACTGAGGGAGAGAAACTTATTTTAAACAGTACCAGAGCTCCAAATAAATTTTCTGCCCTTTCAATCCAATGTTGCAGCTAGGACCAAAAAATACCACAAAGTAAAAATGTTTAAACACAGACTCACAGCTTTGAACTGAACCAAGTAAAAGGGCTCTCTGAGGCAGTCTCAAAGATCTTGTGGCATTAGAGGAATACTTTGATAAGCAAACCTACGATGATTACTCCTAGTTATCATCTGAAGCATGATGCTGAAGACAGATAAGCTGCTCGTATTTGCCGAGGCAAAATATTAACTAAAGAAGAAAATACAGACTTCACACATACTAGTGAGTATTTCCAATTTGTAAAACTTATTAAATTTACTCTTTGCCTGCTACTAAGAGAGATGCTGAAGTTTCAGTGACAGTGCTGATTGTAAGAGGTCAGTCGCATGGTCTTCTCCCTTGCCCTTGCACCACTCCATCTGCATTCAGATGTTAAAGTCTCGAAAATCCAGCTATCGGGTTCTTAGCACAAAATCAGAGTCAACAGCAGTCGTATGCTGCAGAATGATGTGAAAATAAATAAAAGGTGCCACCTAACATTTACTGCTAATATTGTACTTTCAAAACCAATAACAAAATCAGGACCTAACATTGCATAAAAACATAAAATATAGAACAATAACATATAAAACTAATGCATGAGATACAAGAAGGCATTCATGCTCATCCTAACAGCAAGATTCGGACATTCATGCACAGAACTCATTTATTTCCAAGCCCTCCTATGTATGGATTAGTATAATATTACTGTACTGCAGCTTTCTTGGACAGTAGAACAAAATCTGCCCTCCTGAAGCGTGCTGGGTGGACTTCTCCTGACCTGTCCCACCACTGCCCGCTGGCTCCCAGGCCATGAAGAAGTTGAGCACGAGACCCCAAGCTAAGCAGAAACATCTCTCTAAAACAGACCACCTAAACGGAGAATGTCAGAGAAGACATTGCTTTTTTTGGCTCAGAGCGCTAATGGAAAATAGGAAACCAACCAGGCAGCTTCAGACACTGGCACGTGCCCAAAGTGGCGAAGAGAGGATTCAGATGTAAGGGAAATTTATCTCACTGGTAATGCTGCAGCCTCAGAAGTGCACTCACGTTACGGAAAAACCCACTGAATTGCCAAAGCCAGATGGCATGTAAATATTTAAACAACAAAATAACTTAAAATAATCTTTCTACTAAACACAGATGGAACTATTATTTACATTTACTTAAGAAATTTTCTGTGTGAATATTACTGTGACTTCAAGTAAAGGGAAGTGTTATATATCACCTAGAGCATAAACATAGCTCCCCAGAAGATTCTTGTTGGTATAATGTGGAAAAATATACCAAGATTTTAAAAGGCTATTAATAACACATTATACCAATCAGTTGTAAACAAAAGGAAGGAGACGATGGCTGCAACACTTCATGGATCTGCTCACAGCACGCGAGATGCAAGGGTGGAAGATTCAGAATCCCCCTCCAAAACACACTCCCTAAGAAACAGCCAGTGGTGAAAAGGTACCAAAAGATACCGGTACCAAAAGATACCAGTACCAGCACAATGCCATCTGTGGCAGGCCTTAGATTTATAATTAACCTGCTAGCTTAATCAAGCAGAAAAAAGTACTCTGGTTAATTAGGGGGAAGCAGAGTGAGGCAGCTGCTCTGCTGCACATCTATCACAGAGCTAATCACAGGCTCTAAGACAGAACAGGTAGATCGCTCCCGCAGCGCAAGTGAAGCTTACGTGGGGAAGACAAAACCTTGAAAAATTAATTCAATTCCCTTAAAGAAGAAAACAGAAATATCACATTAGCTTTCAAAGGCAAGAGATGGACAAGCTTATCAGAAGAACAAGCTAAAAACCTTCTGAACAAGCTGTGCAACATCAGCTGCAGTCAGCTTCTGTAAGTCAGCAAGGCTAGACTAGAATGTGTGCAAAAATGGGAAAAAGTGGCCTGTAAGGCAAGGATTAGCAGCCACTGAAAACTTGATTCATCTTCCAGACGTAATATTGAGTATGGAACACAGAGGGTGGGGAATAAGCCAGTATACAGCACGCCCCCAAATATGTAACACAAAGAAAGGAACGCACACCACTCAAAAAATAAGTCACAAGAAAAACCATGGGGGAAAAATAAGCTTTAGATGAGAACACTGATGTAAAAAAGATGGGAGAAGTAAGATGATGTAAATAACACACATCCAAAAATAACGTCGCTGAGAATGCATAAAATTGTTACATTTGTACAGCCACAGACATGGGTAGCACATAATACAGAATAATCAAAAGAAAGTTGTGGCAAGTGAATGAAGAGCTTAACCATGGAGTAAAATAAAGCTGGTAATTCCTGCAGTGCGGATAAATCCCCGAAGGTGGCAGGTGAGTCACGAATGCCGAGTAACAGCCATTTTCACACACTGTTCTCTCCCTGCTAAGGAGCCAAACCTTGGAAACCCTTTCTGAGGACTTGATTAAGGAATCATTTTTCAATTACAAGAGAGGTTTCACACCCAAAACCAGCAGCCAGCGTAATGCTGTACTCCAGCTGAAGCGGCTCGGGCAGCTGGGAGATGCACTCTCCTAGGGAATCACGGCAGTGGTTCGCGCAAAGAGAGACCAACGTTTCGGAGCACTAATGACGAGTGAACCTCCGCACCAGGATTATACTGTTCATCTGAATGGTCCTCCTCCAGTTTTCTGCAGTTTGAAAACCAGCATAAAAGCATCTTCTAAGAAATATCACAGCAGCATTTGGGGAACTTCGTAATTTGGTGTTATTGCCAGATTTTACATCGTCAGAACCTCTTGTAAACAAATGACAGATAAGGAAATGACTTGACTGTAAGTTTAGTGATCATATTCCCCATCCTTAAAACCACATTCACTTTATGGAAAGAAACAATGAAATAAAACATAAAAACTAACCAATCCAAGATTTTAAAGCAAATCTGTGGCAGCACTAATAATCAATTTTTCAGTCTCACAGATTTCTCACAGTACTGTCTCTAATTGCCAAAATAACGAACACCAGTAATTTATTACCAGGAGTAATCTTTTTACTGTCAAACTAGGAAATCTGTTAACCACCTACAGTCCATAGTGTCTGGATACCTGAAAGGATAAAGACATATTGAGAAACACATTTGAAGTGAAAAAATACTGGCCATGCTCCTACCTTTGTACCTCTAGCAACACTTCCCAGCGGGATGGTATGCTGTTATAAGGAGTTATCAAGGCTTAATGCTCTTCTGAGGATATTACGAAATTTGAAATTTAAACCTAGCTGTCACACAGGTTGCTCTTACCTATTGAATTTTAGCCAGTTAATATGAACATATCTAGCCAACAACTGCGACAGAATCACTAAACAAGGGGCTCATAAGCAAAAGGTAAGGGATTTTCGTTTTTCTTTTTTTTTTTTAGGTTTTTACCTCCTCTTGATCCAACATTTGTTGCTTTAGCTTTTCAGCCAACTGGCTCTGCTGGTTGATTTCATCATCCTGCAATGAAATAGGGTTGGAGATTTTTAGTTTCTTTTCACAGTTCTCATTTGGTCCCTTTTATTTCCCCTTTCTAGAAAAGAAGCAAGAGTAACACCGTAGCAAACCTTGTGCAGGTTTGAGTGGTACGAGAGGAGAGAAAAATATGTGTACACAGAGCTACACAGTAAAAGCAATGTATACATGCAGTTGTCTCTGCTGTATAACTAAGCAGAGCTGTCCCTGATGGTAAGTAAACAAGACACTGATGTGGTCAGAGTTGCACCTTGTAACTTCCAAGAGACTTTGCCAACATATGTGATGTTTTATAGTTGCACAAATACATACACACAC
>RSEF01000007.1:39408728-39422416 GCA_003993805.1 Himantopus leucocephalus | reverse complement strand
TTTTTTCCCCACTTCTTATCTTCACACAAGCCAAAGCTATTATTGGCAAGTGCTCAGTAAATGTATTGCTGATAGCTTTAAGTGCCAATGATGTATTTCAAGCTGTGCAAATAAATAAATAAATAAGCCACCTGCACTCCAGGCAGTGTTCACAGCTAGAACAACATGAACAAAAGAGACTCAGGGGATGGTTATATATTTTCCTTAAAATTCTAATACACAATAAATATACAAAAAATACAAAGATACAGTCTCCCTTTTTTTCTTTCCCCTGTGACTCCAAGATGACATCACAGTTTGCTGAGGGATTTTACAAAAATCACTNAAAAAATACAAAGATACAGTCTCCCTTTTTTTCTTTCCCCTGTGACTCCAAGATGACATCACAGTTTGCTGAGGGATTTTACAAAAATCACTGACGAAAAGGAGTGCTGAAAAGCCTGTACTGAGCCCTTAAAACAAGACAATCTTGGCTCCAATTTCACAGAGAATGCCCCCAAACACTATCTGCAGAGGGAACAGAGGCAGAGAGCTGACACGGTAGGACAAGATCTGGTTTTATGCAGTGATAGTGTTTTGAACTCTGGGACAGTTTTCCAGTTCATGGTGCTCCAGAAATACAGAGAGACACCCACCCATTTTGGCTTAGTTTTCCATTTGCACCCAGCAAATGGAGTCAAACCAAATGTTCACACCTTATCATCCAGCTGTCTGTAGAGACTGGCAATCTCCTCATCATATTTCTGCTTCTCCTCTGTCGAGATGCTGGCAACAACCGGTGTGATGTTGTCAATAATCGGGGTGTTATCACAAGGCTCCAGGTTCTTCTGGTCCTTTGCACTGATCTGTTCATCTTCAGGCACAGCTTCTCCTGCAGGGACACAGTGTATGGGCATTACAGTCCAAGACAGAGGGTTGTCCAAAACCATGGACATCCTAGGATGGTCCTTCCCAGTTGCTGAGAGGGACTCAGCAAAGCAAAGAAGGGCTGTACCCAGCTGTGCAAGGCAGGCAACTGCCAAGCAGACAAATGACAAGCCAAAGTAGGTGTGGAAAGACGGCCATCCTCGTTAGGAAGATGAGCTCCACGCTTAGAAACACAAACACGCAAAATGCAGCAACATTTCAAACGGCTGCCATTAGAAGTACTGAACTCCCGACTCCCCTTTGACTCAAGTCCTCTATAGATGGGATTAGCTCTGCGGACTAACAGGGGTGTAAATAAGGAGGGAAAAAAATCCGACTTTCAGCCTAAAGCCTACTGGCAATTAAATGTCTCTTCCTCTCCAGACTGCCAACTGCCTTATCAACTCTCCCTTCCCCACAGTGAACTGCTAGAGCATCAGGACAGCAAGCAAGACAGCTGCATTTAAAACGATACTCACCTTCTGCCTTGTCACATCTAAAATTAAAGCGTATACACCAATTTTGAGATGTTGCCTATGCATATCAGACAGGATGTTCTCCCTACACATTTTCTTTCAAAATCATTTTCTCTAAGGAATATTTTCTTCTGTAACGGTGCATTGCAATTATTAGCCTGCTGCAGTTCAGTGAAGAGGGACAGCCAAGGCGCTCATGCCAGAAATTGAATCTACTCTCATTAGTCTGCTGAGAGACTCTGCGAGTCACTGAACGCTGCACGCGTCGCTCGAGGTGCGGGAAGGTTACACCCATCCCTTCTGCACAAAAAGGTTTTTTCCTTTCCTGTGAAAAGCTACACTATTTTAGTCCCATAAAGCTTTACTAGCCATTCCTCCTGCCAGAACAACATAGGCACTGTTGTGGGGTGTGCACATGTGCACTTCCCCTGTACTGTCAGGGAAACAAGTAAACAGGACAAACATATCAAAACCCAAAAAGGCAGGTTAATTCAGGCCCCAAAGCACAACAAAACAGGGCATGAAAGAACACGACCAACTAACGGAGAAGATAATTTGTTCAAGCTTAAAGCATGAAAAGGACTAATTTGAAATCAAGCATCATAAAAGTACTTCACTAAAAATACTTTTTGCCCTATTGCTAATGGCTTGACGATATTTTGTATAACTAATGAGAAAAATGTAAATTGCCTTTTCATTGTTCCCTTTCACTAGAGCAGGCTAGGAAAGGTGGGCTCGGTCAGACCGTGGGACCCTGCACACACGGCAACGCTCCTCAGGCTGCAGAGAATCCATCAGGAGCCTCCCAAAATGAATCTTTAGATTTTCATTCATTGGATGAGAACACCCTCCTACCTGTAAAACACAGACCAGATTGTGCACTTGGATACAAGGCTGCTGAAATCCTGCCTCAGTGAGAACTGGGCACACCCATTTTCTGCTACAATCTTATTTTGTGCATTATTTTCTAAGTTTATAGAATAAGCTATGTCAATAGAATATTTATGCATCTATCTCGCATTTCATATTGAAGATGCAATTTCTGTGACACTTTCATTTGTAAAGAGCCTCCGCTGACAGAATATCCTTCCAAAAGATGCTATTGCAGAAGGTCAGACAAGAAATCAATAGTATTTTGAATGCATTGAATGTATTGCTGGGTAACGCCAATGAGAAAAGCAGGACAGATGGAGGGGATGAGGAGGTGTGTATATTTAGACAAAACAATAGAGACAGCATGTTATAAGGCTTGTTCACGTGGCATATAGAAAGGACCTATACAGGGTTTTCTAAAAAAATGTTTCTAGAATGGGAAGGAAATGGAAGTCGTCACATTTAGCAAATACAGAATGAAACAGGCAGAACATGAGCAGGTTATAAATCCCCAGCGCTCCTCAACACCACCAGCAGACCGACCGTCTCCATAGCAATTGCGCTATGCTGATAAGGGAAATATTCCCTGTGCTGAAGTCTCCAGAGAAAGACACGGAGCGCAACCATTAGGTAACGATCTCATCTGAAAGGCAAGTAAACAGCACAGGGAGCTGAAAGAGGAAACAATTTTTTGCACCCATAAATGTCAGGTATTATCTTTCAAGTAGTGATTTCACCCAGGATGTTCAAAACCAGACTTGACTGTGCAAAACAAATTGTGACTAATAATTAAATCACAGATTTGTTCTCGCTTTAGATACTTCACGTTTGCAAGAGTTTCATACTATCGAACTGCAAGACGCATCAACACGTAGGACCTGGATGACAAGTAATTTTAGAAAATAAACGCGACTCCAAAGAAGCAGTATTTAACTGCTGGGGGTTTGTCGGGATTTCAGGGTGCAAGGGGGTGCAGGGTTGGTTTTTGGGGAGGTGAGGGACTGGTTGGTTGTGGCTTCTTGTTGGTTTGGCATTTGGGTTTTTTGTTTGTTTGGGCTTTTTTTTAATATTTGGGATAAAAATGAAAAGAAAGGATGGTTTACTAAAATTATTTGTCCACATGCCAGATTGAATAAAAATTCTTTAATTTGTATGTATGCATAAAAATATTCTTCCTCCTCTACCATCCTACACTTGATCTTACAAGCTACCCTGAACAGCAATTCCCTATGTTTCTAAACAGAAAATTGGCTGTTCTCAACATAAATTTCACTTAGAAGCCACAGAAGGAGACATGTCATGATTCTTCTAATCAGATGACACTTCTAAGCATTGTACTAAAGGACTAATTATTCTAATGTTAAACTCGATTATAAAAAAAAACCCAAGATCTAGTTACCTTAAAGCATAACGGAACTGATTCTCATGCCTGAGGAGCAGAGCTCTTTAAAAAAAACCCAACATAATGACATTTTACCTTTTCTTTATTAATATTAATAACATTATTAAAAATTATTGATGCCTTTCTGTACTTGCTACATCTGATATCACACTAGTTTTGGCATTTAAAATGGTACCTTCCATAAATGGCTGCTGCTGGTTTCCCTGGTTTTTGCTTCTTCAACTTTCAGTTACTATTACGCAGCATGAGCTACAACTCTGCATGGTGAGCTTAGAAATAGTATGACTGTTGTGATCTAAGGCAAGATTTAAACATATGTAACTTAAAAATACAAAGACATGTACCCATTCCCATTTTCTGGTACGTACCATTTCTCCACCTGTTCAGTTCCAGCTCTAGATGCTGGATAACATTCTTTAGACTCTTGTTTTTGTCTTTCTCCTTCTCGTACTTTTTCTTCCACTCCTCTGCAGTCAGTTCCAGATTCACAGAGACCGTGTTCTTAATCGTCTTAGCTCTACACAACAAAACCAGGTGTCAGTTACTCTCAATACAAAAGAAAGGATTAAGAAATTTCTCCGTAACACAAAGGGAAACTACTAAACATTTGCAATTTATTTTCTGAAGTGCAATGCCACAATTCCATTTTCTCTCAAACCCTCAGTGCCATTACTACCTTGAAGCCTCAATGGAAATTTTTCCGTATCAAAATCCAGCAGCCAGTACCACTTAGGCATGGATCTGCCTCTTCAGATTCTTCCAAAAAGAGAAGCTCTGGAAACTGTTCTTGGATTAAGGACAAACCCAAGTCCTATCATTATTGCTCTGGTAGGTAAGCTGTCGCCTTGCTGCTTCCCCTGGCCTGGGACCCACCGTAGAGTACCCCCCACCAGCGTCTGACCGCGGGCTCGCGCCATCTATTAACAACCATCCCTTAAACTCCACCAACAAAACCCAGCCATATTTCAAGCATCACAGCATGAAGGGTATCAACACAGCGAAGCAAAGATATGGAAACGTATCCTCCTTGAAAGCCAAATAGCACTTTCAAATACATTTTTGGGGGTGGAAGGAAGGGAAGGAGGAGACCCGCTGGTCACCACAAGGTAACTGGGTTGGTTACTGCTGGGCTGAGGAAGGCTCTCAGTGGGAAGGGAACCTGAACTCGTGCCTGTGCCACTGTTGGCAGGCTCACGAGTTACTGCCTCTCTCGGCAAAAATCACAAAATTTAAACCCTTCTAACAACAACCACCACCACTTTACTATTGTGAAAGTGCTTAGCTCCAACTGAACCTGAACAATTGCACTCGAAAATGCAAAGCAAGCAGAAAAATTGCACAGCACCTACTCTAGCAAATCCACATTTAAAAAGAAAAACCAAACAAATCAGTATGAATTAAGAAAGCTTCGGATCTTTGCCCTTCACTGCTCAGACACTGAGTCCCTCCAAATGACTCCAGTGTTACTGAATAAAACAGAGGCTAAGTGAAGGAATAACAGACAAAGCCCCTACCAGTTTGTAAAGCATAGGCTGAAACGTCAATGCAAGAAACTACACCTAGGAACGGGCTATAGATACACAGGCTAACTCTCCTTTGGGGAGGGCACGTGACCTTAATTATTTTCTTTCGCAGCTCCTCTTACTGATTCCAAAGCATCCTTTAAATGTGGCCAGTCACTAAAAATCCCCAGACTTGGTTTTGTCAGCAAGAAAACACTCCCATACCTGTGCCTCATACTCCAAACTGCGCTCCAGTGATTTGCACTAGGTAGCAAGCAGGAGTTTTATTACCTTAGAAACATTCTTAAATAACCCTATAATTTTAAAATATGCAGATGCCTAATAGCTAGCTTTTACATATTGTCTCTGCCAAAAGCATGGCTCAAGTTTCCACTCATTTAACTGCACTAGGGGAAAAAATGCCACACCATAAAGTTTATCGACTGTGTTACCCTAATGATGGATGAAGTACTTATCAGCAACTAAAATTAAAAACAATATAAAAACACAAGAAAAGATGGAGCAGAAAGAGAAGAAACAGACTCAATACTAACAGAGGAGCACGGGCACGTGTTGATTAGTGCAAGCAGGCCTGTGAAGATGAATTTTACTCCTAACACTTATTTTAATGGTGATATAGTTCTTTCTTGCTAGGAAAGATGGAGGAACCAGTAATCACCCATGACTCATACACCTTCCCTTTAATGTAACTCAGGCCCTTAATACTGTCACATCAGAAAAATGAAACACCGCAACCAAAGAGCCTGTAAAAGAAACCATTTCTCATAGACAGCAATATTCCTATCCAAAATGCTGACAAATAACACTATGCGTGTATAGTATGTGTGCTGCTCCGCAGGTCTCGTACATCACCAGTCCTCTACCTGTATTGCCTTTCTTACAATTGAATGTTCTCCATGAGGAACTCCCATTTCAGCCAAATTCTATAGCTTTTAAGCAAACAAAAACCCCACAATATACCCCAACCAAGCACTCTCACAAAGTATTTAGCTATTTTCCTAGTTCTTTCAGCTGACATCCTTGTCCTCAGTAAGGAGTATCTTAAAAGTGCTCCTCTTCCTAGTGAAGTATTAGTAATGTCACATCACTCCAAGCTCTGATAGCCAGGATGTGCAGAGTCGGTTTGAAAACTATTTTGCTCCAAACAGACAGGCAACTTTTACAGATTACTGGAAAGAGAAACAAAACCAAGAGAAATGTAAACTGAAATAACACGGAAATTGGACTTGCTTTACACACACTTCCTCAAGTACCCAAGCGTACAACTTCCCAGAGATCCTGTTACACATTACAGAGCAAAAGCAAACCCCCTTTAATCTAGATTTTTTTTTAACTAAAAAAAAAAAAAAGCTAAACTACCTTTTAATCCCCTTAATCTGAACTATTACATTTTACTGCTTACATTTGTTTTTACTTCAAACCATACCTGCAGACAGAGAGTTCAGCATAGCAGCAAGCAGACTGAAACCTGACACAATACCTGCTCATCTATTAAAAATTAAATGCTCCTGCACTGCGTTACTGCCCTGGAGCCTTATCCAGAATGAATTAGCAGGAACTTTGGGACCGCTCTTCTGTTCTACAGAGGTGCATGATTCACACTGATCTGCAATCACCTGCAGTCAGAAAATTGTAGGTGGGGAGGTTTAAACTGTGAACCATCAAAACATTTAAGCTTTTACCATCAACGAAAACCATGCAACTTATTATACTTCAGAATTGTTAATTCTCTTTATTTAATTACTGCAGCTTAATATTTGCATTTACTCAAAATGTCTGTGATGCACATTATAATATATGGGATTTCAGTAGAAGCTTACACCTTCAGTAACTTAAACTTATGTTCATCATACAACAGTGAATTAAAACTGCATAGCAACCATTAACCCGATTATATGTTAATGACCATTTCCTCCTTTTATAGTCCTTTTCCATAAAAACTTACTGCAGTGACCTGTGAAGTTCCCTTTGGGGAGTTTTTCCTGCATACTGTAATTTAAACAAGTAGCTTATAGGAAGGACACACTATAGGAAGCAGAGATCAGAGGAATCGGTGCCTTTTGCAGCTACCTGGCTTGCAGCATGTGGGACCCTCCCCACCTTCCACAAATCCCAGCAGCAGACGACAAGGACAAGTTAATACTGGTTCTGGCAATGCCAGATGGAGAGCGCGTTGCAGAAAACCTGCACTAATCCGCAACTCTCCACTACGAGGGACTGCATCCAACTGCAGCTGTTTGTCCTGCACTTTGACGTACTCTTATACGAATACACTAAAGGGATCATCTTCCCTCACAAAAACCTAAGGGAAGCTGACATTAAAGGATAAAAGTGGGGCAATGAATTAATAGAAGATTGACATATTCATCTTTTATACATGATTTTACTTTCCAATATAAAATGCTCCTTAACAGTGTGAGCTTCAATGCAAAAATTATGCATGGTGGAAAACAACCCATTTTCAGACAAAGACAAATCTATTGTATTGTACAAACTGTTAAATAAATTCTATTTCAAACAATCATAACTTGCTAGTACTTTTTCTTTCTGCTATTACACGAATAAAACAAAATGAGTAATTTTACAAAGTATCAGAGTTCTCCTCAATTACAACAAAAGCAGTAATTACATAATGAGCCTGACCTATTTTTGCAAACTTTCCAAATGCATTTCACATGACTATTGCCAATGAACACATATAGAAGAGAAATTTTTGTTCTGAATAATTCCACACTTATTTTATCCTTGCTCGTTTCTGAGGACTTGTTCCTAAACTGTTAAGATCCTTCAAACATAAAAATGTCCATGAGCTATCATGGTAATCTATCAAAGTTGTCAATATTACACAGAGTCCACATTCTTCATTTTTCTTAACAGTTAAAAAATATTTTTTACAACCATAACAATAATCCCTGAGGTGCCATTCAAGGAGAATACACATCTTAAAAGCATCAAGAGCAGCATCAGATAAAGCAAACCCAAACATTTTCCACTGTTAGCCAACAGAAAACTGCCTAATACCATTATCTTCCCCATAAAATTTCAAAGAACTATGATAATGCTTTCTATTTTCTACAGGAAAAATTACCAGAGCTTCTAAGTAGTGCAGTTGCTGGCCAACATTAACATTTATCTTTATGGTACCACAGGGAATGAAGAGACAGTTTTCTCAAGTTCTCCAGTACTATTTTTGAACAACTCCAGAAACCATCACCTCCATATTTTAAAATGCCTACTCATCTCGCTCCCCACAGCACGGCTGGCTCGGAACACATGGAAGAGCCCGAGTGTCATCCAGCCTAATGCTGAGTAGGACTCACCGCTGTCCAAACATCAGGGTTGACTTTGTTTCTGCTTCGTTGAACACAGAAGGAGAACAGCATATAACGATGGTGGTTCTGCAGTTCCCACCAAGGGAATCCTGAAGTATTCGGGTCATTTTGCTGTCTCGGTATGGAACATGGGTTTTCTAATCAAAATATAAGTAAGAGACAAGAACAATTTTTTAAATAATCGTATTGTAATGAGAGAGAACAAGAGTTGACAGTGACAGTTTTAATGGATTTGAAGCATACAATCCTGAAGAGTAATTGTTCTGATTGCGCTAAGATTGGGTAATCACTCAAGTGAAATCACTGAGAATTAGTTTCTTATCTTTAGCAGAAGAGCAAAAGTGTCACTGGTTTGTGGTTGGAAAGCTAATATTTCCTTCTTTCTGAATTGAAATGTTAGCTGATTTTTTTATGTGCACGGCAAAGAAACACATAGATAAAAAGCCATTCTTCAACAACACAAAACAGGATTACTTACAGTTCCTTCTGCCAAGGCAGATATCACGTTGCCTAAAGCAGACAAAGACTTATTGATATTTTTAGCTTCATCAAGAACAGCGCCCTCCGCTCCAGTTTTGCTGACCTACCAAACAGAGCAGGCAACAGTCAGGCTCAGCTATCAGCAAGCGCCTGTACAAATACAGCTACAATGCAGATAATAGTGCAACCGTTAAAGATGCTCTTGGAAGAAAAACAAAGCAAGCTTATCCTCAGCATGAAGGAAGAGAATTTTATATGCACTTTTTTGTTAGTGGAAGCCTGCAATACTTCTACCTTTCTTCCAGTGTAACAGCAAGTTGACTTTGTTCAGAGAAAAGCTGGTAAGTCCGTGCTCTCCTGAGGACACTTGGGGACCACTTCTAAGACCAGACTGTCCACTAACATAGGGAACACCACAGGTATATTCTCAGGGCGCACTCAGTGGCACAGCGTATGCCACCGAATGAGTATCTTGGCGTTGTATTTTGCTTGTATGGATCAAGAATATCCGGACAGAAAAAGCGTGATCTCCCTCATCCTGAATGCAAGGTTTACTGGTCGACAAACTGGATCCCAAGGTGACCTGGGTGAGAAGCTTGGTGGTCTCAGACCAGCACTCCTTTAGAGAAAAAGACTGCCATACTAACGATAACCTAAGATAAGACTTCTGTAAAACCTACCTTAGTTTGCACTGACACACACTCATATGATCAGTTTAGTGATCCCACTAGGATCATTCAACAGTTTAGGAAAAAGGAAAGATTACCTTCTCGCTTCCAGCCAAGTCTACCAGGTAAAGCTTTCCACTGAGTTTCTTCTCAGTTTCCACATTCTCTTGTTTAATATTAATGAGGAAGATACTGTGGCTCCTGGAGCTGTGTTCATTCATATCTGCAATTACATTTGAAAGGCTTTGTTTAAATGACTTTAAAACCTGACAAGAAATTATATTTCATCAGATCTAGCCTATGGCTAGCAAATTCAAAAGTACGAGGTGATTCACTGGAGAGCCCAGACCACTGTACTGACAGCAGTGTCTATGTCAAGAGCTGCAAGTAAAGCTCACAGACTACACAATGAGCTCCTGCTTTCTCCCAATATGACCAAATTAACCAGATTCATGATAAACAACAGCCTTGGGAAAAGAAAAGTTTTTTTTTATTATTTTCTTTCTTTCTTGAAAGTTTTTTTATTCCCCTGAAGCAATAAAATTTGACCAGAAATAGTAAAAAATAACAAAAAAAATCACAGCATAAGAATAATAACATTTCACAGATACAGAAAGAAATACACGTTTTGTCCTTTTATGCTTCTTCATGACTATAGACACCTCACAGAAAAAACTGCTGTGATATAACACACCATTTAGACACAGAACTACAATGAGGATGTATGGTCAGCATCCTGGACAGAGGAATAATTTTGAGGTGAGCAGGAGAATTTAAAGAGAAGTAATAACTGCAATAAAAAGAAGCTGGGCAGGTCTCAGTGCAATTGCATGAGGACATCTCCCAACATTTTAGCAAAAGTTTTCATCAAAACCATACTATTTAAATTAAAATTTCAGAGTGATTTTTATTGCTTATGTAATTAAAAATCCTCCTTCACCCAGGCAGCAGGTGAAACACAGGCTGCTACAGTTTCAGCTTCCACTTATTGTAAGTTTGATTGTGACCATATCACACTTGAAGTTTCATAAACCAGAAAAAGAAAACATTAAGAATCAGTAAACCACTTTCTCATCCATTTTCTCTATTTTCTCTGTTACTTTAAAATCCACTACCACCTTTCCCCGTTCACATTCACAGCAATATTTATTTTTTTCTGAACTCCCTCTTTCTGCTCCATCTCCAAACGCAGTTTTTCCAATAACACTTCCAAATTTGCTCCTTGCCATTTCAGTCTAGGTAAAATTCAGTCTCTGTCAACTGTTGTCAGAACTTTCCTGTGTGCGCCAAATGCAACAGGTAGTATCACAGCAAAAGGTGTATTTGGATATTTTTTGTCAAAGAGAACAGCAGAAACAACGTGAGGAAACGTGACTCAGAAAAAAAGAGAATACATTTCTATTAGTATGGTGAGAAAGGCGTGGGAAAGCTAAAGCAATACAGTATCTCCCAAAGCAAGAAGGCAGAGACATAGAAGAGAAGTTACCCAGTGCGTCATAAAAAATAAACTAAAAAAAAAAAACAACACCAAAACCCCGAAAAACCCCATACCCAAAACCCCACCCCACCACAAAGATTTGAGTTACAAGCTGAGGTTCTGCCAAGCTCACTGCTTGGATCAAAGACATCTTACAGTATAATTTGGGAAACAGGCCAAAGATACCTGCCCTTTTTATCCCGGTAATGCTAGTAGGCCGCATGCAACACAATGTCAACAAATTTGGCACAGGCTGAAACAATTATTCTGTTTTTTAATTCAGGAAGATTTGTTTGCATTGCCATCATTGGAACTCAATCCAAGTCACCACTTCACTGGGATAACTTGCAAGGGATAGACAGGCAGAGTCTGCTAATGCTCTGCGGTCTTTGCCTGCCATTTGACCGGTGAATTGCTCTGAGTTCTTGACTTGTAGCACAAAGAAGAATGCATGTACATAGTTTCAGTTATACATAATTTCAAAATATCTGTACTACCTGTGACAATACATATTTTGACGTTTTATAGAACAATACTATATAATGCCACATATTAAATTCAGGAGTTCTCAAAGCTGAAAGTCAATAAATGTTTCTGTATGCAGTGAAGCAGTAAAAAAAGAACAGCTCTATTAATTTTAGAGCGTTGTAATTTGTGCATCATTACATCATTCACATAAGTAACTCAAAGTACTTTGTGAACAAGAATCAATACATCACTAGGAAGTTACAGCCACCCACACTTTTTAGCCAGAATACTTACTTGTAACGGCTACATGACGGTTAGCTTTCCCTTCATCAATGACATCCAAAACTTCTTCAGGACTAGATACAAATCTTTCTGTACAACCCTAGAAATACGCGAGTTGAACACAGAAAAGTTTAGGAAGTGTCCTAATGCTCCAAATGCCATCAGGACGCATATTTAGCGCTGATGAACAAAATAATTAGAAGAACCATCAACATCCAACATGCTCATTAGCGAGGCAATGGACCAAAACGTGCCTTTGTATGACTTTCGGGAGGACTCCATGGGATAACTTAAGAGACAATTTTATTTCAAAAGATTAAAGACTTGGTCAAATGCAAACATGCAGCACAAAAGGGCTTCTATACGTAGTACACATGGAATGATATGGCATATATTCCTGTTACTAATTTAGGTTAGATTACATGCCCAAATTAGTTTTTCTCTCTCAATCTACAAGACGAGATGCATAGTCCTTATTCTCTGCCCTAATGCAGTACTACTGAAGGAATTATTTTATCTTTTTTTTTCCCTTCCCTAGGATTAGAATAAACAGAACAATACTATATGTGTATTATTAAGACTCACATACGTTCGTAACAAGTATATTATATTTAAGTGAGGGTCCAGGAAGTGTTAAAACAAATTCCTAACCCAACAAAACTGTTCTAAAATATTGTGAGATTACAGCATCTATGCAACAAAATATTAAAGAATAAAACTCTTCAAGATGTTCTCTTTCATATCTGACGTGAAAAGGGCATATGAATACTTAAAATTTAATACCATACTAACAAAATGTAAACGTCTAAAGTCAGGAAAATAAAGCAAACATGTTTCAAGCCCATTAATATTTCAGGGAACTGTTTAAATCCAGGGAGCAATGCTACTTGAATACATTGAATTATTTCAGCAAGTGCAAAATGCATATGTGAGAAAGAATGAAAAACTGAGCATCAAATTTTCCTTGTACCTTAACATACGGGACTCTGTTTTTATCTTCATGTACAGCGAGGTTTGTCTTTGACACTACAAAAGAAGATGGAGATCATTAGGAACATTCCACAGGTAATAATGTGTCAACTATAGGCATGACAGACAAATACCGTGAATGTATTCAATTTGTAAATGAGAACTGTAGTCACTTCCCATTCCTTATGAACTACCAATATTTCTGCTACATAAAACTTGTTTCTTGTTCTGTCAATCTTGTAACTGTTTCTTTAAAGTTAATTTTATGGCACAGAAGCTCTTGTTTATTGCTTGTATTAATGAAATGAACACAGAACAAGCTGGATTTTGCCAAGGCAGCAAGAATTTCAAAAGAGACAGAAGAACTCACTGGAATTCAGAAAAGCTCAACTACACGTTCCTGGTTTTGTGTTACCGTTAGCATGCATTTCTCTGTCTTCAGACTGATTCAACACACACAATTCACACTTTCATTAACATACAGCATGCCTATACAGAGACACAAATTGTAAAAGAAATAGATCACGCCCAACAAACTCTACCTAACAGAAGCAAAGCGAGGAATAAGTTGAGCCAAATACATTCTAAATTTAACAAAATTTAACAAGCTGTTGCTTGCCCTCACTGTCCCTTGCCAGCGCTTTCATAGCCCCACAAACAGAACACATATACATTTTTAAATTACAGTTTTCCTTTTTAAGAATATACATTGCCAATGAGGCTCAGACCTGCCTTGAAGTCTCTGAAATTCTCTGTACTCATTGATTTCTACTAATTTGGGCCCCTCATTACAAGGAAGACATTGAGGTGCTGGAGCGTGTCCAGAGAAGGG